>JAJMID010000053.1:0-91478 GCA_030583405.1 Sugiyamaella americana | reverse complement strand
CCCCTCCAATACTTACTCCTGGATCACTTAATGCTGAACGAAAAAACGAACTCAAACATATTAGTGACAAATATGCAAATACTATCGGAACTGCTGGACTAACATGATGCCATAACCATGGTGCTCTATATTTGTTAGAACCTTATGATAAAAATGCAACAGTTGTACCAACTTACGTAAAACCAAAAAATAACCCAACTGGAATTATCAATGCAAAAAACACAAATATAACTATCGGTTTACCATGAGCTGAGATCCCCCTACCACCAAACAAGAATATTAATGGTCCATCTAAAACTTCAAAATTTCTGATATCCTCATCCTGAGGTATACCAAATCTACGTAAATTATCATTTCTACTCTTACTTGTACGAACAACCCATCTACTTAGTTTATGGCTCCTTAAACTATTTGCTAAACTTTTATGAGATTTGATTCTATTATTTTCTTGCATCGTAAAGGGATTTTAATTATTTTAATTTCATCACTAATTCATACCAGCCCGGTAACTTCACTTCTTCATCCTAATCCGTTACTCGGTTTTGTTGACTTTGGTATTACATTCGTACCTGTACCTGGTTTTCTATTCTGAACTGCTACCTCTTCAAAGCCGTATCTAACATCATAGTAACAAATCCCTTCCAATACTAGAGCTGATCGACATAGTTAAAGGTGCATGATAAGGAGCTTAGCCTATTTTGGGTATATAAACTGTAGATTTCAAAATTATAAGATCGAGTTGATTGGCTGGTAATTTTGTTAGGTCTTATCAACTTAGGTTTATAAAATAAGAAAGATTTGAAAGATTCTTGCTAGATGGATAATGCCATCATGGATGAATCTAAGGTGTAGATTGGTGTCACTATGCATACAGGTCTATGTAGAACCTACCTCTGCTTGGTTAAGTTAGAAGAGTATAAAAGACCTATGCACGGGTACCGACTCTACCACTAATAATTGAAACAAAAACTCTAAACAGTCTCATATTTCTTTTGATTGTTATCGACAACGATTGTAAAGAGAGTCTGTATTGTATAATATAGTTGGTTTACACCCGGCGAAGTATATAGTACAATATATTTAAATATATTTTTATATCTTATGCTTTAATCACGATACCATGGGGAAGAGAAGCTCCGCGCATTTTGTACGTTGCGAAGATGTCGTTCCCTGATGAAATTCTGTATACCGCCGGTCCTTGTAGCCTCTGAAGATAAGTTATAGCGTTAACGTGTGATAGCAGCGATATACCCGCATGAAAACCCTTGAAAAAAATTAACCATTCATAGATTTTTTGAAAACAATTGAGTCATAAAGATTCTAAGCTGCAATTTTTACCAACTAGACTTGTTTTCCGTTTTTATTATAGTATTTGGTTCAGTTATGTAGCAATTTAGCATTATTATAAAGTTAAATATGAATCATGTCTACCAAGTGCAGATGAAAGCTCCATACTACTATGTATGTAAGAATTAACAACAAGCAATTGAGTAAATTACTGTTCATAGACTAGCTGTTGTACACGATCTTTATTCACCGAAGGCATTTAAAAGATATCTTCAAGAGTGGATTAACACATCTTTCTTATTGCCGATGTATTTATTCGTAATGAAAATAGTTTGATCCCACTCTTTTAATTCATTATTTTATGGTGTAACCCACGGAATAGACAAGGGAAGAGGCATTTATCTATATAATACTAAATATATAACCTGAAATATACTTGATGCGATAAAAATTGATATATCCACACTTTCTAAATGTATTTGATTATTGAATGGTATATTTTAAACTTGAAAAGCCACATTAAATTACATGATCCACTGTTAATAACCTAAACAGTCAATTGTTTTGAGGTTCTACTAAGTTCCGTTACATTATCAACACATGATTTATTATTATATCACTTTACTTTAGATAGAGGTAGTTTGTGTTATTGTATATCTTATATAATTCGATCGAGTATAATTAAATACAACCAATACATAAATTTCTATAAGTCTCTATAGGCTGTTATCGCAAATTGCTATGTTATAAATAGCATGAAAAAAATAAACTCTATATTCCATCATATAAAACAGATGCACCAAATGAAATGAGAAGTTAATGGTGATATCTACGATTTCCAGAAGCACTTACTAATGGTTGTGGAAATAATTTTATACTTGAACAACTCATGTTGGGAGATCAGATAATATCTATATTGATCTCTTGTGATACTAATGGTACATCTTTCAAACTCCAATATCAGTTGCAAACTTTGTCTTTCAAGGTTAAGTACTTATAAACTGAGGCTATAGAATATTGCACAAAGAATATGCTGGTATATATAATAATCTATGGTTGTGGAAGAAAAGCACAGCCGGATGATTACCATCAAATCCTCTAGCAAGATGTTCTTAATTCAATGCCGTGATAATATACTGTATGTCAAAAGCAAAATCAAATGTACTTGCATCCGATAATAGAAATCTAGGAATGTTAGTCAGATCTGAGGGTAAAGGGATTAATGTGGAATCTGGGGCTATCGTTCACCCCCATATACAAAATCAAACTACATCATATTTCAAATATCTTTGTTTTGAGTATATATATTGTAAATTAAAAGAACAATCGCGTTCTTTCTCAAAATATCTACCATGAAAGTGGATCACTTAGTTATAGTGCTTATCTGTATCCTTAAGAATAGTACGAAAATCAATCCGGGCTTTTCTTTCTCAAACAATTATAAAGCATAGCACCCGTTACGATTTGGAGTATTAGATTAAGAGGAATATATAATTATAGTTATTATATTTTCATATATAAAAAAATACTGTTCTTAAGAAATACCAGACTTTAATGGAATTCAGTCAACAACCAACGTACGGCTCCAACTCTTAATATGAGGTCTCCATTAGTAACAGTTATAAATACAATCATCAACTTAACTTGCCTAGCTTTTCACTTCATTCTTAGACCTTCATTCTTTCCTCTTTCTCATAGAAATACTCTTTACAATGGCCTATTAACATACACGACTGGCATAATTATATTTTCCACTTTGCTGATAGTAATCGAATTATATCCAAGAAAACGAGTTCAAACAAGATATTCTTAATAAGCTATTTTCTATTAATAATGCTAATAACTTCGTTAAATTAAATCAAACCATGTTCGTGATCATAACAGAACATTCGTTACAATATGGTATACCAATTCTACTCTACAAGAGAGAAAAACATTAAAAATATCATATAATTCATATATAGTGTTAATGTATTATGTGATTCCAAAATATTAAAAGCTCAATATTCAAATATATTAATTTTATTTATCTTTTAATAGTCTACTTAACTAACTTCAAAGCCCGCCTATCCGCTTATCCACCAGGTATGCACATTGGACGATCCTCTACGGCTGTTTTGAACCCTGCATATATATTTTCTAACATCAAAGTTTTGAGCTTTAGGAAATCAATCTACATAAACTGTCGGAAAGATATAGCCAATAATGAGATTAATTCATCCTCGCCAAGTTCCGTTAACTAGGAATATAGTTAAACTTAAACCAATTTATAATATTACAAAATTGGGACCTTCGACTTCTATCAGATATTATCGTAAAGTTACGGTTGGTAATGCCATTTTTAGGTGTAAGTTTTCACTTGTCCCTCCTCATTTAAGCTCGATTCAATACTAACAATTCTAGCTACTCGTGCAGTTGTGATTGGTATCGCTCTTGGTCTTACCCTTACAATTGGAGGTATTGCTGGTGCTCAATATTATTCATTCAGAAAAGTTCAAAAATCTCAACCAATCCCATCAGAATGGAATTTTCAAACAAAACTCTTATTCAAAGCAGCTATTGACAATGAACAATCACAAAACTTCACCTCTGCAGCAAAATATTATCAACAAACAATTGACTCACTAATAGGTAAAGATAAGCAAATCGATATTAGTAGGAAATCTAGAGACTGGTTAACTGGCTATGCTGATGTTTTAATGAGGTTTGGCTTAGTACAAGAATTATTGAACAATCGACAAGATGCTTTAGAGGCTATTCAAGTTGGTTATTCTTTACCGGTAGGTACTCCTCAAATCAGATCTAAAGTTGCAATTCAATTAGGAAAGTATTCTATTGAAGATAAGAATTTAGATGAGGCAGAACAGCATTTACTACAATCATTGCAAGAAGTAGCATCTGGCCCAATTCTTCAAAATCTAAACTCACAATCCTCTCCTGTAATACTACCAGGAAACATTGTTGTTAATGATTATCAAGTACTCCCATTAATAGAATTAGGAAAATTATATGTTAAACAATCACGATATCAAGATGCTCTATCGTCATTTCTAGCGACTCTTAGATCAGTTAGAAATGCAAAAGAAACTTTTAAAAATGCTTGTGAATCAGGAGTTCCATTGGATTTACATATGCAAGCTTTTGATATCAATTGTAATGAACCAATTATTATGACATATATTTCAGAAATTTTATGGAAATTAGGGAATAAACGTGATGCAGTTATCTGGGCAGAAGGAAGTTATTATGATTCATTTCCAAAAAGTCATGGTATTGTAGAATGTGGTTTATGCGCTAAACTTGCTTCTGATAATCTTTATAAAATGTATAAAAATATGGGATTAAATGACCAAAGTGAGATATTCAAACAATTAAGTGAATCACAAGTTGTATTAGATCAAAATCCAAGTATGTGAATATATTCATGACATTACATAATTTATAAATCTATAATAATTTTATACAGAAAATTTCGCTTATAATTCAAATGGATCAAACGGTCTATTGAAACTTCCACTTTGAAGCTTTTTAACTCTTTCATTAAATTGAAGTAAATCATCTGTAGAGCCTTCGGCCTTTTCAAGAATACTAAGGCTTTCTTCAGGATCATAACTCGGCTTTTGTTCAATTAAATTTGGATCGCTAATTTCTGGATTGCCATCCTCTTTTGATGGTTGTGGAGTTAATTCTCTTGGTTCCTCTTTATTACTTGTTATATCATCATTCCTTTCCAATGGTTTATCTCTATTCATAATTAATTCATCATTACCAGGTTGCACCCAGACACGTCCACCCGGAAGCTCATTTTCAATATTGGTTGATTTTTGGTTGTGTTCAATTTTTTGCAGCTCCAGGTCCCTTACAAATTTATTAACATTGGTTTCATTTTGTTCTGATTTAAGTACCCTTTCATCTCGACTGTCTTCACCACCATCATCCTCCCCCTCCTCCTCATTTGCTTTTAAATCGTATATCAAAGATCCAATCCCAATTAACCCAGTAAATATGTATAAGATTCCAAGCCCAGGATAACATATTCTCACTCCTTCTGCTCTTGCTAATACGATAAACAAAACTCCACATGCTAGAAACCATATATATCCCCCCATTCTTGGTTGTAGTGCAAATCCACCTATCATTGATGTACAGATATAGATTGCTGAATTACACAATGGTATTAACGTTAAAAATATTAGTTGTAGTTTTATATAACCATATACTATACTCATTGCAAACCCAATTGGTAACCCAATGTTAAGAATTGCAGCTAAGAAAGCAAACCAAGCTCTTGTTGATGGTTTGGACATTGAAAAATGAGGGTTTCTGAAGGTATCACCAGATATCATAGTATAAAAAGAAGTAGCAAACCCCACTAATAGTATATAGCTATCAATATAAGTCACATAAGCTATATATTCCATAATTTAAAACCCATCTGAGCATGGAATCGGGCAGAGCCCGGACCATCTGCCAAACATGGATCCCCTCGAGTTTACTCTACTATTTACATTATTAAATATATACATTAATCATCCACAAGCCATTCTACCAACTTGCTTTAGTGACGCCAGGGAGTTTTCCTTTCAATGCAAGCTCTCTAAATTTCATCTAAATATTTGTTAGTACAATATATACTCTCCTATAATCCTGTTAACTTACTCTACATAATCTGAAATCAGTAATGATTGATCTTGAATATCCACTTTCAATACATCTATTCTTTACAACAGATTCACATGTGTATTTTGGCATAGCAGAGAGTTGAAGTTGAGCTTCTAATCTTACTCTCATTGGGAGAGTTGTATTTCTTGCAATGTACCTAAGAGCAGTTCTATTTACTTCTTCTTCAGCAACCTTATATCTTTTATAATTATCACGAATCATACGGGTGGTAACTTTGTCACCACCTGGAAGTGGGATGGACTTGAATCCTGGATACCTAGGAGGCATTTTTGATGTTTGTATGATAGTATGTAGAAGTGTTGTGTAGATGAATTATAGGTTCGTGGTGCGAGCATGAATTTTTCAATGCGGCTGTGGATGCCGCATTTTAATACTGGCGGTCACTGGCTAGAGTGGTTAATAGTTAATCATTTGAAACTATCAATTAACACTGAAAATCGTGGATAGCAGAGGCGATAAGTTATAGAAGATACAAGATTGCTAATTGAATTATATAGTGAATTGCGCAATGAACATTGCTAAAATCAGGAGCTAGGCGGGAGTATATTCGACATGCTTGCTGTTTTTAGTAATATCTAATCACCATAATATATTCCTATGTAAATATATATCTATATTTATACTACTCTACACACTATAATTAATCACCTTCAGATAATCTCTTTGTACCGTTATCATGTGTTAATACACCTCTTGAAGAACCCAGGTTGGTTATTAGTAAACCAACGAGGGTATTCCAATGATGTATCAAGCACTATCAACTTTGGCTTAAAATATTCATCACTAGGCATAACTAATCGCTAAGATTCATTTCCAACGAATGAATAAAAATAAGTCCCTTCATTTGATTCGTTAGAAATAATTCTTCGAGAAAAGTAGTTCAGTATTAAGTAGCAGGAGAGTACAGAAAATGTGTTGTGTTCTCATACAGTACTCCATATGGTGGTGGTGTTGGGAGGAAACGACAGCTGCTCTCCACCCAGATAACCCACGCAGTAATTCTATATACAGTGCAAGGAAGAAGTTGAAGAAATAATCATGTAATAGAATAATATAAAGAAGAATACTGAAACAAGTCGGCGATTATTTCGAGTATTATTTAGTATATATAGTTTATAGAACTTACTATATATCAAGCAAATAAGCGAGATAGCCATATAATTAACCTACATTTTTGCAATTAACATCTATTATGCAGGGACCTTCCTCAGTGTACGCTATAACTACACCTTTAAACATAGATAGAAACAATTAGTTTATATTATTAATAAATCATATATAATATATATGTATGTCGGCGATATTATTATGGTAATATATTAAATATAAATGACGAAAAGAGCGTATAAGGAATATAGATCATATGACTAAATGCTATACAATAAGATACTACTTTCTAAGTTCAGTATATTCAGGAGGAGGGCCAGCCGGAATACTTGGACCACTAGGAGATTGTATAGGTTGATGACTTGCGGAACCAGGAGGTGGAGGAGCAGGTACATACTCAGTATTTCTTTTTGGTGGTTGTTGACCTTGTTGTGGATTTACAGTACCATAACCATAAGAAACATTATAATGTTGAGGAGGAGGACTTGGAGAATGATTCACAGTTATATAAACTGGAGCATTTGGATTCCTATGAAGAATATCTTGACGTTCAATATCAATTTCAATAACTTCAGGATATTTAGCAATAATATACCATGAATGAAGAACACCAGGAATATAACCTAGACAACATAATGCAATATTAATAAAAGCTTTCACACAAAGGTTAGTATTAAGCAACAATTGTTAACTGTGAGTTTACTTACAATCAGCGCTACATAAGCCTGCTTTAATCCAAACTGGAATTGGCGGTAGGAATACTGCCAATAATACTAAAAACACATCAAAAACAACAAAACAACCAGATGCCATTTTTAATAAACGAAAAATATCTTTATTTTTCCTATAAAAGAATGATTCAAATAAGAGATAAAGAGAGGTATCAACCGGTATGGAGGATTAAATAGTCAACTAATTATATATATTATAATAATGGAAGCACGGCACTTTGTGGCAATTAAATGGAGTTAATTAGCACATGCAGCAGATAGCTGCACCAAACCAAGCAAAGCCGCTTATGCATATCTCCGACCGTTGCTGTTGCCTCCGGCGGCCGGGCGCTGCCCGGACCCGTTGTTCCTCGCTACGCGAGGAATTCTCTACACACAACACACTCGACCCTATACAATTCCTCGCGTAGCGAGGAACAACGGGGGTCCGGGCAGCGCCCGGCCGCCGGAGGCAAGAGAAAGGATAGATTCACAATAAATAATAACTATACGATATAGATAAATAGAAAGATAACTAAAATCCCCAGTCGGGGAATATGGATGTTGGTGGTGGTGATGGTGGTTTAATATATTTTTGAAGATAAACTGGTCTTGAATGATTAGATATGTTCCTGCGATGATAATATTTCTTTCGATAACCTCCGGCGGGACATAATGATTGATTAAGTTTTTGTCTAAGAGATGGGATTTTGTTAAGTAATACTGCGAAATAAACAATTGTAACTACAAGTCCTAGACGTTTTCTTAATCCTATTAATGACATTTGAGGGTTTACTGGTGTTATTAAAAGATCAATGCATTCATCATATGATTCTTCGTATGTGGATAAGGATGAGGATTTGCGTTCATCAAGAGTTTGATCTTTGTGATTGATTAGTGTTAATCCACTTGATGCAGTGTTTGATCTAACAATTGCTCGATGAATCTCTGTTTCGGTTTCACTAATGTCATCATCTGAATGAGTTAAAGATGGTAAACATGTTGATGTTGGTATGTATTCTGGTTCATCTGGTATAAGTACTTTTGGCAAACCCCATGCAGATAATCCATCGTTAGGTGTTAAGGTAAGTTGAGAATCTTTATTAAGGATTGTATTTTGAGAATCAGATGAGTGAGCATATGTTTGCGATTCAATGTTGATATCATGCCATGAAAATTCGTTGTCTAAGTAAGAATATTTACTTAATCTTAGTTTCTTTTCATCTAGTAATTCTGGTCTTGGGGAGTACCAATCTAATGGTAATAGATTTTCAATATTATTTAAATTGATTTTTGTAGGAGTTGTTGTTAACTCATCTAATACTTGAATTGGAGAAGCACAAACAATTATAATAGGAGAAGAGGAAGAAGGAGAAGAGTGAGGATTTGAATTTAACTTCTTTTTATTCTTATTTCTATGCCTACGTTTATTCTTTTTTGGTTGAGTTGATTGTGTTGTAGATGGTGTTAAACCTGATGTTGTTGATGTTACTATGGTTGGAATTGAACTTGATGAGGATTTTGGAGTTGGACCTAAAGGTATAATAGTGGAGTCCTTTTTCAATTCTAATTCTTTATTGCCTTTCTCTTTCTCACCAGATACCCTTCTAGTAGCATTTTTAATACCAGCCTTTAGCTTGTTTTTGCTCTGCCGCCAAAGACGTGTAGTCATTTTCAGTAATATTCTCTTGTTCAATAGATGAAGTTTTCTTTTATTATCCACTTTCTTTAATGTTATTATTGTCTTCTTCACTTAGTCTATTATAATTCTTTATTCATTTGTTAAAACTAATTAATCTGATAGTATATAATGGAGAGGGGTAAAAGGAAGATGGTTTACAGCGGGGTTAGGAGAAGATTTTTTTGTTTACCTTTTACCGCATACCGAGGTGTTAATCCAATAACAATTTAGGACGGTGCATATATGCATTATCATGCAAGAGGAGAGATCTAAAGGTACCGAGATATGGGAGGATAATCAATGAGGAGGACGATTAAGGGAGGATAATGAGGAAGAAAATATAATTAAAGGTCGCTATCTCACTACTAGTATGTGTTAGTATCTAGATAGAATATATTGATATTATAATACACTATACACTAACTTAAGGTTAGATTAGGGTTAATTAGCTTTGGTTATATTAATATTATATATTAATATTATATCCATAGTTTGATTAGACTCGGGGAATTAAAAATGAAAAAATTAAAGTTAACTAATTGTTAAGGTTGCAATCAATCATTACTGTATATATAAATTTATTTAGTAAATATAAACCAGTATAACTTAACCACGTTTGTTCTCACCGCAAGAGGTTGTTGATCAATATTTAAAGAATGAAAACCATTCATAAGATCTATGACTCTTAAATACATTTAAAGCTCAACCTCTCCTACTCAATCCTTATATTTATAACTTATTCGTATCGATATCAATATCACTCTTAGATGTCTCTTCATTGCGTCATCTTACCGTATCTCATCAATATCCTATTAAGTTACATAAGGTGCTAAAAACGTATGAGCAAATTACATCAGTTAACTACGTAGTAAACTTAAATATATCTATATATTGCTCAATGATATATTTAAACAACGGATTATATAAGTAGAATATATAACGATGTAAAGAATGAATATACCTTATAAATCGAATAACTCGTGTGCATTAAGAAGCGGGTTCTATTAGTACAATGTCCTACCGTTAAGGTACCGTACTTTAAGTAGCAACCAATCTGGTCATTCTCTACATATATATATAGCCAATTCCTATCATCTTGAAAGATCAATTCAAATTACAGAATTAAAATCTCTTCTAACTAAAAGGTACCCGCACCATACTCGCATACCTACTATCGTCAAACTATAAAGTTGTTTTATTTTTAATTATATTATACCTAAATTTTACTATCTAGTCAATCAGTGGTAACACCAATTACACCACAAGCATTTCTACCACCAGCATTACCAGTAGTCAAAGAATCAGCATGACCACCTTTTCCAAGATCATCAGTACCAGCATGAACAACAATGGTACGTCCAATGATGGAATTTTCACCAAATAATTTGATTTGTAAATCCTTCTTTGAACCTTTAGAAGCACCATTGGCATCAGTAGTAATATTACCTAAATCACCAACATGACGGTCATCATCTTCTGGAGAACCATGGTTCTTCTTGAATGGATTGAAATGAGCACCAGCTGAGGTACAACCATTAGTGTTGTCACCAAATTGATGAACATGGAAACCACGAAGAGAATTCTTGTCATTACCAGTAATTTCCCAAGAAACAGTAGTATATTCATCTTCGGTAGCTTGTTCGAAACGAACAACACCCTTAACATCTGAATCACCACGAATAACTGCGACTTTAAATTGTTAGAAGATTGTTCAATTGACAATTTAACCCCCCGATTATCCCGACTTTTCAAGACAATTGCATTATATATATCAATCATATCAATAGAGGGGATAAATTTCAACTTCCTACATTACCTCAACTCCAATTACTTACCAGCTTTAACCATTTTTATTTATTCAATTGCAATTGATTGATTGATTTTAATTGAGAAAAAATATATTTTTCGTTGTTTGTAATGCGGGGCGACGTTTGGTTTATTTATACTATTGGCTGGGAATAAGGCATTTTCTTGCTTTTCAAGGCAAAATTGCTGCGGAGTTTGGCGCAAACTGCAATGTTACTGGATTTACCGGTCTAGAATAAGGGTAGCATTTCTTACTAAGACAAACAAAGTGATCTTCGACTTTCTTCTTTCACGTGAAGTGCGGATAATGGGATAGCGAGTGGGTTGGTTGTATGAGAAGAAGGGAGGGAAGAAACAGAAATTGAAGAATTAAATCGTAATTATTTGCAATTGAAAGATACGCTAAATATGTATTGATAGTCTTTATTTCATTTTCCTCTATAAAATTAAAAAGATTAGCTTACTTTGATCAAAATTCTAAAGATCCTTTAATTGAATATCTCCCGGATTTCAGTTGACCGATGACGAAATGGAATTTTAAATTGAGTAATTTAGCTGTATTAATCTTCTTGCTTAATTGGCCTGCTAGTTGAATGCTTTGTGGGGACATAAAGGGTGAAGATTATACAGGCGCTTGCGCGCAATAGACTAGAAGAAAATCAGGTCACGTGCTGATAACATTAATTTAACCCTAATCCTTATCTTTATATTCAATGACGATCAACCAAATGCAGATAGAGAAGTTAACCGAGTTTCAATTTAAATCGGGTGATACTTGAACCGTTCGCCCATTGAATTATTCGATTTTAATGCATTATCAACTGCCAAGATATTAACAATGGCTGCCAGGTTGTTAAAATAAGTTAGTGTGGGGTAGATTTTCACTTTGGATATTAATTGAAGAGCGAGAGCTGATCATAACGAGCCCGGCGGATTGCTTTAATACTACAATATACTATATACTAGCTGTACATATATATGTATATACTGTTTTTAACTCCATTTATGTAGCATTATCTATAATTTTATATACTTTATGTTATACTCTAATCATTTTAATATATACGTGTAAGGTGAAATCCGATGTTTCATTCCCCCAAGGCGGTTATTTTATAAACCCAACGCAGGGTCGGGTCTGCGATCTACCGAGTTTGACATTCAAATCAATCAAGGTTTACCGTTTCACGAACTGAGATTAAGACATAACTTAAACAGCATCAACCTCAGACCTGCAATATCTCTGCGGGGTAAACCCCACAAAAGGGATTCTATATAAACAGATGAATATCTAAACTCTATTTCATAATATCCTATCAACTAATTATCAACTAATAAAAATGGTTACTACTGTCAAAACACTTAAAGAACTTCCTACCTATGATGAACTTCCTAATAAACATAGATATTGGGAATGGGGTGAACCAGGTTCCTATGAAGAAGGTTTAGGTAAACAAAACTTACTAACTGCTGAGCATGTTGCTCGCTCTGCTCAATCAGAAATTAAGACTGGTGAAAGGGTAGGACTTGGATGGGAAATGCACAAAATGGAGTACAGTGCTTTCGGAAGAAAGCAATTTGAATGGAAAATGGAAGCAGGTCCAACTCATATTGATGACGAATACAACCTTAACCCACAATCTTCATCACAATGGGATGGATTTAGACATTATCAACAACCTTTAAAATATTCTGATATCCCTGAAGAAAAAGAAAGATATGCAAAAGACGATAAAACTGATGGTGTTTGGTTTGGGGGTGCTACTAGAGAAGAGATTCTTAAAGATGGATCTACCAGAATTGGCATTCATCATTGGGCCCAAAAAGGTATTGTTGGTAGAGGCGTTCTTATTGATTATGCTTCTTATGCTGAAGAAAAGGGTATTAAATATTCATGTTTTGAAGCTAACAAAATCACCCATCAAGAATTACAAGATGTTATTAAACATTATAATGTCGATATTCAACCAGCTGATATTGTATTTATTAGAATTGGTTTGACCAAAGAATGGGATAGTTATACTGAAGAAGAAAAGAAAGCAGTTGGATCTAGACCACCAGAATTCATGGGACTTGAACCAAGTGAAGATAATTTACGTTGGATTTGGAATAATCATTTCCCTGCAGTAGGTTCTGATGCTGTTGCACTTGAAAGATTCCCACATCCAATTTTTGAGCTTCCAATGCATGAGCATCTTCTTGCTGGATGGGGTGTAACTATTGGTGAAATTCTTAATCTTGAACCACTTTCTGCATTATGCAAAAAGCTCAATCGTTACTCATTCTTTGTATCCTCTGTTCCATTCAATGCAGTTGGTGGTGTTTCTTCTCCACCAAATGCTGTAGCTATTTTTTAAAGTACTTCGCGTAAATTTACAAACTTTCCCCCTTTTTACTTTAACTCTCAATAGACTGCGTGCGGGCAGAGCCCCACGCAGCTCGGAAATGAACAACCTAATTCCGCAATTAGTGGGGTACTGTACACAGGCAGTAGTTAACGTCCTGTTTATCATGCATAAAATTGTACGCTCGACCCCCACGTCTGTGGATAAGCCCATCATCGCGTAAACAATTATAAATTAACCGCTTCATATAATAGATAATAATCTCCAACAATTCATACAATATCTTCAATAATGGTTAAATCAATTGACCAACTTCCAACTTATGATAAACTTCCTAATAAACATAGGTATTGGGAATGGGGTCCTCCTGGCTCTCATGAAGAATCATTAGGGAAACAGAACCTTCTAACTCCTGAACATGTAGCTCGCTCTGCTCAATCAGAAATTAAAACTGGTCTTAGAGTTGGTTTGAATTGGGAATTACATAAATTAGAATATCCTGCTTTTGGTAGAAAGCAATTTGAGATGACTATTAGTGATAGATCTAGGTTTTCTCTTGATGATATTTATCATTTAAATCCTCAACAATCTTCTCAATGGGATGGATTTAGACATTATCAACAACCATTAGGATTCTCTGATGACCCTAAAGATAAGCAGAAATTTGAAGCTGATAATACTGTTGATGGTGTTTGGTTTGGTGGTACTACTCGTTCTGAAATACTTGCTACTGGGTCTACAAGAATTGGTATTCACCATTGGGCTCAATATGGTTTACTTGGACGTGGGGTACTAATAGATTATGCTTCATATGCAAAAGAAAAGGGAATTAAATATTCTTGCTTTTCATCAAATAGAATAACTTATCAAGATTTAAAAAATGTTATTGATTATTATAAGGTAGATATACAACCAGTTGATATTGTTTTTATAAGAATTGGATTACCTGAAGAATGGGATGGTTATACTGAAGATGAAAAGAAGGCTATTCAACAACGAGCTCCTGAATTTATGGGCCTTGAACCAAGTGAAGATGTACTTCGTTGGATCTGGGATGGCCATTTCCCAGCAGTTGCTTCTGATGCAGTCGCTTTAGAAGTTTATCCCAAACCTGCTTATACTACTGGTTTACCTATTCATCAGCATCTTCTTGCTGGATGGGGAATCACTATTGGTGAATTATTCAATCTTGATGGTCTCTCAGAATTGTGTAAGAAACTTAATCGATACTCATTTTTCATTTCATCAGTTCCTTTGAACGCAGTAGGAGGAGTTTCTTCACCTCCAAATGCGGTAGCAGTTTTCTAAAACTGGCCGGTAATCATATATATATCTATATCACTTATATATATAATTAACTAAATTTACCGTACTTACGATACAAATACTCTATTAAGATCTATCTATCTGAATTTATTCAACGAAACCAACTACCACATGAATAAGATGTTTCCCTTAATTATGACGAATTACCAAGTATATAAAAGTAAGACGTTCCCATCCTAATTAATGCGAGATTACAGTAAAAATTCATTGATCAGAATCAAGTTTCAGTTTCACATGGTAATCTACGAAAATTCAGATGTACCATTGATTCCTGAATTCCCTTTGAAATTTGCTACTTGAATAGTACATTAAAGCAACCTCCAACTTAAATTAAATATCATTATGATTACATACTGTCAGACTTTCCCCTCCCTGTTCAACTCTTCTTACCAAACCATCTTCCAACCATTCTTCTCTATTACCTCTCTGCACAATACTTTTCGTTACTTAACCTTAATCCCAACTCTATCTCATGATTAGGTCTTGCAGACATTTTCAGCCGCAAATCAAGTGGACATCTCTTACTCGCTGATCAGCTCCCACACCATCATCTACGCTGGTAGTAGTAGCACATAGATATCAAAACTTTATACAAACAAATTATAACCCAAAACACGCAGTGTTTTGGATGAAACAATTGAATAAAAGAAAGCGAAAAAGTCATTTGGCAATTGCTATTGTTTATAATTTGAAGCAGTAACGTTATTAGAAACTGCTTCTTCCTAGCCTTTTGATTGATATAAGAAGTATTCTGATCTTAAAGGAACCCTGAATGAATAAATTTAATTAAATGAATTGATAAGGATATAAGAGTAAGTAATTTTGCCTGGACATAAATGAAATTTATCTAACAAATTATTAAGTAAATCATTCTGTAAATCCATTATAGGGCCGATATGTTTCATAATAATCCATCAAACAATCAATGGTCTAACTTTGAAGATAATCAACAGTCTGAAAATAATCCTTCAAGGTATCAACAACCATTACCACTACCAGGAGAGAATGCATATAATGAAGAACATAATTATAATAATCCTCCTCCACCTCCTCCTCCACCTCCTCCAATTGGTTTAGTGAATAATTATTCAAATGCTTCACAAGCACCATCGTTACCACCGCCATTACCACCACCACCACCTTCTAATCAGCATATGAATAATTATATACCTCCTTTACCACCAAAACCATTTTCCACCCCATTACCCCACGAATATCAACCAAATTATCAAACAGACTATCAAAGGATTACTCAAGGAGTAGCAGGCGTTAGATTAGCCGGTCCTCGACCTCAAGTAATAAGCCAGAATCCAAATCCAATTCGATGGCAGATACCAGGTAATAATAGTAGTAATACTGATCAACAAAGTTATGGATATAATACTAACCCAGAAACAATAAAATATTCATCTAATACATATCATCAACCTACATATGCTGAACAATATCCTGCTACTAATACAACTTCTAAACTCCCAGTATCTGAATTTTCTGAAAAAAGACTTAGTAGCCATCCTTCAGGACCAAGATCTCCAAGAAATTCATTTCCAAGACGACCTTTAAGTAAATCCCCACAATCTCTTCAAAGACAAACAACACCACTGCAACAAGAAGAACAACCTAATTATATTTCTCAAGACTATTTTAATTCAAATATAAATCCACCACCATCACGAGATTATGGATATTTTGATAATACAAATTTAAACAATAATAATGAATATTACAACCCACCAACTCATACACCAACTCATGCTCCACCACCTCCACCACCTTCTGGTCCAAGATATACTGATACTACTATTAAAACCCCTAATAATTACACAAGATCTTATGAACCATCACCTCAACCACAATTCAATCCTGATAATTACGATCAAAATTGGAATGATACTTCTCCCGTTCAAATCCCAAAATTATCTCCTAGTGGTAGTGACTTAGATGGTACTAGTTTAGAGAATGTTGGATCTGATGTAAGTTACTCTGATAATGATGGTGACAGTTCATTTACAAAGGATATAAGGAATGAATTAAATGCAAAATATGCACTAAGAAATATTTCACCTATACGTACCCCATCAAAATCACCATCTCCAGTTGGTCCTTTAACAACACCACCTGTACCTCCTCACGGTAAAAGCCCAAATTTAACTTTAAATATTCCACGAGTATCTACTCCTAATGCTTATCCTTACGAAGATAATATAGAATTTGAAGAAGAGAGTAACTTTCGTTCGGTAAAACCAGAAAGACCAGCAGGCTTAGCTCCTAAAAGACTTAGTTTACCTAATCAATCTAATGTTATTTATCAAGATAGACGACGATCTAATATTATCAGTAATAGCCATAGTCATGATTCATTTAACTCCACTTTAAGCACTATTGCATCTTCTTCCTATCTGCCTAGTTCTGGTAGTGAAATAGGAAGATCAACATCAGATGCTCATATTTCAAAACGAATTCCTTCTAATTCTTCACAAGGTGATTATCTACAAAATTCCTATATGGGCCCACCACCATCAACGCCTGATTTTAATCGTAGTCATACAACCTCATCTTATAGACGTCCTGTGTCTGCTTTAGTAGCTCCTCCTCTAATAATATCGAATGAGTTAGATGCTTCATTAAGAAGTTCAACTCAATCTACTGATGATGAACTAATGATAAAATTAGGTCTTCCTTCAATACCTGATAGTGTTCCTAGTTTTGATGCTACTCGACTTTCAAGTAAAGATTATGAAAGATGTAAAGAAATATGGTCATTAAGTTCTGTTTCACAATGGATAAGTTCATTTGTTAAAGATGATTTAGAAGTATCAATTAATGAAATTACTAGATCTTTAATTGGTTTATTTACTCATTATATTCCAACTCTTAACTGGTTACAAGCAGAATTGATAGCAGAAAATTATATTAAAAGTTTTAAAACGTCATTATTTATTGAAATTGATAGTGAAATACAACCATCAACTCCTGGTATATCCAAATCAAAGATCAATTCACCATTAATTAAAGTAAACAATTCAATCACTGTAACTGGCGTATTTCCAAGTCTTACTGGATCTGGTTGTTATTCAAAATATACTCATGACCTTCTTCCTCAAGAGCAAATCCAACATTATCGATGTTATTCTCCTCGTTGTTCAAGAACCTTGGTAGTTAAAGCAGTATTACCTAAGATTGATATTTCTGAAGTTGATACAACTAAATACAAGGATTGGTCATTATGTTATAACATTGATAAAACTCAACAAGAAGAGATTGGTAAACGAGAAATTCGCAGGCAATCAGCAATTCATGAACTTATTGTTGGTGAAGAATCATATGTTAGCGATTTAAATATATTTTTAATAGTTTATGGCGAATCATTAGCACGTAGAGTTCCACAAATAATGGTTAATCAAGATGATTTCTGTAAAAGGGCATTTGATACAGTAAAAGATGTTGTTGATTGTAATAGTCAATATCTCTTAAGAGGATTAAAGAATCGACAAAATCAAGAAAGTCCATTTATTAGTGGTATTGCGGATATAGTACTTGAATGGCTAAAGAATTGTAAAGAACCATATTCTAGATATTCAAATAGCTATCCATTAGTTGAAAGAATATTAAGAAAGGAAAAGGAAACTAATCAAGGATTTTCAAATTGGTTGGAATTATCAAGTAAAGATGCTAGAGCAAAAGGTGTTCCTCATTCTTTTTACTTTCAAAGAATAATCCCAAGAGCTTTACGATATAAAATTCTTCTTAATGCAGTTAAAGATTATACATTAACATCAAGTCCTGAATATCCTTTATTAGAAAGATGTATTGAACAATGTACAGCATTGGGTCATGAAATTCAATCTCGATATGATGATTTACAAAAATCAATGGAATTATTAGATTTATATGATCAACTTAGTTTTACTGATTCAGGATATAGAAATCCTTTACAATTAAAAGATGGAAAACGAAAAGTTATTCATAGAGGGGATGTTTTAAGGAAAAGTGAACATAATGTTGATTGGGTTTCAACTCATATTATTTTATTGGATAACTATCTTATATTAGCAAAGAGAAGACCGGGTAGTAATAAATTAATAGTGTCAAAAAGGGTAAGTTGAATGGTATTTATTGGTAATTATATAATTATATAAAGAAATTGCTAACTCTATTAGCCGATTCCAATGGATTTATTAGTATTAGAATGGGCAGATGGTGATCCAGTAGCGAAGTCTTCTTCATCAAAACTTGTTGGTACTATGACAACTAATGTTGCACCTACTTTTGATCATAGAAAGATGAGTGTTAGTAGAAGATTGATTGGTAATGGACAACTCTCCCCAACAAGATCAACGATTAGTAGCCCCACTACTCCTGGATCTTCAGTAACTGTATTAAGTGATAATGATAGTAAAGAGAGAGATGTTTTATATCCCTTCAAGATTACTCATTTAGGTCAAAATACTTCATATATTTTATATACATTTACAAGTCAGGATAAAGATAAAGCAAGATTAGATAGAGATAAGGGACGAAAAGATCGTGATATCTGGAAAGATTATATTATCAATGCTAAAAGGGAATATAGTTCAGCAATGAATACAATAAATTCTGAACCATTTAGATTAACAGTATTAGCAGATTCAGCATTTGGATATGATTATTCAAGTGCTCCACAATTACCAGTATTCACAAAAGGAACTGCACTTGATAGAGCAATTACAGAAGGAGAAGCAAGGATGGAAAAGATGGTTGGTAGTAGTAGTGATGGTAGTGTTTCTAAAATTCGACCTTTAAGTTATTCTACTATAAATTGTGGTGCTAGCTTTGTATATGCAGATGGTAATGAATACTGTATGTTAGGTTTAGATTCAGGAGTTTATGTTCATGATAAAAGAATTGGATCAGCTTGGAGAAGATGTTTGAAGATTGTTAATGTTACGCAAATTAATGTTATTGTTGATATGAATGTAGTAATAACTCTAGCAGGTAAAATTTTAGCTTATTATCATTTAGATGAATTACTTAATCAGCAATATAAAAAGGAGAAGAATACAGAACCAAAAGGTTATAAATTATCAGAAAAGGCAGTTGGGTTTTATACAGTAGGATCAATGAGAGAAAGAATATCAATGAAAGAAAGAACATTACTCTTTTATAAGAAATATGAAGGATTAAACTCAGTATTTAAAGTTTTAGAACCAGTTCGTGAAAAGGGATCACAAAAAAAGAGATCAAAAATAACTTTTTCAAGAGATGCCTCCATCTCATCAACGGAATTCTTCAAAGATGTTGAAAAATTTTATATTCCAGCTGAAAGTTATGGAATTAGTATATTTAAATCAACATTTGCAATCCATACACAAAAGGGATTTGAATTGATGTCATTAGAAACAAAATTATCTCCTAAATCTTTACCATTGATTAATGCTAGTTCGCTTCAAAATATTATAAGGATTTCTAATGGACTTAATATAGCAAGTAGTGAAGCATTTAAGAAGAAAATTGAAAGTAGTAAACCTTTAGGAATGTTTAGAATTGCACCTGAAATTGTTATCCTCTGTTATGAAGATTTTGCAGTATATACAGATAATGAAGGTAATTTAAAAGATAGAACACCAGCGTTTTCTTATCTTGGTAAAGCTAAAAAGGTATGTCTTCAATTGCCATATCTTATAGTATTTGGGGATGAAATTATAGAGGTAAGAAGAGCAGATAAAAGTGGATTACTTAAACAAGTAATAACTGGTAAAGATATTAGGTGTGCTGATAGTAAAGAGGGACAAATTAAAGCTGCTCTTGCACATCCAACAAAACCTGGTTTACAGCTGGTAGTTGAGTTGATAAGAAATGAATTTGTGGTAGAGGATACCAATTTGTAAAAATTTTATAGAAAGGCTATATAATAATTTATGTATGATTTAATGAAATAATGATTTAATTTGGTAGGTTTTTGCTAAAATGTCGTCCTCATTGTATGTGTTCGGTGGATGATAGCTATCCATTGAATGCAATAGATTGTCTGTTGATTAGAATGGGTTGTTTACAATGTAGCCATTGATTATTAGTTTATTGATTGCCGAGTTGCTTGACTACCATGAACTATGGGTTCCAGTTAACCACAAGAATTGTTGATTGTTGAGTTTTACTGATTTCAATTCAATAGTCATTTGTGATGATAGCTATTGATTAGAACCGCTGCTGAATAGTTTGTTCATAGTATCAATTGATTAGATAATTAATTAATTGGCAATATATCCAGCTCAGATAAGAATTGTAATTATTATGAACTAAAAAATGAAATAAAAGTATACCATTTACCGTTCTTCAAGGAAACATTATTCCTTATCCTCATTGTGTAGTAACGACTGGCCCATATGATCATTACGATGATAGACGACTTGGACTACTTTTAGAATACTTAACTAATTACATACCAATAATTGAATGGTTTAAAAAGATGAAAATCAAGATGGAAATGGAAATATTCTCTCCAATTCTTGAACCAACTTATCAAAAGCATAGATATAAGAAATTTGAAATATATCGAGCGCCCAATAAAGATATTGAGTACGAAATTGTTAAGAAGAAAAAGCTATATGATATTATAACTCAAGCAAAAGAATCAGTAATTGTAGCTATTGAATCAATTCATGAGAAAGGTGTAGTACATGGAGATATAAATAATCATATTCTAATTAAAGATACTAAACAAATTTAGACTATATATTTCTATTACATCACATTTTCATCCGGCGGTTGGGCTCTTCCCAGACCTTGCTGAGCTCTGAAAATATAATTTATTATACTATATCTGTAACAAATGGATAATAAAATGACTTGAATCATACCATCCTCATTTAAGCGTAGTATTATTCTATGCAAAAAAAAAGATTCAAGAATTTTGAAATAAGAAAACTAGTATTTAATAGGATATGTACTTCAAAGCAACTATTATTTAGCAAATCTATTCAAATGGCTTCCATCTAATCAATCTCTATTAAATTAGCAATGGTGATAAGCCTATGAAATCTATTTAAGGTGATTCATGCAGGGCCTCTATATGCAGGGCCTCTATGCATGCAGGATGGAATAGCGCACGATCAAGGTCAATCATGTATTGCCTCATCTCACCTCACCACATAGATTTGGAATCCCTCTGTTCATGTCAATATTAATTGTATTTTACTTTCGTTGATTGAATTCTTCTTTGATTGAATTCTTATTCCCTTTCATTTTTATTTTTCAGAATGGATACGGATATAGTTATTAATAGAATTGATCCGGGAGCGGTCTTACCAAATGAAATTATTCATGAAATACTCCTAAATCTATCTCCTGTTGATTGGCTCTCTCTAAAATGTGCTTCAAAATCTTGGTATAACTATCTCTCTAGTTCTAGTGTTTGGAGAAAGAGATTAGATCTTTCTCATGTTGGAACATGTAATTCATTGTTACTTGAGATTTGCATTAGAAACGCTCTTGATGCTTGTGGTGGAAATCCAAAGTCAATTGAATTCTTAAGTCTTCCAAGATATAACCGTTATGATATAGTTGATAGGTATCAAAAACACGAGGAATACATGGAATTATTAACTAGATATAATCCAATTGGAAATTTCAGTATCAAAGAATTAAAAGTGTTTGATTTCCAAGACGATATCCCATACGAAAATAGCTTCATTTATAATTTGACTCAAGTGGAGAAATTAATCATTTATGGAAATATGGCTGATTATTCCCTTATAAAACTTACTCGATGTCAACCAAATCTTGAATATTTGATAATAAATTGTTTCAGTGTAGTAGAAGGACCAATAAGTAGATCTCAGTATTTGAACTTGAAACGGTTAGAAGTTGATTGCTATGGTAAAGTAGAAGCTCTTACACTTACAACATTTCTTAGTATGTGTCCTAATGTTGAACATTTTTCACTTTATAATGCCAAAGATGGAGATGATTATTATGATAGCGAAGAGTTATTTGATATTGGACGGTTTACTCAATATACTGGTATGTCTAAAATAAGGCATTTAGAGCTTTCAGGAGTATTAATTGACGATGATGATGTCGAGGATGACGACGAGGAGGAGGAAGAGGAAATCAATGATAGGGGAATTGGTAGATGGCCAAAAGATCTAGAATCATTGGTTATATGCCCTACACAGTACTATGATTTTAGCTCGGTATCTGGTAGTTTGGAAAACTTGGTAACTATTTCAATTGGCTATGGTGTGGATGTTGCAAAGTTTTGCAAGCAATTCAAGGTTGGGAAATGTCTTAGATATCTTTCTCTTTATATCTCGTCATGCCCAGTATTAGATGTATATGCAAGCTTCAAAGATGTTGAAGAGTTGAGTTTGATCTATTTTGGTGACTGTGCTGATATATTTATTGAAACAGTTATAGATAAATTTCCTAATTTGACGACTATTGATATAGTGGCAGGATCAGGATCTATAAGTGAGGAAATGTTTACAAAGTTATATAATAAGAAGGGGCTAGAAAGAATTGGAGTTCAGGGTGCAATTAGTAGTGATATTAGTACAGATGGAAAGGTTATTTTCAATGAATATGTTAATTCTCATACATTGGTTCATGCATTGCTTCATCATCATCTTCCATTCTTCGATTCAGGAAACAATAGTAGAATTTTTCATTTTAGATAGTTGTATTGTTAACTATTAATTATATAAACTACTCATATAATTTATATGGAAAATCTTAACCGAATATTATATGAACGGGTAGAGTATACCAGCTAGTAGCTCCAGGGGAGATTCACTAGCTGGGATATACTTTTCGTAAAGGACTACAGTCGTGAATAAGATATAATCAAGTGCTATCAAAGAGAGTTGAAACTAAATATTATACTACATTTCACCGCAATTTATAATAATAACATCATGAGGGGATATGGTTTATCATGAGCGTTAGTTGAAACTCTTTCAATTTTATCTACAATAAATTTTCCTTCAATTACTTTTCCAAATTCAACGTGCTTCCATTTAAATAATATCTAGTTTGTCCCAGCAAATCAAGAATTGACAACCATTTGTATTTGGTCCTGAATTTACCATTGATAATGAGTATTTTTCATCTTAGCGTTAAAATTAGCATATATAGCTGTAGCTAGTGTGATTTATAAACGTTCTTCGTACGGATTGCGTCTATAGTATATACCTGGGCGGGTTGTTATTTGCTGATCGCTATATCATTAAAATAGAACATTCACTAATACCATTGATGACTGTAATTGTAATTATCTATTAGTAAGGGGGGATAGCAATTAAATGAATCTCCTTATTACGTAATATCTGTTCTTGTAAATATTAGATAATAAATACTGTTCGAGCTTGATAGAGGTTAGGTTTCCTTATCCATGTATATTTCTTGATAGTGGTTAGGATTAGATAGCAGAATGGTATGAGACACATTGAGATTTGACAGTAATTTCATTTATTATACACCATGGAATTACCTGAAATTGAAGATACTGACGGTAGTATTCTAACAATAGATGGATTGGTAGAAATATTTTCAAAGACAATTCTTCATCCTTTCTTAACTTGGTCAATTCCAGCAATACACTTAATGTTAGTATTATAGGGCAATTGTGCTTTCAAAGGGCATACAATTAGATAGGACTAACTAACCAACTATTCAAGATATACTAATTTGGTAATATCGAAGGAATTCATATTTTTGGTTATTCTATGTGCTATTGTGGACATTAGCTACCTTTTATCATATTTAAACACATTATACATATCAAATGGATCATTCCGTAAACTTAACATTACCGAGGACATCATATTAATCACAGGAGCCAGTTCAGGACTTGGTAGAAAACTTTCAGCTATTTTAGGTATTAAAGGATTTAGAGTAGTTGCTGTGGATATCAAAAAACCTGAATTCGACCTTCCCAATGTCACTTTCTATTCATGCGATATCTCTAAAATAACTGAAGTAGAAAACCTTAATGAAAAGATTCAGCAAAATCTTGGTGATGTTACAGTTATAATAAATAATGCAGGAATCACATCTAATAAAACAATTCTAGAATTGTCTGCCGATGAAATAGTAAAGTATATTCACCCGTATCGTAAGGACTTTTCAATGACTAACTATATAGAACTATAGAGGTTAACACTTTGTCACATTTTTGGACAATCAAAACCTTTATCCCTAGCATGATTATGAACAGAAGAGGGTTTGTTGTAACTGTATCTTCTGTTCTTGGCTATATAGGACCAGCAAAGCTCTGTTAGTTTACCCTAATTACTAACCGCCTATTAGTCAGAAGTGTTAAGATCGAACTAACTTCTAGCTGCCTATTGTGCTTCTAAAGGAGCATTAAATGCGATGCATGATTCAGTAACCCATGAACTAGCCAATACTGGAGTCAGAACACTTCTTGTTACCGTGGGACAAATGAACAGTAAACTATTCAATGGGGTTAAAACGCCCAGTGACTTTCTGGCTCCAGTAGTATCAACCACGCTAGTTGCAGAGCAAGTAGTAGATGCTATAGAGAAAGGTGTATGTGGGGAGTTATCTCTGCCACTTTACGCCAAACTTGTACCGTTTATGAAGGTGCTACCGCTTGGAGTGAGTGAATTTGTGCGACGGTATTATGGAATGGATAGTGCTATGGATGGATATTCGCAGGTACAGGAGCTTGTTAACTCCTCGCGAAGCGAGGAGCAACGGGTCCGGGCAGAGCCCAGCCGCCGGAGGCAAAAGGGAACCGTATATAATGACAAATAAATAATTTTTTTATAAAGATCTCTATGATGTCTTTTTACTTTCAGTTGGAACTAAATTTTGAATAATATTGGCGAATTTATCATAAACAATGAAACCACTAGAATTGAACCAATCAGAGAACTTACCATTAAGCTTCGTTGGTGTAAGATTTCTTCCAGATTTATCAGTGATATGAATTGTAATATTATATTCAACCGAAGATTTTGGGGAATGAGTATTGATTGAAATACGTGTTCCATTTGAATGTTGACCTACATATTTGGCATTTTTTTCAACTTTTGAAATCCAAAATTGATATGAAAGTGCTAATATGAAATAAATGGCAACACCAATTGCCATTTCATTGTAAACGGCATTAAAGCCTTTTACGCGTTCAAGGTAGAATACACCAGCAGCAACAATTACACTAGAAAAGCCTAAAGCAAGACGGATATTTTCTTGAGAAAAGTCTTGAGTATAACCGAGTGAGCTAAGGACTTTTGAGAGATGGTCATCCGAGGTATTTTTAAGGTCTGTAGTTGAGCTGATGGATAGTTAGTAAGAGTTGGAGATGAAAGGATTATGGTTTTTACATACTACAAATTGATTGGGGTCTCTTGATTGCTCATTGTTGAAGAAATTTATAAGTTGAAACTCCCTTGAAAGGTAATGATTTCGACTTGGGTGTCATTTGGTGTACGTTAATATGGGTGAATTGAATATTCTTTTAACCGTACATCGCCCTTCAATGTGTGTCTCACGTGGAAACGAGACAAGCCGAATCAATGTGCTCCTAGGTATGGCGCGCTCTCTTCCGCTATTACTAAATAGTTTGGGAACCTCCCTGTTTTTTATCTCCTATATCAGAGATCTACTTCTAAATAGAAGTAAATTTCTGAATATTAAGATAATATAATATAAGCTCTGTCTGGGTATGATATAGTAATAGGAAGTAGGAGACGAAGATATTTTGTTTTCTGCTAAGAATTTTAGATTTGTACACAACATTAAGGTGATTGATATAAGGCTCTTTATTACATGGTGATGAGCATTGGTTATGATTTATAAGTGAACTTAAAGTAAAGGATTATTCATATAAGAAAAGAGGTTAACTTGGTTTTTATTCATCTACAGTATTATATAGTAAAGTAATTTACAATTATTTATAATCATCCACTCATCGCACATTTTCTTGCTCACCTTAAAAATGTCTAATTTTAATGTTCATGCTAATAATTTCACTCCTGGTAAAGGAGGGAATGACGGATTTGATCCAAAATCATCTTTAAAGAATAATACAAGTAATTCTAATTCTTCAACTAATTTAAAACTAAAACCAAATGAATCAACTTCTAATAAAAAAAATCAAAGAAATCGTAGAAATGGAAATTATGGTAATTCTAATTCTAATTCGAAATCAAATCCAAATAATAATTCTCATGGAAATACAAACGGAAATACTAATCGTCAAAAACCTCCAGGTGGGGGAGGATCAAGAAAAGAATCCCAGAAATCAACTACTGATTTTTCTTTAACCGATATATTACAAAGCGAAAATAGGAATAAACGAGGCGAAATCTCAATTTCTCATTTATTAGGTGTAGGAAGCGAAAATTCAAGATATCAAAATAACTCAAGAAGAGGTGGTGGTGGTGGAAACAATTCAGGACGATATTATACTACTTCTCAATCATCTCCTTCTAATTCATTTCTTGATAAAATTTCTTATATCAATATGACTTGTAGGTTTGTTTTAGATTCAAGAACTGATTATAAATTTCTGTTAAATGATCCAGATTCACATGTTCCAATGGATAATGTTCTTAGAGTTATTTGCCAACCAGCTACTTGTCCAATTTGTTTAGAAGGAATTCCTGAAGCACCAAGAATGTTAGAATGTGGTCATTTAATTTGTTATCCATGTTTATTAAGATATTTAGCAAGTGAAGGATTAAGTAAGGTAATTAACGATAGTACAGGGTTGCCAGTAACAAATTCAGCTGCTACTAGTACAATTACTAATAGATTTAAGAAGGGATGTCCTCTCTGTTTTGAAAGAATTCGTGTAGAAAAGGTTAAAGCAGTAAATTTAGCGCAGATTGGTGATGAAAGATTTGATATACCGAAAATAAATGATGAAGTTATTTTAAGATTAATGTTTCGACCAAATGATAGTCTGTTAGCAGTACCAAGAGATACTCATGGAGTTAAAAAGAGAGATTTTTATGATTTACCTTTAATTGATAATTCAGATATAAATCAATGCTCAAGATTGATCAAAGGATCGATAGATTATGCTATTAAAGAATATGAAAGAGAAATAAGTGAATTAAAGAAATCAAGAGAACAGAATAGATTATTATATCAGGATGACGGTTATTGGCATACTGAAGCGATTAAGATGATTCAAGAGATGATAAATGTTTATAAATCAGGATTAGGTGGTTCACTGGGATTAGAAGCATCACCATCAATACCAGCACCTGGATTAGAAGCAAAAAAGGTAGCATCAAAATCAAGTTCACCAGTTGATTCAAATAACTCACCTCAAATTTCATTACATTCAGGACAAAGTACTCCACAAGTTTATCGTGTAGGTGATTTACAGATTGAAGGAGATATTCCATTAGGTGCATTTGAAACAGAAATAGGAGAACCATTGAATAAGTTTACGGAGTTAAAAATTGATAATAATAATGATGATTCAAATAGTGATTCAATCACAGCAACCGTATCTACACCCTCACATATACCTACTACAACTGCATTTTATGATAACTTTCACGACGATAATGCTTTCTTTTTCTATCAAACTGGTGGTTTACAAGCTTCTACAAAATTCTTTCTTGCTCCTCTTGATATTAGGATTTTGAAAAAGACATTTGGAAACTATTCTAATTTCCCAGCATTTTTGGTTGTTAAGGTTGATAATGTATTATATGGAACATCAGTAAATGATGAAATACGACGAAGAATGAAATATTTAGGACATTTACCAAGTCAAACTCCAGTTGGGTTTTTAGAATGCGATTGGAGAAATATAGTTCCAAATGATATATTAAAGTCATTTACAAAAGAATTACAATTAAGAAGAAGAAGAAAGCATGATAAGGAGAAAAGAGAGGAGAGGGACCAAAAGAGGGTACAAAGAGATGAAGAAGAACAATTTAGAAGAGATTTATTAAGTGAATCATCATACCCGTATAACTTTGCTATACCTGTGAGTGAAACATCAACTTCAACTGAAGGTATATTTGATTCTGATCCTATTTCACCAGTTCCAGTAGTTGCTTCCACTAGTCCTGAATCTACTACCTGGGGCAAAGCTTCATTTGCAAAAGCAGCTGCAACTAGTAGAGCTGAACAAGATGGTAGAATTATTAACGAAATTCTCGGTGATGCAGAGCATAGTCGTAAAGGACGTAAAAAGATAATTTTAATGTCCAATCGTCATTGAAAGTTTTACGTACAACGCTATATCTAAATATCTAAATATATATATGTAATTTATTATTTGCTAATTTATTTAACAATTCTTCTACGATTTTTCTTGTAAATATACAAAATATATTAAAATATCCGTTACTATTTCTTAAGCTTTTCGAGTTCAGCCTCTAAAGATTGAATACGAGAGCTTTTCTTTTCAACATCGAGAAGAAGAGTTTCAACGCTTGAAGTTAATTTTGAAACGTGATCCACGAGTGAAGAAACAGTTTTATCAACGCCGTGCTTAGCGAGGATTTCATGAAGATTATGTGCGAGAGGGGATGTACCATTGATAGTGGTAGTAGGTTGTGAAGTGGTAGTAGTTGTTGGTTCAGGTTCTTCTTTAGATTCCTCTTTAGATTCCTCTTTAGATTCCTCTTTAGATTCTTTAGCTTCTACCTTTTGCTCATCTTTAACTTCCTCTTTATCTTCTACCTTTGGCACCTCTTTAACTTCCTCTTTATCTTCTACCTTTGGTTCCTCCTTAACCTCCTCTTTAGCCTCCTCTTTTGGCTCTTCTTTAACTTTAACCTCTTTTGCTCCAACTACCTTCTCTTCTTTCACAATAACAATATCATCTTCGTCTTTCCATGCACTATCTTCTTCTTCAGCTTCATCTTCAATTCTTTCACTTGATTTAGCTAAAAATTCTGAAACGTCTTTTGAAGCAAAAAGGTCCTTATCATCTTGATTAAATGATCTTGGAGTTGGAGTAGATTCTTTCACATCTTCTTTGATTTCATTAACTGGCTCTTTAACAGCTTCTTTAACTGGCTCTTTAACCTCTTCTTTTTCTTTTACTGCTTCTTCCTTTTGAACAAATGATTCACCAGTCTTACCATCAAATACATCTGCTAAAGAAACAACTCTTGGTAAACTATTCTTACCACTAGCCCACTCCTCACCACTTAATGCTGCTTCTCCTGCTTTAGCATCTGGATAAATATCATCCTGGAAAGTATCAGCTCTTCTTGGTACAAAAAATTGTACTGGTTCAATTAATGAATCATTTACCATTTTATAAAGTCTAACAACTTCATGCTCTTTAACATTCAAAGCCCTTCTTGGTAAAGCACCCATACCTCTTTGTGGTTCAATTGATTGATATTCAGATAATGGGAAGAAATCATCATTTACAAGTTCAAAATATCTAATATTACCATCACCTTTACCTGCTAAATATAAACATTTTGTTCCTTCATCATAAAATGGCATACAAATACCTGCTGATGAATCTAATACAGTAAAGTTACCAATAGGTCCACTTGAAAGATCTTTAGTATTCCAAAGACCTAATTGACGATCACTCATTCTACTGAAACCAGTAGTAGCAATTCTATCGGAATTTCCTAACCAAACTACTCTACTAGCTTTTGCACCTGGATGTCCTGCTCCTTCATTAACAATTTCTTCTTTACGAATATCCCAAACTCTTAACTTTTTATCTCTACAAGCAGTTGCTAATAATGAACCATCATAATTAAATGCAAAACTTGTAATCAAGTCCTTATGAGGAAGAGTAAATAAACATTCACCACTTTCAATATTCCATATTTTAACAGTATAATCACCAGAAGAACTTGCAAGAATATCCTTAGCAACTGGATGAAATTGTACATGACCAACTTTTTTTGAATGACCACTTAAAAATTTCACTGGTTTAACATCCTCAATTTCATCATCTTCACCACTTCCAACTTTAATAGTAAAATCATTAGGAACCTTCCAAATACCAATCTTACCGTCATCACTACCAGAGGCAATACTAGAATCATCAAATGGATTCCAATCAGTATCCAAGACTGCTGCTGTATGACCTCTAAACAATGGAATCTTATCAGGTAATTTACCGATTTCTGATAATGGAATAACTGCAAAAGCACCACCTCCAGAAGCATCCCAATTTACTGCAACATAATTCGGATTTACTTTAACTAAATTTGAATCCCAAGCATTTTTTGTTAATTTAACATTATCATAACATTTCTCCTTTTTAACTGGTTGACCATAAACATGTCGAAATTTAGAACTTCTAACAAATTTTCCACTAATAATGTTAGTTACAGATAAGTGATATCTAACCAGCAAATTCCTTGTTTCAAACCCATTCCAAACCGCCCCCCCTTTTCTCTTCTTACCTCATTCTTTGCACAAATTTCTATCAATTGTAATTGTTTTTGTCGTGTCACTTGAATTGCCGCGTCGAGTATTGATTAATGATAGAATGGTTGACTTTACAAACAAAGTTTAATACTGATTCGAGTCTAATTTCCTTCGGGCTTTGTTTGTTTTTGCCAAACGTCGTCGAAGTAGATCCGGTAGGCTTGGGGTTGGGAGTTGTTAGTAGCCGCTAAGTGGTTAGGATGAAGCATGCATTTACATTGTATGGAACAGTAAGTTAGCACTTTAGCCATAAATTAATTAAGTGTTTCATGGTTGAACATCTCTGAACCCATAACAAATGTAAGCTATTATTTAGATTATTATAACAATTATTATATAAGTTTTAGTTTCAATTGGTGGTAGTAAACAGTGGACTGCAAGAGGCTGGTTTTATGTAATTTTGTTAACAAATTTGCTGCTGAATTTGTGCTAAGGTGAATAGCATCGCAAACTTTATAAGAAATGACGTACTTCTCGATAACCAATGAAAGCAATGTAAATAATAGATTAATATATATCTATAACTATATATAATTCTAAATTAATAGAGAGTTAATGGCTATGAATTTAGGATCTACTATACCTGCGTTATCTTATCTTGATTAGATAGTACGGCGTAATTTTAAGTTCACCAGTTGAAAAAAAGTGCTGGTTAGTTCAACCCAGCTGCGTTTTATTAGGGTATATTATACCCTGGTTGGAGCAGTTCTCTCTTATTAATGATCGAGATCTCAATCTGCTCTAGCGAGATCCTCGGAGCTTAGCCGAGTGTCTTGGAAATAACAGTGGTAGCATCTCTAAACCGGCTTTAGCTAATTATAATTTAAGTTAATTCTATATTAATTATATATATATTAATTATATTCAGATATATATAGTATATAGGAGATATGTTGTTGGTACATGGGAATCAGATACACAGAACAATTCCTATAGTTTCCTGTTTAACTTATAGGCATCCAATTATTGTGTAAATAGATCTGCATATATAAATGTTAACATCAACCATAACTTGTTAAGTTATATTATCGTTATTATTAAAGATTAATTCGATATTCGTATTAATCAACCCCTTAACGCTTGCCATAATAACCAATACAACAAGTTACTTCTATCTTCATACCGAACTGCTTGGTTTTTTCTCCGATTGGAAGGTTGGTTATGTGCATTGAGAATTTGACTGTTGTGCAGATAATTCTCGATCAGAGATGCCCAACGCCCAAATGCACACTATAAACACCTCTATAATAATAATATTCATTTATCAGACCAAACAGAAATATGTGTAAACAATAATATCTAGAGTTTTCCGCGCGTAGTGCTTATAACGTTACCAACACCAAACTTCACGAGAGCAACTCTCTTAAAACTCATCGCATCTCTAACCCATCATTAGATTTGAGAAATTGAAAATTAAATTTAAAAGATTTATTGATCATTTCTTTATTTTAATTCCATATTACCTCCATTGTTATATTTCATTTTTGCATTTCTCAGCTTTTACTGATATTATAAAGAGATCTCATGCATTTTAGATAATACGCGATAAAATTTTAAGTTTATCAAGGAAGGAATAGTGATTTGAATTATCTTGTAGAGACAAATTAAAAGTTGGTGATTTTGTATTCTTCTTCAAAATCACGTCTTTTATCTCAATCAATTTAATTATTAACAACCAATACTTAACTGTACTTCATTATGGATCGTTTAGAGAGAACTCCTTTAAAAGAACAAAGCACCAATACATTAAGAAGTCCAATTCGTTTAACAACAACAGAATCAAAGCAAAAATTGCAGAGATCTGCTATCAACAGACCAATTAACAATGTAATTAATCAACAACCAAAAAGAAAAAATCAAATTAAGGCCAATCCTGTTGGTCATCACGCCAACATCAATGAATCTCGTGAAGCAGAAGAAGAACTTCAAAGATGGAGAGAACAATGGAGAAGAATTATGCACACCTCAATTGTATTTTTTGATGCAATTGATCAACAAAATATTGACAAAGTTCGGCCTCATTTAAATTCACTTGGTACTCAAATTCAACCATTTTTTGAACGTCAAGTAACGCATCTTATTACGCGACGTCCAACTACAGTTGATTATCCTTCAACTGATATTATAACAAAAGCAAAATTATTAGATATGAAAGTATGGTCATATGAAAAATTAATTAGATTTTTAACTCATTTATTTGGATCATCACCATTAGATCGAAAAACAATTCAATCAAATTCCAATTCTTCCAACAATTTATCCAAATTATTAAAACAAGAGAAACTACTTGGACCAAGTGATCGAGATTTTAATGCTCCAAGTGATAACTTTAGATTATTTAAAGGTCCATATTTACTTATTTGGGATCCAACTCATTCTTTTAGACCAACCTTATTTAAAGAATTTCCTAAAGCACCTGCTGATGGAGAGGGTGATTGGTCTCAGTTTAGACTTACTCCACAAGGACAATGTCCATTTATTTATATATCAACAAAGGATATGATTGTACAAGAAAGATCATTAGAGAAGAGAAAAAAGTTATTAGTACAACAGCAAAAAGCAGAGGAAGAAGAAAGAGAAAGACAAGATGAAATAGAACTTGAAATAAACGAAATTGAAGAAGAAGAAGAAGAAGAAGATGATGATGATGAAGATATTAACGAAGAAGAGAAGGATTATGGAAGTAGTTCTTGTAAAAGATCAAGAGGAGATAATGATGGTGAGGATGAAGAAATTTATGCTCATCAAGACGAAGATGAAAATGATGATGAAACTGTAGATCAAGATGAAGATAAATCTCAAATTAACCAATTTCAATCGAAACCTCAACCAGAACCAATTCATACCACTCAATTACCACCAAGAAAGAAATTAGTTGTTGAACATACATCAAGGTTTTATGAACTTGCTGCTTCTGGAGTAAATCGTTCTAATTCAACCTCAGCTATTAAATCAGTTGCTCAATCTGGTGGTCAAAGTGGTACAAGTACTGTTTCAGCTAATGGTCTTGCAGCAACTGTTGCTCAAGTTCCCTCGAGAGAACTTGCTAATCTTCAAAGAAAAGTTCTTAATAGACCATCTAATACCAGTAGCAAAATGTCAGTAATTGATGAATCAAGAGAAATTTCTCCTACAATTTCAAGTAATAATGTTTCTTCACGAATGGCAGTTCCTATTCGTCCTTCAGTTGCTACTAAAGCTGAAGTTCAAGCAATTGCTCTTGCTAAAAAGAAGAGATGTTCTAATGAACCTAAACAAAAATCCCAGATTAAGAAGAAAGTTGGTTACTGTGAAAACTGCCAAGAACAATTTGAAAGTTTCGATAGTCATATTCTCAGTAAGCGTCATAGAAGATTTGCAAACGATGATAAAAATTTCCAAGCATTAGATTTACTTATTAGCCAACTTCAAAGACGAGAACTTTAGCATTTATATAGTTATATAAAATTAAATTATTGCATTATAGCATCAAATTGTATACTTAAATAAAAACCATACCCTCTTTCATCATATATTAAAAATAAAATTATATTAATTATATATAAAGGATGAAGCGATAAAGGATAGTTATATACGATTAGCTTTTGATTATAATCTTTAGAATTAGTAGATAGATGAGGTTACTCCATTCCTTAGTATTTTATCAGATATCACAATCGTAACTATTTCTAATATCTCCGTAACTACTGCTAATATCTCTATCTTTAAACGTTATTTTCGCCATAAATGAATCTTGAATACATAATTACACTAGATATGGTACTAATATCTAACCAAGTTATTTCACTATTGATTTTACTTAGTAAAAGGGTGCTACCCTTCCCATACTTTCAATGAATTGCCAAATATAACAGATTTGGTAGGTGGTTGCATGACAGTTTATACGTACTTGACGATTACCTTTACTATTGTACTTTCTTCAACTTTCAATTAATATAGAAACTAGATGATAAATACTAATATCAATATCATATTTGAGCAAATATCTCTTTCATCATTGAACGATCATGTGCATCGATGAATTGATGTAAGCTTGTTTTAAAATACTGTATATATGTTAATATTTATGCAAGTTAACCACGCTTTTCTTCTATAGGTCGTAGATTTGAACCCCCCCCCTAGGAACTATTTTAAGAAAAATCTAATCATATAGCTAAGTGAGCGCAGAGCTTGGTTTCAACCGTTAGACCCTGTAGATCATCCAACGTACTTTACACTCAGCTGCTTAGAGAATATAATTCCAATCAGAATCACGATTCAGTTATCCCATAAATACGGTCAATCGGCATTATATTCACTCTTAAACGCTGTTTATTTGAAATTTTATTATCTTTTATATATATTACAAAATGTACCTAAACTACCTTTAAGGTGTACAGACGTTGAGTTAAAGTGAGATAAGCTTTAATATAATAAGCAGCTTATGTAGATCTTGCTGGCACTAATGCATACGAGTTTACCCCTGATTGATAGTCAGAACTATCGTTCAGATGAATACATTTTCAGAAACGCTATTCTATAAGGTTATGTTAGATATGGATTTGATAACAACCAATGACTTAAGTTCTATAGTTAATATCATGGACAATGGATAAAGATACCAAATATATTTCCTAATTTGGTAATTATAACCGGCACTGAATATATTTAACATTCGATCAGTAGCGAATTATAATACGATTTGAGGGATTATTAGCTTGAGCGATTTATATGCTTTCATATATAAGGGAATGCTTTGTATTTAAATAACTATATGTTTATATTTACAAATAAATATGTCTCCAAATTTTTAGAATATGGGAGGCTCAACCAATTGATGAATTTTGGTTTTGCACCACCAAATAACTTCTTTTAAACCTAACTACTATCAACTACTATGACTTCATATCACTTTTACGAATCTATTCAAAAGTCTAGACAATCCAACTGTTATATCCCTTTCCTATTAATTGTTGCCGAAATTTCAACCATCTGTATACGGATAAACTTAACGTTATCAGTAAACCACTATTAAACTTGACAACTTTCGCATAGCCACAAATAGATTTCTGGTTAGCATATCCAGCAACGATTCAAACCAATGACATAGTTGATTCTTCTCTATAGCCCCAGTATGACAGTTATAATCTTACGTGATCTAGGCAATCTCATATTAGCCGGTACATGATCGCTTATACTTAAAGTTATAAAGTTATATGAATGAAAAATGTGGAGAATCCACAAACCATTGTACCCCTCAATCCCCTCATTAGTCAAGTCAGTTGATAAAGTCTTTGATAACTTTAAGGAACTCTTAGCGGTTAAATCAGCTAATTACTGCGGGGCAATTTTATTCCATGCACCATATGAACCAACCATTAACTTGACTTTTAGAGTGGCTAACAGCGGTTAAAAGTTAACTGTTAAAGGCTTGGTTCACCGCCAAAATACCTATGGTTATGGTAATATAAAAGCTGATCGCTTTATTGTTGCACTCAGAACAGAAATAACCGCTGGTAGTTAAACTGTTGTTTAAGGTAGTGCTGCTGGCTTATCGGTCGCCCGCGGTTGTACTGTAATTCAGTAAAAAAGAGATAAGAATTTATTTTTCACAGTGTACTTCGCACCCCGAATGTACCGAGCGGAATTTTCATTAGTGGAGTTAAGATTTCTTTGGTCATAGTGGTAGTTTCTTTCAAAGAAAAAAAAAATTTCCTTTATGTGCATGAACTATGGTTATGATTAACAACGAAAGAGCATCAAGCCGTTATTTTGAAGCTAAAATTTAATACCATCGGCTATTTCTATTTGTCTTGCATTCAATGTACTTCAATATTCTTGTCCTTTCGCAAAGACAAGATCCATTTACTATGGAGTTTATCCCTTCGGCCTTATCTAATAAGATCCTTATAATCATGTTCTTTACTTTTTTTAGTGCCGACGATCAACGACACCAACTGTTATTGGTTAGATTACCGGCATATCTTCAAGATTATGTGCATCTAACTACATAGTTACCTTGCATGTAGATATCTATGCTCAATTTAAGACCTTATCTTAACCGTTCATAGGTTAGATAGTTGCTAACAGGATGTTATTTTATCAGAAACTCATTGAAGATCTTTTTCTTATTAAGTAGTTGATGTTGAATATCGAAAAGATAATTGTTAACTTAAGAGATCAAATCTTCTGCATATATAAAAGGGTGCTCTTCCCCAAGTTCAAACTGGTTTTAAAAATTTCAATCAACTAGTTTTTACAAAAGAACTTTATACAGAATCAATATGGTACATATTCCTCATCATCACCATGAGGCTCCAGAGCCAGCAGGTCATATTACTGAAATCGGTGAAATCAAGGTTGAACAAGTTCAAGTAACTTCAGTTCTTAATGCAAAACATATTCATCCAGTTATTACTGACCATGTCTTAAGTGCTGATGAAGAAGCATTAGCAGCTCTTGGTTATAAACAAGAATTTAAGCGTGAATTTACTTTATGGTCATCATTTGCTGTTTCATTTGCATTATTAGGTTTGTTACCTTCTATTGCTTCAACTTTATACTATGGCCTTGGATATGCCGGTACTCCAGCTATGACTTGGGGTTGGTTGGTCAGTATGATTGGTATTATGGCAGTCGCATTATCAATGGCTGAACTTTGCTCTTCAATGCCTACAGGTAAGTAGAAATGAGTAGGGGGGGAGATGTTTCCCTTCCACATTTAAGGATATAAATCCTATGTGCAGCTCAACCATATTTGATTACTAACCTTCTTTTAGTACGTATAGAAAGATTAAAAATTAACTAGAAACACCCTTATGATAACTTTACTAACAATTATAGAGTGGAGGTCTTTATTACGCTGCTGCTGTTTTAGCACCTCCTGGATGGGGTCCTCTTGCAGCTTGGATTACTGGTTGGAGTAATTGGCTTTGTCAAGTAACATCATCTCCATCTATTGATTATAGTCTTGCATCAATGATGTTAGCTCTTAAATCTATGCATGATCCTGATTATAGTGCTTCAAATTATCAAATTTATTTATTAACAGTTGCAATTATGATTGTACAATCAATGATTTCCTCGATGTCAACTAAATTTCTTGCTCAATTTAATTCTGCTGGTACTATTATTAATTCTATTGCTTTAGTAGTTGCTTTTATCGTTATCCTTGCTGGTAATGATCGTGATTCACCAAAGTTCAATTCATCTTCTGATGTATGGGGTCATATCGATAATCAAACTGAATGGCCAAACGGAATTGCTGTTTTAATGTCATTTATTTCTATCATTTGGACCATGTCTGGTTATGATGCTCCTTTCCATTTAGCTGAAGAATGTTCTAATGCAGCAATTGCTTCCCCAAGAGCTATTGTAATGACTGCTTCTATTGGTGGTATCTTTGGTTGGGTTTTACAAATTGCTATTGCTTATACTGTTACTGATATTACTGCTGTTTTTGAAGATGAGCTTGGTCAACCATTTGTTACTTATCTTACTCAATGCTTATCTCAAAAACTTGTTTATTTTATTACTGCATTAACAATTGTCAGTGCTTTCTTTATGGGACAAGCATCAATGATTGCTGCTTCTCGTGTATGTTACGCATATTCTCGTGATGGATGCTTCCCAGCATCACATATCATGGCAACTGTTAATAAATACACCCTTACTCCTGTTAATGCTGTTTGGTTCAATTGTCTTGTTGGTTGCTTATTATTATTACTTATCTTTGCAGGAGAAGTAGCTATTGGAGCAATTTTTTCAGTTGGTGCTATAGCAGCTTATGTTGCATTCATAATTCCAATTTTCATTCGTATTTTCTTTGCTCGTAAGACATTTAGAAAAGGACCATGGAATTTAGGAAGATATTCATTTCCAATTGGTCTTGTATCTTGTGGATTTGTATTATTAATGATTCCAATTATGTGTTTCCCATGGGCCAGAGGAGCTGATAATACTCCAGACCAAATGAATTGGACCGTAGTTGTATATTTTGGACCAATGTTAATTGCAATTACCTGGTTTTTCGTTTATGCACATAAGTTCTTCAAAGGACCTAAGATTAACATTGAGCATGCCATTTATGATAGTGGTGATCAAGTAGTTGTACCAAATCCAGAATCATACGAAGGAGTTGAAGCAATGAGAGTTGCAAGCAATGAAAAAGCGAAAGAAGTATAAGCGTAGGTTAGTTTTATTTGTTTTATGTAGTTTTAATGTTTATAAATTAATGATATATTTTAGTTATATGTGTGTGCCAGCTAGTGTTTGTTTGAGAAGGGGTGATACTCTGCTTCCCGTACTCTCTTATAACTCTTCAAGTTTGAAAAATCTCGTGAAGATAAATCCTATTCAGGAGTATCCTATGGCTGATCTATTCTGTTATACCGTCGGGATTAATTCTAAAAACCGCCTGTTGGGCAAAACCGAACTCCCACCACTTGAACACAAAATTTCCTTACCCTGAAATAAATTTCGTAGATACAATTATGATCTACAGGGACATATTCATTTATTAGCTTATAGATTTTTTATCTTCTAATGAAAATGAGAGTAAGAGTAACTCTTATTCGCCCGTTGAACCAACGAGGGATTAGCTCTTTTCGGAGAAGTCAATTATATAATGGCTATAGTCAATTTTCAACATGCTCCAATAGGTTAACTGGAAGGAAAGCAGGTGGTGTATTTGCAGGTATTATGGCTTCTGGTTTAGCAGCTAGAAATAACAAATCTTCTGGTAATAGTTTAACTCCTTCATTGGGTGATGCGTTAAAGAAGAAACAAGCTGGTAATTTAGAAAAGCCCAAAAGTATAGGTGCAAGAACTGGTGATAGATTAAAGGTGAAGAATGGTAATCATAACCAACAACAACGTGGTGTAAACCGAACTCAGAATCAACGTCAAAATCAAAATCAAAATCAAACTAGGAATATGAATCAAAACCAAAATAACCCTTCTTCAACTATTAAACGTTCTCAGAGAGAGCATAAGATAAATCAAAATCAAAATTTAAAACAGACATCCAATCCACAGCATACAATATCACAAAAAGTACAAAATCATATTCAACAACCCCAAATAAAGTCTTCAAATCATGCTCGTAATCAATCTCAGAACCAACATAGAGCTCCTAAAAATGCACCAGAAAATATTGATATTATTCCCGTGATTTCAAAGCCTCATACTACTAAATTAAAAGAAGTAACTTACAAGAAACCTATTATTGCATTACCCAAGTTTGTCACTTTATCAAACTTTGCTGATATTCTTAAAGTAAGATTTACTGACCTCCAAGGACGAATGAAATCTCTAGGATTTGAAGATGTTAATCATGATTTTATTATTGATGAAGAAAATGCACAATTAATTGCTGATGAACTTGGTTATGAAGTAGTAATCAATGAAGCACAAGGTGCAGACTTATTCTCTGCTCCATTACCCGATGATTTATCAAATGTTCCTCTCCGACCTCCAATTGTTACTATCATGGGTCATGTTGATCATGGTAAAACAACAGTTTTAGATTACTTAAGAAAATCCTCAATTGCTGCATCTGAGCATGGTGGTATAACTCAACATATTGGTGCATTTTCTGTTAAAATGTCACATTCAAAAAGAGAAATTTGCTTTTTAGATACCCCAGGACATGCTGCCTTTCTTAACATGAGGCAAAGAGGTGCTAATATTACTGATATTGTTATTTTAATTGTTGCTGCTGATGATTCAGTTATGCCCCAAACCAAAGAAGCAATCAAACATGCAAAGGCTGCAAATGTACCGATTATAGTAGCAATTAATAAAATTGATAAACCGGATGCTAATCCTGAAAAGGTTCTTAATGATTTAGCAGCAAATGGTGTTGAAATTGAAGAATATGGTGGTGATACTCAAACGGTTAAAGTATCTGGTAAAACTGGTGAAGGTATCGATAAACTTGAAGAAGCAATATTAACATTATCAGAAGTTCTTGATATGAGAGCACCAGCTACTGGCAAGGCAGAAGGTTGGGTTATTGAATCCGAAGTAAAGAAAGGATTAGGTAGTGTTGCAACTGTATTGGTAAAGAGGGGTACTTTAAAACCTGGTTCAGTTATTGTTGCTGGTACTAAATACTGTAAAGTACGTACACTGAAGAATGATTTAGGGAAAGTTGTTAAAACTGCTGGTCCAGGAACTCCAGTTGAAGTTCTTGGATGGAAGGATTTACCTGATGCTGGAGACGAAGTTTTAGAAGCAGATTCAGAACAAATTGCAAAACAAGTTGTAGAAAATAGACAAACTCGTTTTGATCATATAAAAGAAGCACAAGATATTTCAGTAATTAATGAAAAGAGACGTCAAATGCATCTTAATCAAATTAAAGAACAAGAGAGAGAAGAAAGAGTCAAGTTAGGACTTCCATTAGAAGAAGTTGAAGAATCTCTAGAAGAATCAAATTCATCAGCAAAGGTGAATTTCATTATTAAAGCTGATGTTAGTGGATCTGCTGAAGCAGTTAAAGATAGTATTCAAGGACTTGGTAATGATGATATTCAAGCATCAGTGTTATATACTGGTGTTGGTGAAGTGAATGAAAGTGATGTAGTTCGTGCACAAACTTCTAATGCTCTAATTTTAACTTTCAATGTAAAAGCATCTCGTGATGTTCTTGCTATTGCTGCTAAAGCAAAGGTGGAGATTATGTCTCATACAATTATATACCGACTTTTGGAAGAAGTATCAAACCTATTAAGTAGCAAACTTAAACCTGATATTAAACATAAAGTATTAGGAGAAGCATCTATTCGTGAAGTATTTAGTATTTCAACCAAAAAGTCAAAACCATTATTAATTGCTGGTTGTAAAGTAACAAATGGTGTATTATCACGTAAAGCAAAAGTAAAAGTATTACGTAATAGTAAAGTGGTTTATACAGGACAACTTACAACTATGAAACATCACAAGGAAGAAGTTAAAGAAGCTAAGAAAGATTCTGAATGTGGTCTTTCGTTTGAAAATTGGGATAGTTTTCAAGCAGGTGATTTAATTCAAAATTTCGAAGAAATTGTTATTCCAAGACATTTATAAAACTAGTTTATAGATTAGTAATTCATGTAAATATATTTATATATATATAACTATATAATGCTTTGTACATAGTACCCTCTATTTATCTAATAAAAATTCAATTAATTACATTACTTCAATGAGTTACAACTTCTTCCCATTGAACACCTACCCATTCTTCAATATATCCAACTCCTTTATCATCTAATTCAGGCATTTTATCGTTTGCTGAAGTTGCTACAAATATCGTACCCCATTCCATACCATTAGTAATAATATCATCATCTTGATATGACTCTTCAAGTACCATAATAGAATGTGGCATTATTTGTAATTCAAGAATACGATTATCACCTGTAACTGGGCATTTTGGAATTTGTTTATTTTTGAAAATATCAATAATATTATCTTTAGATGAATAAAATATTGGTATACTTGGTCTTTCATATCTTAATACTTGATCAGGATTGTTATCTACAAGTTCAACAAACTTTTGAAATACTGGATCTATATTAGCTGTTGCAGTTTCTGCTGCCTTACCTATATCTGCACTACTACCACTTTCTGGACCTTCTTCATCAATTTTAACATTAACAGGCTCAACTTTTCTTGGTGTTAATATTTCTCCTTCAACTTGAATGAAATATCCAGGAAATGAAGGAAATTCTGTAGAAGATGATGATAATTTAGTAGGAGGTTGAATTGAAGTTACCTCTTTTACTTTCTCTTTTACTTTCTCTTTTTCTTTCTCCTTTCCCAATGGTTTATCCATTTTAGTTTCGAATGGATTAGAAGATGCAAAAGGATTACTTGATTCAAACGGATTTGAAGAAAAGGGATTACCAGAAGGTTGATTATCAAAAATTTTATCCCCTATCCTTGACATTGTATTTGACTTTTCTTTCTCGATTTCTTTTTGTCTATTCAATTCTTCTTCTACCCTTTTGAGTTCTTCTTCTTGTTTTTTTTTCTCTAATTCTTCAGCTTTACTATCTCTTTTAACACCTCTAATTGCTCTAATACTTCCATCTCTTCTTCTACATGCTGGTTTTCTACATCCAAATACATATAATGCTCTATCATAATAAGTTCCTTCTAATGGGGCAGATATTTGCACCAATAGTGGCATAAGCTCTTTACAAATTTTACATTTTACAAGATCTAAAGAAGGTTCAGAATCAAACCAACTCTTAAAACGTTAGTGAAAAGGTAATCGGTGATAAGAACATTCAACTTACTGGCTGTCCTCCTATTCTATTATCAGTTACTAGTAGTACTTCATTATTAATAGGTTTATCAGCAAATCCTAATAAAACTGAGGATTCAGTTCCATAAATTTCATCTTCATAATCTGAAAAATCCGAATCTGACATTGTATTCAATTTTTAAATATGAATTTGAAGGTTGATCAACCTAAGAACAAAATGTAAGTGCATATATGATTAGAAAAAAAGTTTAAGCTTCAGAAGCCGTATAACGGTCCTGCGATGAACCAGCGTTAAGTAACCCAAGGGTCCACAATGCAGGGGAATAATACTAACTCTTTAGATTGCTCTTATATTAAAATCTACTTAAAGCTACATTATATTATTATTTCTAAATGTACTATATTTATATTATAATATATATCTATATGTCCTTATATGCATTAATTATATCATGTTTCTCGTTCACCTTAGTTCATTAGCTCACCCCGTACTCACTCTGCACTCTCCACCTAATCCAAGCAATTAATCTCATCACATATATCAAATAATTTATCTTTAATTGTACTATCTCTAACAATTTTATACTCTAATTCAAGTCCCTCTTGTACTAAGTAAGGTAATATATCCTCCCTTAAGTTATACCAATATAAATATACTGAAAATTCAGTTAATTGCCCATAAATTATTGCTGAATCATCTTTAAAGTTTCCATCTTGACTTCTAATTTCAAATAAGTCTTTAACAAGCATAGTCCATGGACAATATGGACCTACTGCAAAAGTGGTCAATGTATTAGATGTACCAGCTGCATAGTATAACATTTTTCCAACTAAATCACTTCGTTTAGAAGAAAGCATGAATGTTTCTAGTACTGGACAAGAGTCAAATACTGTTTCAAAGTTCATCTCATTAAAAAACATTTCATCACTTTCAAATAGTAAAACCTTCAAATGCGCCCCAACATTCTGTGAATTCATGAAATTTGAAAATTGATTGAAAAATCCATTTGGTCCTCTTCCGAAACTATAAAACAAAAATTCCAAACTCGAATCTATAGATGTTGGAGATGTTGAAGATTCGATATTTCCATTATCTTCATTAGGTGCAATCAGGATATCATCATTATCATTTGGAACTTGATAAACAATAAGATTCTTTAGGCTATGGAGATTATCTATACAAAGACGTGGTTCGGGTATTCTCTGCTTAACATTCAAGGTCTCTATATGAGTTAATGATGGTATAAGTTTAATGATTTCATCAGTATCAACAGCATTACTATTCAAAGCACTTAGATATGTAAGATTTGGACAATGACGAATAAAGGAAGAGAAAGGTTTAAGATCCGAATTTCTTCCTGCTTCAAGTTCCATCTCCAAATGATGAATATTATTTAGAATAATAGATGAATCCATTGAATCCTCCGGTTGGCAGGTTACACCCTTCAACATTAAACTTACTTTATTCAGATTGTCAAATCTACTAAATATAGATATTAAAGAGGGAATCATTTTAGTAGTATCATAAACTCTAGCTTTCTTATACCATAATTCAATTGATATAACTGAACTTAACCAACTGCCATTATTGAATACTTGACTATAACTAGCACGATAAGTTGAAATATCTGATTGAACTGGAATCTTATGTTCACATTCTTTCCTTGCATCATTCACAGTAAATGGCATAATCAGTCTAGACGCCATTACTATTGCCCTTAGCCTTTTTGAAACTTTTAAAATTGCTGCAACATCCTTTGGGTCAATAAATGATAGTACATCTAAGATTATTTCAACCGGTAGTAGATCAAACGGTTTCATTGTGGAATTATCCTCCTGCATCTTCAGCTGAAAATATATACCCCTAGTTAACATCCTATTATTACTCTTATATATAATAAATAAACTGATTAAAGAATTACTAGCTAAAGGTCTGGGCTTTGATTTAAAATTAAAATCATCAAGAACCGATCAAAAGTTTTTATCTAAAACAGGTGTTGGATGTAAGTAGTTTCCCGATAAGATAAGGATGCTGGTATGCGCCCCTAACCCTTATCGTATCTCTCGGAGATGCGCACTGATAGTGATTAGAAGAATAATGGGAGAAGACGAGATATACAGAGCAGTAGATTAACTTACAGGTATGTATAGATATGTATAGAAATATATAGATAAATAGTATTTTATTAATGAAGCAAATTGTTCCTGGTGAATTCTTGACGGAGGAAATTGATTAAATCGTAAATTTGGAAGGATTCGAAATGTGCACCCTATGCAAGATAGCGCCATCGAGATGGCATCGGCAGGTCGGCACAAATGTTGAAGGACGCTTTGTATACACACACTTAATTTAATCTTAAATAGACAAGTAGCGCCAAAGAAACAAAGAGATTCAGTTCTACTCTATCATCATTATATCTGCTCTATTCTCGTCAAGAGCAGTGCGTAACAATGACTGTTTCGCAAATGTGTGCCACTACCTATGTTTTGACTCTTGTTAAACCGATACCTATGCCAAAAAAGGCAATGATATCTTTTGTCCTACCATTCTGTGACTCGCAATAGAATAATTCACACAAATTTATTCGAACTATAGCGCTATCTGATAAGAAACAAGAACATGAAAAATTGCCTAATAGAGTTTACTGTAAGATAACATTAATGAGCGGCATTAACGATGAGCGAACGATACGAACATAATGTGTTTAATTTATATCCTCAATAGCCGGCAAAAGTTATGGGATGCGAAAAGCATTGAATCTCAATTTAATTGGCTAATTGCCTAGGCGTATATTTCGTCTTAAGGTTAATATAGCTCTCTTCATTTGCTCTTTTATCGTAGGGGTGCTTGTGGTAAGTTCCTAATGTTCCTAACCCGAAACTAATACCTTCACCTAGTGCAAATCCTTTGGTTCTAAGGTATACTATTCGAAACAGCGCTCAGAGTATTGTCATTTTATATATTAAATATTATACGCTTACATAACACATTAATTAAATAAATAAATAATCTTACTATGGATCTATTATATAGTCGAAACACATATCCATCTCTTCAACCGTTAACGATTGAATATAAAGGCATTTTGCCAAAAGGTCGTTATTAGGTTTAAGTTTATAGTTTGTTGACCATTGTATACACTGTAGTAATGATTTAACAACGGAAGATGAAGTTTGAAACTTTTCAAAATTAATTAGCTTATTATTTCCCACGTTAATAAATGATGGTCTTTCATTATTAAACGTTAAATCACTTAGATACATTCCAACAAACGGTACGCATCCTTTGTTTGATTGTAACTCATCAAGTTCAGATCTTAACTTTCCAAAATTTCTTAATGGAGAAGTTAATTCTATTAATTCTTTTAATAATTCATTATCATTTTTAGGTATACCTGCCCATGTATTTTTTAATTTTGATATAACTACTGATTGTAACGCTAATGTAATTTGCATTACTGTTGTATAATTCTGTATATTTCTTGCATGATGTCCTATATGAATAAATCTTGATATAGTTTGAACTCTTTCATCCAATTGCCTCGTGAGAAGAATCTCTGATTTAATCCAGTTGACCATTAGATTAAATCGAGATATGACCAGATCCACACCATGTGAGCGTCTTTCAATCAATAACTCTAACCAACTTTGAATTGGATCCACTTTCTTGCTCCACCTCATTTCAATTAATTCTTTCCAATCTATTTCAGCTAAAGCATCTTTTTCAATTAATGTAAATTGATCACATAAAGCACTTGAACCAAAGTCAAGAATGAATGGTGTATGATTACCATGAGCTATGATATTTTCAAGAGATAGAGGATCTTGAGCAGAACGTGTTGAACGAGCTGGCGATTGGATGTATGTTTTAATGCTAGAAGTAACCCTTTTAGTTGGTGTAGATAATGTAGGTTTTGATAGTGATGCATTGGTTAATCCAGCAATATCTAATTTTGATTCAAAAGCAGCTTTAAACAGATTTGAATTATGATTTGAAGAATACTGGACTGAAACTTTGGGTACTGAATCAACAGAATCTGAATGAGTTAAATCATTGTAATCGTTATTAGGTTGTTCATCATCATTTATAAAGTTTGTTGGTTGATTTGACTTCGGTTTCTTAACATACTTTCCTTCAAGTTTTAGTAAAGCTGCATTTATTGCATCATCATCAGGTGTATCATCTGGGATAGCAGCAAGTCTAGCAGCTACCTCTGAATCAACACCAGAATATGGTAATATCATTTTATCACTTGCTTTAGAAGAACTTTGGATTGATAATTCTGAAACTATTGATCTGATACTTTGCTTATCCCGATTTTGTTCTGAGAATGATCTTACATGCTTATCTTGATTTAAATCTGAAAGATTTGTAATCTCTCTCAAATTCTCATGGTTGCCCCATCTTCTTAATTTACGTAAACCATTTGGATTATCATCTTCCCTCTCCTTCTTACCAGTAGTAGTGATACTATTAACAGAATCATATGAAACAAAAGAATACAAAGAATCGTCTTTCCCAGAAGACGTTAAACTACTAAGTGCATCAGAAAAATTTGTATGTTCAGAAATGTTATCATCATGTAAAGTAAATGCAGATACGTTAATAAGACTATCTTGTATTCTTAAATTGTCAATCATTGATGTTCTTCTAGAGCTTATAGAAGTGATGAACTTATCATTAAAACTTAGATTTTTCTCTTCTTCCAGATCTTCTTCTTCTTTACCAATAGAATATAATCCAACTCCTTCCCTGATATTATTAACCTTTTGTCGTTTTGTTGGAGATTCTGTAGCATTTGACAATCGGTGAAAGTTAGATCGTCTAGTTTGCTTTATAGTGCTATTATTACTATTTTCTTCTAACTTCATTTTCAGAAAAAGATCCAATTCTTCAATAACTCTAGCACTAAGAATATCGATACGAATAGTATTGCTATTTCGTTTTTGATCAGTAAGGTTTAATTGGATACTATCTTTTGGTTTTGGAATAGTCATAATATTTGAAAATTTGCTTAAAAATCTGTTTACTTTAGGTTTGTTAGTTTGTTCTTTCCACCCTTCAATAATTGATTTCAAACTTCTTTTATATGCAGTTGGAGGAGGAATTGAACGTTTTGGGTTTAAAGAATTAGGTGATGCCCTTTCTAATACTCTAACTGGAGTTGGTGGTTTAATAGATTTTACTTCAACATCAGATGATAGTGTGATACCTCCATTGATTAAGGAACCATTATTACCAGGAATAATTCCATCAAAGTTTTGAAAATCTTTTAAATTGCTAGTACTTAGAGCTGGTTTGATTGGACCTTTGTAGAAGGAGAGTAAAGTTGATCTACGTTGAGCAGGTGTGTGATCTTGATATTGATTGGAATTAGGAATTGTTCTATCTGTTATGCCCATAGAATTTGTATCACCATTTCTAACTGGACTTTTGCTGGTTTGCTTTTTCATATTGACTCTACCATATGTTCCACCAGGAAAGATTGGTAATGTTATATCAAAATTTTCACTAACTAATGGTGTTCCAAGTTGCCAATACATACAACAAACTCTAATCCACGCTTTTTTCAATTGCTCAATTATTCTTTTAAATTGAACTTCATCTTGAACTAACTTCCAACTATAGAGCTTATTAATTGTAGAAGAGAACATTGAACGTAATCTAAAGCTAACTAAAAAATCATCAGGAAAAAAATTTAGAATCCAATGACGTAAAACTACAAATGTTCTTATTGCAATATCCTTTCCACTTTCTATATTAAAGTCACCAGTATTGGCACTATTGAGTTCCCCCAGATTATAGTGACAATTAATAGCCCAGATCATTCTACTAAACAAACATTCTAAAACATCATTACTTGACATGAAATTTCTATATGATAAGAAAAAGTCACTCATGAAATTATAATCTAATATATCATGACGAGTTAATTGTACTATTAATCTTGGAATAGTTGAAGAGATCAAATCTAATGAATTACTGAATTTAACAATACTGTTATCATCTCTTTCAGGATTAAAGGATATCTTATCGAAGATTTCTGGTGGGTACTTTTGAAACGAACCACTACTATCTGAAAATGGTGAGAATGGAACAGCAATTGTTGCTGAATTTGCATTACCTGCATCTCCTACGAATAGTCGTTTATTGGGTGTCTTTCTTGGTGATTGAAGTGGTGTACTGAAACCATTTTCAACTCCTAAATCAATATTAATCCTACTTTGGCTCCCCACCAGGGGAGAAGAACAGCTTAGATCTTCTTCTTCGTCACCCATAGAACTCTATAATAAATGTTAGATCTTTCTTCATTGCTAGCGAGTAGACAATACTTACTCTTCTTCTCTTTCTCTCTTACAATTCACCTTATGCTATTCCTTCTGCTAGATTAATTTTTCAATCCAATAACAAAATTCCAATGCGCGCGGTTGAGCGGTGAGTGAGAAAGTTTCAATAAACTTCAGCTTCACAATTTTATAACTAAAACTTCTAAACTAACCTCCGTTAGGATATCAACTTTCGAAACGGTTAATATACTACTTACTTCCCCAACTTCAACTTCTTTATCTCTTTTATCATAGCAAAAAGTATCCTTTACTCTTCGCTTGTGTCTCGACGCGTTATGAAAACCTTGAGCATTCTTCGGAATGCAGGGGTTGTTGTACCTAATACGATGCCAACCAGCGCATGCAACACGCGCCTCAAACCCAATATTAAAATCTTGTCAACGTTTAATATAACTTTTTCTGCTGCTTATAGAATTGGAATATCAAAACTTTTGTTCTTAACTACTTTATCGTTTATATAAAGTTTTATATAAAAAGTCTTTCAATATGATGCTAATTTGTTGCACCTTCTCCCTCTTCACTTCCTTCATACTTCACGCGTAGTTTTGGCGTTGACGAAGGTAACCCACACAAGCTTACCATCAATTATTATATCAATGTCTCTCAATTCGATGTCTCATGTGATATATTTTTATTTAAACTATTATAACTACTATATAATCTATAATAAATGTTGAAAATTTATTATTTCATGTCTTACACTCCATTTTTCATTTTCCTCATTGAGCCCAACTCGAGAAGCCCAGTACATGCGTAATCTGATAAAGGCGCGTTATGCAAGACTGAAGTGTTCCTTAATATGTAATCAACTGTTAAAATGTTATGATCGGCCATATGCGGGGTTCAACGTTAGATTTAAGGCAAGAAAGCTGTTAAAGACTAGCGCCATTAGTGGTGAAGAAGGTTTTGATCAAACTCGGCAGTCAGTATGTTTGCCCGGTACATAGTTCAGCAAAACGTAAGTTATCATTTCTAATTATACTACTAAAGAAATAGCTGCTGAGTTTAGCTGTTAACCGAAGTTAAGCCGAGGTTAGCGGTTTAATGGTTATTCCTCTATTGGTGCATCAACCATATAAACGAGCTGCGCTGATACATCCTATCTGAAATGATTGAAAAGAACTTTGGATACTAATGAAATTTATTAGATATATTTATAAATGTACATGATTACTTTCCAGATACCATATTACTTGGTATGGGTGAATGATTCACAAGAAAGCTTTATAAAATTTAACATTTTCCAACATTCACCTGGAACATTTGATGCTAATGTTGATCTGCGTGTCTGATATATAAGATATCAAAGGAGTTTTCATTCCAATCTGGTTAAACATTGCTAATATGGTTTGATTGAACAACATTACTGGAATTACTTTTACATTTTCTACGTAATTCTAACGTGCACATTATATCTATTTATATAAATTTATGTATTTAAATCTTGAACCTATATAACCATAAATAATATATGAATATCTTCCTAGCTCCATCAAGATTGAAAGTTTATCCAGCAGTACTATGATTGTGATCCATATTACATGGTTGAGTGACTAAACTGAAAGTTGATTCCATTGTCACATCACAATAACGTAAACACTTGGTATCAAACAGTTCTTGCCCATCAAGTATTAGCCGTTGTTGACAAGTAGGTACTCCCTGTACATCCTCTACCTTCTCTTTTATAGATTTGATATTAGCAGTCTTTTCAACATGAAATGCAAGTGTTTTCCCATGAAGGCCCTTAACATATATTCGAAGAGTATTACCTAGTCGGAGAACTAAATGAAGAACTGAGCTATCTTGAATATTGTAATCGGCCAAACTAGAATTGTCATCTAGGTCTTTACCACTAAAAACGAGCCGTTGGAGGTGGGTAGGAATAGCTTCCTTTTGAAAGATCTTAGATTTGAGCTCGCTAACGAGAATATCCGATTCGATCTCAATCAAAAAAGACTTGCGAATTGGTGTGCTTACAAAAATCAACATGCTATATTATATTTCATTATCTATATTTTAATACAAAATTACAATTTATTTTAGTTATTAGCTAGTTATATATATACTTTTAAATGAAATTTCACTATAAATTTCACTATAGCTTTCGTATTGAAAGATTGAAGTCGTATTACATGAAGAGATACTGAAGTGACTCACTAACATGTCAAAACTACTTCAAGATGAGTGTATGTCAATTGTTAACAAATTACAGTTTGAACTTCTCTACATAAGGAAACTAATATTATCAAATAAACAATGGAGAATAGCTAAAACGAATAAGAATAGTTATCGGAGATGTGAGAGGTAGATCAATTTCAATAGCTAAAGCGATTAACAGGTACCGGGGGGTTGATCAAATACAACTAATAGTAGTAAAGAAGTGAATAGCACTAATTCCCCCTTTGTTTGGTTGCACAACTTCCTGGTGTCATCACGTTAACCTTTGGTTGAAAGTAATTATTCATAGATATAAATCTACAAGTTCCTCAGTTATATTGGCCCATGACCCTGGTAACCAAGGCTAATGCGGCTAAATATCGCGCAGCATTTACTAGGCAGGCTTGCAACCCTCCCCCCTTCTTTAACAGCCTTGCGGCGACAATCTCTCGTTATCTTATCGCTAGCTCAAAAGCTTTTTCTCCGGCTAATCTCTTCAATCGAAATGGAGAGGAAATATGACCACTTCCTATCCATCTATACGATCTGAAGAAGGGTTGCTTAGTCTTACGTCTTTCATTGGCCATTGGCGTATATATATTCGGAAATTTCCAACTCGCGTGAACAATGACCTTATATAACGAATAATCACACGATCGCGCATGATAACCGGCAGACAACGGACAAACAACTAAAAATCTCCTATCTACTTAAACCAAATAAAAAAATTCAAATCACACCCAACACATGTAAAAAAAGTCAAATAAAATCTGTATAACTGAATAAACAAAATAGATTACTACCTCTGATTAGGCTCGGCCTAAATCCAGATATTAGTAATACATTTTACGAGTTTTTAGACTATTTTTTTCAATTTATAATTTCCATATATTTGCAAGAAAGCAATGCAAACAACTTTTGAATTCTCAAAATGAGAATTAAAAAAAACTATTGTCGTAATATAAAACATGTGATTTTGTGTGAGGTGAATTTTTTTAGATGATAAAAGCAAAAGGAGATGAAGTCGTAAAGAATTATTTTAATAAAAACATTTTAATTTTCTTGAAAGAATCATAAATTCTATGTTACATTTCATTACAACATTTACTTTCTTCTGAAAGAACATCCTTCAGTTAAACGAGCTTTACCACCAGTTGGTTGACAAAGGACGGTAGCACAAGAACCACAGGTGACAACAGTTTGAGCATGTGAGAAAACAGTAGTAATGTTAAGACATCCAGGGCACTTAACGTCCATGAAGAAAGATCTTGGAGAAGCGACAAGTTGCTTGAGCTTGTGTTTTCTGAGTTCGGAAGCAGGAGCTGGGTTAAGGAGATCTTGAGCTAAAACCTATAAGAGTTAGTTGGGTGTTGACATGAGGGAAATAGAGAGAGAATGGAGTAGTGATGGAGATGTAAGTACAAGTGACTCACGATGATAACTCAGACGAATTAAGACAAGTTTATATGTATTATATAGTGAAATTTGTCGATTTTCTATCTTGTCGAGGTTAACTTCTGTTATCAGGTATAGTAAGATATAATGGTATATCGTTGATAGAACTTGCTGGAATAATTTTCATAGCTTGTTTCTGTTAAATTCTTCCAGGCCGTCCTATTCAAGTTGGTGGTTCGTTGGAACAGAAATATAATTGTATTCTAATCGTTTCATATCTTCATAAGCTAAACTTCGTTTCAAATTGATAAAGTTGTTTATCGATCTATTGCCACAATATATATCCATCTCACAACTCATACACGAGTTCGTGGCCCTTCTCTACTTCATTACTCCCTCTTCTCTTTCAAATTCTTCATTTCTACATACCATTTTGATATATTTTTTAAAATTTGTGTAGTTGGACCTGCGGTGGATGCTTTTCGATATCTAAAAGAATAATGCAAATACTGCAATGAAGTTCAATTTTCGTTATGTCTTTGCGTGATGATGATATCTGCGTACAATTTTCTAAAGTGACTGTTAAAATTTGAAATATTTCCTATTTGGGAAATTTTCATATAGACTCAATTTATTCCATGAGGCTGAAATGGGAGATATCTCAGGGTCTGGAAGGGGGGTTAGGTAAGCGGAGAATAAGGATATGGTCAATCGTTGTTAGTATATATTACTTTGAGATTTATTAGGGATATAATCATCGGGTTGGCTCTTATATAAAATTAGGTATGATTTATATAGATCTTATTAAATAAATTCTGCTCTTATACATTCTACTGTTCTATCTCACATGGTCATTGTGGGTCCAGTTCTGCATCAGCCTTTCAACGGTTGTTAATGCAAGATAAGCTCAACCTTATCGAATGATTAGATAGTTAGTTTGTTGAAGTAGCTGCGAAGCAGTTAGTCGTTGGAATAGTAGGGCGATACAATACTTTTCAATAACCTGTTGTGACAGCTTACTAATAATAATGATTGTAGTAGTTATTATTTAGTTGTTGATTAAAATAGCTGTTAATTACTGCAGTTGTTGATTAGAATAGTAGGTTAGTTGACAGTAATAGCTATTATAGATTAGTTAATACGATTGATTAACGTAGTTGTAATTATCTCTGAATAAGGGGAAATAATATTAAATGAATCTCCTTACTTGATATCTGTTCTTGTATAATATATAAATAATAAATACTTTTCTAGGAAGACCGAACATCACGTGACGATCAAACAAAAAGTGTTGTGATAAAAGCAAATATTAAGTTCACAGAGAAATAGAAATTTACAATAGTGTAAATTAAGTTTTTGATTTGATTAGAAGTTTATTCATAGTTAACGCTAGATCGCTATTGCGGTGTACTGTTTCCAAAAAGAATTAAGCTTAGCAGATATTATTATGTATGTTTAAAATTAAGGAGAAAATAAGATTGACATTACTTGATTCGAAGGAAGAACAACGGGTCCGAGCAGAGCCCGGCCGCCGGAGGCAAAGAACGTCACAAAGGCAAGATCCTGGGGATAGGAAATGTAAATATAGTCATAACGTCATAATATTACATATAAAATATATAAACAAGGATAGACAAAAATATAAGTTTTAACTAAGACGATCCAAAATGCCAGAATCATCAAAATCATGACCATAATCAGGGAAATCACCACCAAAAGGATCCTCCAATTCAAGGCCAGCATGGTCATTCATTAGTGCATCGTCATCAACATCATTATTAAGGATATTTTCTCTTGTTTCTTCATGCGAAGGTTTACCCTTTTCAATAGGAATTTTAGATTGAGAAGGTGGTGATTGGGGAGGATGTTGATGCTGAAGTGTAGGTGATGGATGAGAATCAGGTAAAGCTTGTGATTGCCCATCAATAGGATTACCTCCTGCTGATGAATCTGTCTCCTTCTTAATACTATCTGATTCGGGTTTAATAGGTTCTGTTGAAATTGGATTAGCAGCAGCAGAAGCAGCAGCAACTACTGCTTGAACCTTTGCTTTAGATTCAGCTAATTTTTTAGCTTCTTCTTTATCAACCTCTTCTGCTTCTGGTCTATACTTATAATACATTTTATTAACTTCCTCTTCTAAAATATTTGCATCTTGAACAACAAATGAACCTTCTTCATTATAAATGCGAGCATTCTTAAACATCAATCTAAAATCTTCTCTAAATTGTGATAAACTTTGATAAAACCCATCATTAATACGTTTTCTAACAATATCACAAGCAATTGGATTTTCAATTAAAACATAATAATCAGGATAAATTCTTTTTGGTGGTCTTTCTAAAAATAAATCAATTCTATTTCTTCCATCGACATCTTTTATATTAGTTGTAACATGATTAAATATGCTTTCCATTTGATTTGTCAATTCAATTCTTGCATCTGGTGATAAAGTTTCTCTAATCTTTGGTGGTCTACCTTTAGCTCTTTTACGAGGTGGTAATATTGCTGGTGATTCTTCTTTTGGCATTGGTATCGATTGTGGTTCTTTTGCTTTACGACCTCGTTTTCTTTTTCCATTTGTTGTTGAAATTGGTGTTGATGATAAATCATTTCCACTTCCACCACCACCAGTTGGAGTTCCTGGTGATGAAACATCAGGAGAATCAATTGAATCACCACCACCTAATTTACCTTGCTTTCCCTTCTTTCTTTTTCTTTTTCTTGCAATAGCATCTTCAATAGTATCGTCATCATTATCGACTGCTTCCAACCATTGTTCTTCAGTTAAACCATCATCATAATGAAGTACTTTACGTTCTCTTGTACCACGACCATAATTTTCCATTGGTTCTGGCTTCATAAATTGTACAATATCCTTTTTATAAATATCTGGTAATTCATCTTCAGTCATTAATCTTGGTCTAGTACCAGTTTTACCATATTCATAAGCACGTTTACGATCAATTTCTCTAAAAATCTCCCGTTCTGCATCATCCCTAGCAAGAACTTCATTTAATTCTTCATCATCTAATTCTTCATCATCTTCATCTTTATGAGTTCTTTTAGCTTCTTCTGCTTCCAAAAGAGATCTTAAAAATGCTTCTTGTTCTTCATTAGTAGACTTATTATCAAACTTACCAGCTTGAATAACTTTACCATCAATTTCTAATTTACGATGAGCACGTTCAAGAATATTTTCTTCAACAGAATTTTCAGTAATTAATCTTAAAATTCGTACTTCTTTTGTTTGTCCAATACGATGGGCACGATCTTGTGCTTGTAAATCTTGATGAGGATTCCAATCAGTATCATAAATAATAACTGTATCAGCAGTTTGTAAATTAAGACCTAACCCACCAGCTCTTGTTGATAGTAAAAATGCAAAATATTCTGAATTTGGAGCATTAAATTTCTTTAATAAATCAGATCTATCTTCAGCTTTTGTTGCACCATCTAATCGTAAATACTTCATATCTCTTAATCTTAAATAATCCTCCATAATATCCATAATTTGTGTCATTTGAAAAAACATTAATACTCTATGTCCAGTGACTTTAAATTTTGGTAAAATACGATCAAGTAATTCAAATTTTCCAGCAGTACGGAATAAATCATCATTTGTTTCTTTATTTGGGTTAACAAGATTTTCAACTTCTTCAAATACAAATGGATGATTACAAATTTTTCTTAATTGCATAATTTGATTGTTTAATCCTTTAAGACCACTTTGTGATGCTCCTTGAGCATTTTCACCAAGAATTAATACTTTATATTTAATCATTTGTTGATATAATTTAGATTGCAATGCAGACATTTTACATTTAATAACTTTTTCAACTTTATCAGGAAGATCCTTTTCAACATCCTTCTTTAATCTTCTTAATAAAAATGGTCTTAAAACTTTATGTAAACGTCTAATAATAAGAAGAGTTTCTTCTTCACTTAAATCCATCTTATCTTGCCCACCAGTATTTGCAAATGGAGTATTAAACCATTCATCAAAAGATTTTACTGAATTGAAAATTTTTGGTAAAACAAAATTAAGCAATGCCCATAATTCTGGTAAATTATTTTGTAATGGAGTACCAGTTAAGATTAATCGATACCTTGTTGAATAATATTGAGTAAGAGTAGATGATAATTTAGATTGAGCATTCTTCATTCTATGACCTTCATCAATAATCATATGAGCCCATTTAATTCTACTTAAAATTGGACGATCTTTAATAATATATTCATAAGTTGTAAGTAATACTTGAAAGTCACCTGATCTTATAACACCTTGCTGAGCTTTTCTTGCCATTGGTGGACCTTTATAAACAACCTTTTTAACACTTGGTGCCCATTTTTCAAACTCCAAAGTCCAATTGGTTAATGTTGATAATGGAACAATAACAATAAATGGTCCTGGTAATTGTTTAACTTCAATTAAATAAGTAATTAGTGAAATAGATTGAATTGTTTTACCTAAACCCATCTCATCTGCTAAAATACCATTCAAACTATTATTATAAAGAGAAACCATCCATTGTAAACCTTTAAGTTGATATTCTTTTAATGAACCTCCAACTAAAATACTTGGTTGTTTTGTAACTTCTTCAGTTATTCGATGTGCAACTGCATAATAATCTCTATCCCCAGCATCTTCATCATCTTCCACAGGTAAGTCTGCTTCACGAGTACTTAGCCCTTTTGCTTCTCTTTGTTGAGATTCAACTGCTTTTGTTAACGATTTCAAAAACTGATTTGTTTGTCTAAGTAAATGAGTAATACGAGTATCTTTTGTTTGATCTAATAATTTAATATATGCTTCTTCATCATTAGCACGTAATGCTTGTAATCTCTGTTTAGCAGTTTTTTCTAATCTCTTTTGTTCTTCACGTTCAGTAAAGTTATGAAAAGTAACAATTGATTTATTTAATTTTGAAATTCTAGACTTCTTTTGTGAAATTGAATTAGCAATTTCTGTAGCATGTTTAACAGTACTTTGAATATAATCAAGTTTACGTTGATTTTCTCTTCTTTGTCTTTCTATTCTTTGTTGATAAGTGAATTGTTCAGTAGCAATTGCTTCTTGTAAAGATAATTTCTTCATTCTTGTGTATCTTGGTTTATTTGATTGATTTAAAGCAACAGAATTAAAATAATAAACATTTGTCAATAAATCGCCTCTTAATGCTTTATTATAATTCAATAATCGTAATGATTTTAATTCAATTTCTTCATCAATTGAGCGTTTATCTTGTTCTTCTAAAGCTTCAATTCTATTTCTAATTTCTAAATATATTTGTCTTTCTCTTTCTAATTTCATTTCAACTGGATCCAAACCGATTGGCATAATACTAGGAATAAATAATTGTTGTTGACGAGCAGTATATTCTTCAAAAGGTACTGAACGAGGTAAATAAGTGTTTGGATCGATAAAAGAAGAAACACCAAAGAGTTTAACTGATGGAGTAAGAGGTACATTAGGAAGAAATGGAGTTGTTGGTAAAGTAAGAATATTAGTTGGAGTTGGTACTTGAGTTTGTGGACCAGTTGAGGTTGCTTGTACGGGAGTTGTTATTGCACCAGCAGTATTAGGAGTTGATGATGGAATTGGACTTGATACACTACTAGCTCTACTATAATTTCTTTGAGATTTACGATTTGATAAACTAGGAGAAGGTTGAGAGAAATCATCTGGTTGTGGTGGTGGTATAGGTTGTTGCTGCTGTTGTTGAAGTGATTGTGGTTGGATTCCTCCTAAAGGTACTGATGATTGTCTATTAGCAACTGTTGGACTTTGTTGTAATACTCTAGCATTAGAGTTAACTAATGCTTGTTGAATACTTTGTGGTATTGGAAGATTCTTTGTTAATGCTCTAAATGCAATCATTTGATTTTTTAATAATAGTATTTGTTCTTGATTGAAAGGACTATCAGGACCTAAATTTGGAACTGGTTGTTGAGGTCTTAGTTGAGAATTACCTCCTACACCTCCTAATCCTGCATTAGTTGGGGTTTGTAATAAAGTTTGAGGAGGTGTTGCCGTAGTAATAGGTGAAGTATTACCTCCTTCTTGCATTCTATATCTCATTTGTCTTTGAAAATCTATATATGTTAGTATATTGTTAGGGTGCGGATATGGTTGTAAGTACTTACCATTTGCTTGTTGAAATGTTTGATTTTGACCTTGATTAGGTGTTGCTTGAGGTTGATTTTGGTTTTGACCTTGTCCTTGAGATCTCATAAGATTTTGCATTTGCTGCTGTTGTTGTTGCGGTGGTTGTTGTTGTTGCTGTTGTCCTTGAAGTCTTGCTTGAGCTTGTTGTTGTTGTTGTTGCTGTTGCTGTTGCTGTTGTTGCTGTTGCTGTTGCTGCTGTTGTTGTTGCATCATTCTAACTGCTCTTAATATCTTGGATAATTCAACAAATTCAGCATTTCCAGGAGCTGCATCTCCAAGAGTCGCTTTAAGATTCTGCCATCGCTAAACTGTTAATATCTATCATCACCTTCCTCCTCATTCTCCTTATTCTCTCTCGTCTTATCTACTTACAGTATATACTCTTGCTAATTCTTCTTTTGATGTTGGTAATTGAATTACTGCATCTTGTGATCGTGGTTGTTGCTGTTGTCTAGGAATCCCTTGACCACCCCCATAATTAGGCATGAAAGAGATCGGGGTCCCAGGACCCGGTTGTGAATTCATGTTGGAATTCAATAATAATTATTTTTGAGGTATTAAATAAAATGCACTGTAATTGAATATTTATATTAAAAAAAATTGATTGTTAATTGTTTCTAAAACTGAACGTGTATCAAACACTATCAAAGATATATAAAAGTTATTCTCTTTACTAGTAATTGTTGTTCTTTGTCGTTGTTGTCAAAATTGAAATTTTCCTGTAATCTTTACTGTTGAGATAATGAACGGTTGTCTTTTATCTTGTGCAAATTCCAAACGCGTATCGTTAACTTCTATTAATACACCCCTTTGATTTATTTTCTATTAACTTTTATTCTTATTATTCTTATCCTTAAAAGACACTCAAACGCGCTTTCTTAGGTAGTGTGGGTTAAATTATGTGTGGGTAGATTTTATGGGTAGGTGAACGTAACTTAACTGTGTGTGTGGGTGGATGTGGTGTGGGTGGGTGTGTATATGTGGGTGTGGTATCTCTTAGTTATTCGGAATTCATGAAAAAATGGCGGGATTATCCTTTTTTTTTTTTGATTGGATTGGGTTACCCTGCTGAAGTTAGGTTAAGGGTTGATGATGCGAGAAGTAGGAAAGACGTGTAGCTGTGTAGAAGAAGAAGAAGTGTTATCTTGGTTTGTTATTTGTTGATTTTGATAATGTTGACTAATATTAGTTATTTTTGCTTTAATTTCAATGATAATCTTTCTATATTAATCTAATCTTATAAAACAGTACTACAATGGTCCCTTCCATTCTATATCCTCCAATTATAAACAGCATCCATCCTTCCAGCCGTACATCTCCCTTGTATTAATAAAGCCCCACTATTTTCGGAGATATCTCGGTCTTCATTATACAAACATGCTGGTTAAAAGATTCATTGTCAAACTATTGAAATAAAAAGTTTTATAAACTACAAAACATTCATTTCTTGGAATGGATTTCATTTATATACAAAATAAAATAAGAAAGGGGAAGGGAATGAGAAAAAGAAATGTAAAGCAAAAAACGTTACCTCTACCTAAGCGTTAACTGCTTACCAGCTTGCCTTCTTCTTCTTACCTGCTTGCCTGCTTGTGTTATCCCTTTTTTTATCAATTGCTTTTTTTCTTTGATCTTTGGTTTTCTCGTTTCTTTTTCCCCCACAGTTTAATTTTATCCTGCATAAAGTGTAGAAGAACAAGAGTTGATTAGAAGGAAGAGAGAGGGTGGTTGAGTGGTGGTGGAGGTTGGGTGGAGGTTGGATGGAGGTTGGATGGAGGTTGAAGGATGTAGGTCATGTGTTAGATGATAAGTGGTAAGTAGATTATTAGACTAGAAGATTATATATCATTAACTCTTCCCGTTACTTCTCCTTTAACTCCATATACACATAATGTGGGTTTGTCCTACTTAATGCTATAGTATTATAAGGTTATGAATTTAAGGTAGAGAAAGTTTGTGTTTAAACTTATTTGACGATCAATATAACTTATACAGAGAAATATATTTGAGAGATAACTATTTAATGTATTTAAATTTTAAAACAAAAATTATATAGACATTTTATATATATAGCTACACTTGATTGGAATTTAATCAATGACGTTAAAGCACATTCGAAACATATTTTAATTGGGTTTATCTGAGCTTTAAGTGAACTTTATCGTTTAAGAAAAACCTTTTTATGCTTTGTGTCAGTGCAATATCATATAGTTAGATAACTTTTCAATCCATTCATTGCAAGTTTAAGCTAATATAGTTGACCAACCTTTTTAGTCCTCTTTCCGTTACCTTTGACCGTGATATCATTATGTATAAGCAGTAATCCTGTGTTTATAATCAACCACATGATTGTAAATTCTTATACTATTTTATCCCTCCCTCCCTCTCTCCCTCTCTCCCTCTCTCTCTTCCAATTGACAATCATTCTATTCCAAGTGAGGTTATGATTGATTACGGCCGGTATTAAAGATCATCACCTCCGTCTGCATAACAACTCAGAATAACCAGTAAGTAACATGAAGGTTAGTTGACCATCAACATCCAAACATTCAAACCTTCTTCGTTTTGGTTATTTTCGTTTAAACCTCATGCATGCATTAGTGTTCGAGATTTGGTTAATCGATCAGTGATCATCAATTAAGGTTGAAATATATAACAGTAGTGTAGCTCATCAGGAAGAAGTTGGAAAGGAGGGTGGTATGTATAAGGGATCTCGATTGAATCTTACGTAGAATATATTATTACATATTTACCTTGTATAATATCTTATATATTTGTATATGATAAAACAAAATCATCCCCTACCTTCTGTCCTTTCTTTGAATCTTCATTTCTATATACGTAATCTTATTATATCATGTGGTAATATTATAAATGGAAAGATATAGTTTAACTTTTCACTCTTGGGCTTGTTTTGTTTTTAGTTTTGATTTCCTTTTATTCGCCTTTCTTGGGCCTTCCTTTTTTCTCATTTGTTTTTAGAATTTTTGCTTTAACATAAGCTACTCCAACTTGCGGGACATGTAGATCGAATCAAGGCGTAAAAGTTTTAATATCAATGGAATGATTTAGTCCATTATATGTTTTAGTATGGTTAAATGATCTATAATTGAGTAGGTTAGAATAGTAGCTATTTATCGCTACCTTGCCTTAACTAGTTATCCTGATGGATCTTGGCAGTTAGATTCTTCTATTATTGACATTATCAGATGCATTTCACGATGTTTATTTGTTGGTTTTACTCACGGTTGGTAATCCTCATGTGTTATATAAATCCGGTCTTATCGGTTAATTTCTAGCTAATCGGGGGGATACTATACTACATTAATTATAATAAAATCCCATCATAATACGATTATTACAACGTTCCTAAACTAAAATATATTTCAATATAAAACTTACTTATTTTCAAATTTCGTTACTAACTATATATCAAATTTATTTATTTACAAGTTTCATACCCGACTACACACACTCTACACTTCTACTCTTATCCATCTTTCTTGTCACCTCTTTCCACCCCGTTAATCACTAGTTGCAGCCTACATATTTATGCTTATTGGTTGGTGATTATTTATGTGTTAAAACTTGTGGAATGGTTTTACTTTCCTAACTGTCCGAAAGAGAACGAAAATGCGAATTTTATTTTTACTGCTGTTTCGAATTTCGGATTACAATAACTTTTAATGATATTATTTTATGTGTTTTAAAAATTTAATATAGTATAAAATGTGAATTGTTAAATTATTAAATGCAGTTTATAAAGATTGTCATTATTTTATTTTAATCGCTTGTGGCAATAAGTTGGTTGGTTATGATCATTTGATCGCTGATAATGTGGTAAATGTAGAATATAGCAGCATACTATCAATATAGCAATTTTAATGATTAACCTATCTAACTATATTCACCTGCTTTTCTAATTTCATTATTTATCCGCATTATGTCCGGGAATTGAATGTCCGATCGCCGTTTAACATGCGGCGGAGACTTTCAAAATACCACAGTGAAGACCGTGATCGCCCATCTTAAAAAGATTGAGTCCAAGAGACAATAATTAACATACGATACGGAGTTAATACTCCCTAAAATCATGTTTAAATCCTCTCCTTCTTTTCAATTAATACCAAAGAAGGCATTAAGAAAATATTTATTCAATTTTAAAGTACCTTTATCTTATAATAATGTAGTGAAAATATATCAATCATGTTTAAATGAAAATAATCCAAATTATATAAATTTCAAATTAGATTCATTTCCTTCTTCTCAACTCATGACATTAAAGAGGATTTTAGAAACTTATAGAAAAAAGTCTGGAATTATTTCTAAAACTTCAGTTGAAGTTGAGAACAATTTAGTTGAAAAGGCAAGTGAAATGGGTGATTACTCTGCAATCGCGTTGTTATGTGGCCGTACTCTTAGTGTAGGTGATAATGCTAATAATAATGAATTTACACAACAAGATAAAGATCATGCTAATTCTCTTCTAAAACAATTAATGGATAAGAAGTTTCCTCTTTCATTTAAAATTGCTGGTGATTTAGCATATCAAAGAAATTTTAAACAAAAAGCAGCACAATTTTACCAATTAGCAATTGATAATGGAATTGCTTCAGATAATTCATTATACGTTGAATGCCTTAGAAATATTGCATTAATTCATTTAATGGATAAAGAATCATTGGATTTAGTTAAAGCAAGGAAATATTTTGATTTAGCAGTTACTAATGCGTTAGATGTAAATCAAGTATCTGATTGTCATTATTACCTAGGACAAATTCTTGAAAAGAATCAAATAGCATCCAGATATCATTTTGAAAAAGCAGCTTCGACTGGGTTACAACAAGCATTTGCTCCGTTAGGATTTCTACTGATGAATTATTTCAATGATGTACAACTAGCAAAAGAATGGTTTGAATTAGGTAGTGGAATAGGTGATTTAAATTGTCATACGGGATTATTTGATAGTATGATTAGATTGGGTGATTATAAAGGAGCAAGGAGGGTATTAGAGATGATTAAAAAGGATGAGAAAGGGTTACAAGTTGTTGAAACAAGAAAAGAATCAATAGAAAGGTTGGAAAAGTATGAAAAAGGAAATGAACTTAGCATAGAAAGTAATGAAAGTGAAAGGTGGAATTTTTAATGAGATGATTATGATGTAAATAGTATATAAATCGATATAAATAGAGTATATAGTGAACAAATTGCATAGCATAGCTGATAATAAGATAGGAGGTATACGGTGTGACTGACTTTGTCCTTGAAGAATTTTATTCAATATATTTATAATTTAAATTATATACTTACGCTATCTTGGTCGATTTATATATAGATAGATGTATCTATATTATATATATAATTTCAACTATACATATATAGTGGATATCCTTTATATATACGTATATAAAATCGATAACTATATAGATTACTGATATATACACCTAAATTAACTATAAGCTCTACAACTAAATACGTATATATTAGAATTATATACACTAATTACATATACAAACTCTAGCAGTTACCTTCAGCAGCCACAATGTTATCATACTTAACCTCAAAAATGCTGGGATATCAAGATCTCACGTTATGCACCTTAATCATGCCCTACATCAAACGCCCCCACTAAACGCGAAGTTATAACGAACAACCAACGCGTACATCATCATCATCACCTTATTCAACTATAAGATGATAACTAAAACCACTAAACGAGAACTTGATAGTTCTACACGCAAAATCACATCATTCTTTCAACCAAAGACAAAAGTGCAAAAAGCAACTTCGACAATTAGATCTAGTTCCATTACAACCAAATCAAGTACGACTTCAGTTATATCGAATGAAAAAACAATCAGTTCATCTTTTGATAAAAAAGCATGGATTGACAATTTAACGCCAGCTCAAAGAGAACTTTTAGAGTACGTATTTTGATATTCCCACGGTTGTTTACTAACGCAATTTTAGACTTGAAATATCAACACTTGATGATTCTTGGTTAGCAGTACTTCATTCTGAACTCACTAAACCATATTTTTTAAATTTAAAGAAGTTCATTAAGGCAGAATTAGATAATGGTAAAACAATATTTCCTCCTCTTAAAGATGTTTATTCATGGTCAAGATTAACTCCGTTAAACTCTGTACGAGTTATCATTCTTGGTCAAGATCCGTATCATGGACCCAATCAAGCACATGGGTTGGCATTTTCTGTTAATCCCCCAACAAGACCACCACCATCTCTTCGTAATATTTACAAGGGAATCACCAATGATTATCCTGATTTCGTTATTCCTAAATCTGGGTTACTTACTCCTTGGGCTAATAGAGGTGTACTCTTACTAAATGCATGTTTAACAGTTCAATCTGCTAATGCCAATTCACACTCTGGCAAAGGATGGGAAACATTTACCGAACAAGTTCTGCTTGCTGCATTAAAATCTCGTCCTTCAGGTATTTGTTTCCTAGCTTGGGGAACACCTGCCTATGCCAGAGTTCAAAAGATCAAACCTTCATCAGATCATTTAGTTCTCAAATCAGTTCATCCAAGTCCTTTATCTGCATCTAGGGGATTCTTCACTTGTCAACATTTCCGCAAAGCTAATGAATGGTTATATGAGAAGTATGGAGCAGCTGGGGTAGTTGATTGGGCATTAGATAGTAATAACAAGATCAAAGATATTCAATTGTTACTTGAGGAGAAGGAGAAGAATGAAAGCGAAGAAAAGGAAGAGGAGAAGAAGGAGAAGAAAGATGCAGAGCAGTAAGCAAATTAAATAGCATAAAATTTATTCTGTAGAAGATATTTATAGTTTTTTATATACAATAACATCACCCACACGACGCCGGTCATCGTGGAAATGAGAATTAAAAAATCGCTTATCCTAAAAGGTTAGAAAGAACGAGCGAAGCGAGCAACGGGTCTGGGCAGAGCCCAGCCGCCGGAGGCAGAGAGAGGAGGGACGAGAGATGGGTACTTACTTCTTCGTAAGAAGATTGAAGATATGGTTTGATAGTTGATTCTAAAGCTTGGAAGAAGATGAGATGAGATGGCCATTCGTAGGAGAGAGTAGCTGGGAGAGGAGAATTAGGGGAAGTAGGATCTAACGAAGGGAAATGGGTGTTAAGGAAGAGAATAGGGTTGTCATAGAATTGATCAGCAATATCTAAATAAGTTAATTGCAGTTCAGGGGTTAAATTGATGGGAGGTTCACAAGTAAGGAACCATGCGTTAATATCGGGACGATGGAGATGAGACTGCCATGGGGTTGAATGACATGGCATGAGGAAACCAACAGATGTGACGGATGGGTTGGTATGAAGATATGAAATAACATCTATTACTCCACGTTGATGATAAAGAGAGAAGTAAAGTGCAACCGGAATATTGACGATAACAAGGAAAGGAAGAAGGTATGAAAGAGATACTAAACCACGCTTTCTTAAACGTTGAATTGATGCAGCAATTAATAGATGTAACAAAGGAATCAATGGGAAGATGAATCTTACTTCTTTATGGGAAAGAAGTGAATAAGATGTAATGATAAAGATTATTAATTGTACTACAATTGTAGATTTTGAGTGATATAATTCGATGAGAAGCAATGGAAGATATGAAATTGTAAGTAATGGAATACCTTGAGTTAGATAATAATGCCATTGATTAGTTCCATAGAATTGAGAAAGCGATTGAATTATATTGAATTTAACAAAGTTAATCAATGGGAAGACCAATTCCTGATAGTATAAATAATCAATATAAGTGTTGATTGAAAGTGAAACAAATATAACAGTAATTGTAAGAAGAATAATTTTTATGGTTGTTTTAAATGAATATGAAGTACGGTATATGAAATGAATTCCTAAAAATAACCACAATAAACCGTTTGTTGGTCTGAAAATACAAGTAATTGATGCAATTGATATTGAAATAAGATATCTTTTATAATTAATAGGAGAGGAATCAAGTAGATTTTTCCATGGCCAATAAGATAAAGCAATTGTTGTTAAAACGGTTTCTAAAGAATTTGAAAAAGTTCTAGGTAAGCAAAACCAATTGAAGGCAGAAAAAATACTTGTAAACAAAGCGAATTTAGCAGTTGAACGTGATGAAGTATTTGTAGCTTGAATCGCTAATTCATAAGTATAAATATCAGCAATTGCTGCTAAGAATCCTTGAAAAATTTTTGGAGTTAAAACAATATCAATATTCAACCAATTTGATAATTTATATATGAAAGCAAAGAGTAAAGGGTGAGCAGCACTTCTTAAATGTTCTTTCCATTCCCAAGTAGGATATCCATATCCATAAATAAGGATATGAGCTGGTTCTAAAGATTGATAAAATTCATCAGGTTGAAAGAAAGTTTTTAAAGTTAAAGCATTGAAGATTCTAAATATGATTATTAAGGGGATGAGGTAAAGGGGGATATGTAAAGGCATTGAAGTTGAGAGGGGGTGTAGTGCCGTATTAACCGAAGTGAGTAGGTAATTGAACAAGAATGAAGGGGAGTGGGATTTTGATTTAACAATAATGTTAATAATATTGTAATTCAGTGGTAGTATATAACTTCTTTTTGATAATAAATATTAATGTAAACTGGTTATAAGTTCTTAGATCAATTGTCAAGTTAATCATTAATAAATATCAGGTTAGTTTCAAAATACTCTTAGTGGGAGTATAAGATTTACCTTTAAAAAATAAGAGTTTTAAAAAAAGAATTACCAATTTCAATAATTCGATTCTTATAACTTATTCAATCTTCTTAATTAACCTCTTAATAATGGTATAAGTAACTGCTACTGCTACTGCTACTACTACTGCTACTTCTGTCCTCAATGTAGGACATTCTCGGAGCACGTATCGGCCCTCCATATCCTCATTTCCTCAACCTATCCGCGGTCGCGCATATTTATTGATCATCTCCAACTTGATCCTCATTTTCAATTTATCTCATCTTTACTAACAATTAACCTCATATGGATTATTATGTTTTTTGATAAATTAAATAAATCAGGATCTTCTAATGATAAAAATAATCCTCAGGATTCATCTTCTATTAGTAAAACTACTTATACAACTAAACAAAAAGTTATTAAAACTATAAAAACTTCAACTACTAAAAAAGTTACCCCACGCAAAGTATTAGCTAAACCAAATCCAATTAGGCCTCGTCATTCTTCTGAACCAATTAAAACAGAAATTGTGAAAAGAAAAAGAGTTAAAAAGGCAACTACTGTAGAAAGTTCACCCATTTCATCTGATAATGACCAAAAGAAGGTAACTCCTCGCAAACGTAAAACCCCAAAAACGTTTGTAAACGTTTCACCAGATGAATCTTCAGATGAAGAAGAAAATTGGCAACTAAGTTTAAAAAGAGGACCATCATCAACATCTGTAACAGCAGCTCAGTCTCCAGCTTCAGATTCAGATTTTGATAATGGTCAATTAAATAGAAATTTATATTTTGACGGCGAAAGTACTGGAGATATAATCTCATCAGCTAAATTATTATCAGAATCAAAATCAAAATATAAACCGCTTTTCACTACTAATAACCATAATATTGTATTGGAACTTCCTTTTGGTAATGAGGAATATCCACTTTTAATTCCAGTAAAGTCAGATGAGGCAAACCCAATAGATGAAATTATATTAGTATTTGAATTAGTAGCATCAGCATTTGTACCAAGGAATGAATGTGATTTAGATATAAAAATAACTTCGGATAATGACAAAACAACCACTTCTAATGATAACGAAAATGACAAGCATGAAAAAACAACTACTAAACTTATTCCCTCTTATTTAATAAAACATCCTTCAAATCAAGATTGTATTTTAAGAAGACTTCGTCGATCTATTAAAAATAATGATTCTGATAAATTTTATAAATCCATTGATGAATTTAATAATCTTATAATATCACTTCGTAATTCTGGACTAATTAAATCAACATTATTATCTTTACCTGCATTACCTACTCCAGTAACGTATGAATTTCTTAATCAAGTTTATCGTCGAGTAGTTTCTCCTAGTACTCGACAATTACGTGATTATAAAGCATTTTCTTCAAATGTATATGGTGAATTATTACCAAAATTTGTAACAGAAATCTTTAAGAAAACAAGAATTACGCCTTCTTCAGTATTTATGGATCTTGGATCTGGTGTAGGAAATTGTGTTTTGCAAGCAGCTCTTGAAATTGGTTGTGAATCTTGGGGTTGTGAAATCATGAAACATGCTTCTGAATTAGCTATTAAACAAAAGAATGAATTAGAACGTCGAGTTAAAGGACTTTATCATTTGAATATTGGAGAGATAAATGTTTGCTCAGCAGATTTCGTACAAGATCCACAAATTCTTTCTAATCTTAAGCGTGTTGATGTTCTCCTTGTAAACAATTATGCATTTGATGCAAAGCTTAACAGTAAATTAATTGATATGTTTTTGGATCTAAAAGATGGTTGTAAAATTGTATCTTTAAGAACATTTATTCCAACTGGTTATGTGATCACCAAACATAATCGTGAATCACCAATAAATATTCTTCGGGTAGAAAAGCACCGGTTTCCAAATGATGCTGTTAGTTGGACTACTAATGGTGGAGATTTTTATATAGCAACTGTAGACAGATCTCGTTTATCTTTAGATTAATATTATATAACATTGTGATTTTATTTTTCAATTCTACTGCCACTACTGGTTGATATATATTTTAATAGACTTTATTTTTCCTGAGTACGTCGGATTCTTTTAAGACTAGATATTAGTTAGTAATAATTATCTTTATGATGCAGACCAAAGCAATACGTACCTTTCTAGAAATGCATTAGCATCATTCAACTTTTCTGCCTCCCCAGCAACCTTTGCCATCCACCTTTCAACCAAAGCTTCATTCTCCTTCTGAACCTCCTTCATTTTACCTTCTGCTACATTCAATTGTATTTGAAGGGCTAAAATTTCATCTTGTAAATGTTGAACTGCAGCAGTTTTCACATCAGTTTCTTCTTTATATTTCTTAACTCTTCGTTGCTCTTCAAATAACTTTTGTCCTAACTCCAGTGCATTCTTTTTATATTTCTGTCGGTCTATATCTGCAGCTTTATAATCATCCTGAGTAAGAGATAATTGAGAGTAGAGGCGAGCCAATTCTTTCTCCACCTCTCCAGATGAAATATCCACTTCCTTCTTATCTACTTCTATAACTCTTTTAGCAGATTCTTCAACTAGGAATAAAGTTAGAAGACAATTCCGAGCGTAGCGAGGAACCACGGGTCCGGGCAGCGCCCGGCCGCCGGAGGCAATTAGGGGAACATTAACATACATGCTGCTATGAATTCATCAAATTGTTTCTCACGGGTATCTCTTATTTCAAGTTCCTTTAGGATAGTTTCCTTCCAACGAGTTTGAGAGTTCATTGAATGATTTTAAGGGAAGGGGGTAAAAGAGGTAAAGGGATGTTGGAGACGCTTTGATTACAGCGTTATCTCCACGTGATTTGGTAGTGAAGATTGTGCTAGGAGAATATTTGCAGGTAGTTAACCTGAAAGGGTTAGGGAGTAGTTGAAATTTCAATATATGGTTAGAGAGCAAATTGGGGGAGTTATAGAGATCAGTAGATAGATTACAGGATTAGAGGACTAGAGGATTGGAGGATTATTTAAGGATGAAAGTTGGGGGTTTAAGAAGTATTTATAATGTGGCGATAAGAAGATCTATAGTGAACAACAGCATATCATACATTGGAGCTAATAAGTTAAGATGTTATTCAACGGGAGATGAATCTAGTGAATCCTCATTTGATCAGAATGATTTTCTTCATCCACTATTAATAAAAAAAGCAGAACAACTTAAAGCTGAATATAATAAATTAGCTGATGATATGTCTTCTGGAAATGAATTCAATCAAACAAATGCTACTAGAATGTCAAGATTAGGATTCATAGTTGATTTATTTCAACAATATGAGGATACAGAGAAAGAATATCATGAATTAATAGATTTATTATCAGATCCATCTTTAAAATCTGAAGCTGAAATGGAATTAAAATCTGTAGAATCAAATATAAAATCACTAACTACTAGTTTAAAAACAAAATTAGTACCCACAAATCCTTTCATTGACAAAGCATGTATATTAGAATTACGACCTGGTGTTGGTGGTAGTGAAGCAGCAATCTTTGCAAATGATTTATTATCAATGTATGAGAATTATGCAATTAAGAATAAATGGGATAGTAAACTTATTTCAATTAATAAAACTCCATCTGGTAGTGGGATTGTTGAAGCCATTTTTAATATAAACGCAGGTGGTGCATATGAACGATTACAATATGAAGGAGGGGTTCATAGAGTACAAAGAATTCCTGAAACTGAAACAAAAGGTAGAGTACATACTTCAACTGCTGCAGTAGTTGTATTACCCACTGAAGTGATGGAACCAGGAGCAGATGAATCAAAAGCTGGTGAAGAGGCAGAAAGGACATTTGAAGCAAATGAAGTTAGAGTTGATGTAATGAGAGCTCGTGGAGCAGGAGGACAACATGTAAATACAACTGATTCTGCAGTTCGATTAACTCATGTACCTACTGGTATTGTAGTAGTTATTCAGGATGAAAGATCACAACATAAAAACAAAGCAAAAGCATTTACAATTTTAAGAGCAAGATTAGATGAAATAGAAAGACAAGAAAAGATACGAGATGAACGTAATAAGCGTACCTCTCAAGTTACAACTACTGAAAGATCTGATAAGATTAGAACTTATAATTATCCACAGAATAGAATAACTGATCATAGATGTGGATTTACATTATACAAACTAGAAAATGTAGTAAAAGGAGAAATTAATGAATTCAATGAAATGGTAGATGAGATGGATAAGTATGCAAAAACTGAAGCAATGAAGCAAATGTTAGAAGAAGGACAATGAATGTAAATATAGTATAATATAATGTGTATATAAAAACCCTTACCGCTATCGATAACCCCTGACGATCGCTGCTCTTCCTAGGTAGAGGTGGCTCTCTCGCTTCATAGTGAGAGTCACTAGTTTATATAATATATATAATTTGTATATAATTTATATAATAATTATAAATATAAATAACGATATTTAATGTTATTTGGCGTAAACTAATGTTTGTTATTATAATATTTACAATATAATTTAAAGACTATACACCTAGCAGCTTATTCCATTCTCAAAATAGTGTGGTTATGTAGAAACATATTGTTGATTATAATCTCATTTCATAATATTAATGACCAACCCATAATCCACAAGAGAACGCTTAACATGCTATTACAATAAATAATGCCTGGTGATTCTTCAATTCCTTCTAATGAAGAATCAGTAGAATTTGCTGTTCGATCTTTATTAGTTCCTGCTCTTGAAAATGCTTCTCAAAAGCTAGATAGTTTACACGACTCTCAAGCAGCATTATTATCACAATTGGAGTTTCTTAGAACAAGTAAGTTGATGAATATGATATTTATCTGTTGAAGGTAATTACTAACAAACTACTAGAATTAGAGAGTTTTCAAGAAGATAGCGATCCAGTAGATCTTAAAGATACTATATTGAAAATTTATCAAACAAGAAAGCGATTGATTGCTGCTGTTACGACTATGAAAGAAGTTGAACAAAGATTAATTAGAATAAAGGAGAATATGTCTAACAGGAGAGGTTAATTATAGAGAAAAAATATTTATTATTGATCAATTATGTAAATCATATATAACTTTCAATGCTAAAAATAACATATAAAATATATAAAGTTAAAAACCAAAGTCCAGGTCATCTATTGGATCACTCGGTCTTCCTAGTATAACTTTTGCATATTTCTTTTCCAGGTCCATTACAATATTAAAGACGGTTCTAACGCTACCATCTCTACATATCGAACCCGGATGATTTTCTTCATCTTTAAATACTTGTTGAACGCTTTCAGTAGTTGGTTGTAAAGAGTTTGATAATTGAGTAATCCTATTTAAACGAAATGGCGAATCTTTTACCCAATCTCCACTTCCTTCTTCTACAACATGAGGTAATAGATAATGATTTGTGTGATAAATAAATCCTTTGCCAGCATCTAATTTTAAAGCTTTAGTGTCAAATGCAGAAAATTCTAATCCTTCAGCAGTAGTAGCATCTCCAATAAGTATATGAGCAGCAGAAGCACAACCTGATTCAGTTAAATAATCAATTGCTTCTTGAGCAGATTTGTGGGAGAGAATTAATCGTAATGCTATATGAATAGGGATTTTAGAAGGATCAACTCCTTTTGCTTTGATTGCATTGAGAGTACATCCTACACCATATTCATTAAGTCCAATTTTCCCAATAATACCTGCTTCAGTCATAATTCTATATCTGGGACCTATTTCTGGGTCAACAATTAAAGCAATTAACGCTTCTTGTTGATCCAATTTCCACTAGTAGGTTAGTACACTATTACAACTTTTATTAACTACAACTTACATCCCAATTTTGTGCAAGAAATGCTGGTCCTTGACCAGATTTCCAGTACATTGCTGTACATCCATCTGTTTCTTTATTTGATTCTAATCCAAACGCTATTTCAGTTCTAACATTTAAAGCTAAAATATCTGATAATTCTAATCCAGAACCATCAGCAACTCCTTTTAATTCATCAGTAATAAATTCCCAATTTGATTCAATTGTTGGAAGAAATGTTAAAGCAATTTGTTGAACTTTCTTCCATTCAATATTGGAACTATCTTGAAAATATTTCGAATAGAATTGTTTGGATTTCAAAATTTCCTCTTTAGCTCTTGAGCCATGTGTGAACCCAATCTATTTGTTAGTTTAAATTATATCTTCATACAGCGTAGTAATATAATTACTTACTTGATAAGAGCTTCCTGAACAGTTGATAATTTTCATTTGAATTGTAGAAGTGAGGTTACTATAAGCAGCTAGAAGCTAATTTAAGGTGGTGTAAATAAAGATAGATAAGAGTAGATAGGCGCGTATATAATTGATGAAAATGTGGGGTTGATAACGGCGGGAAATTTGATTATCACGGATTTACAATTCCGAAGCAGGTGGTTTTACAGAGAGATGGAGAGAATTTTAAAAGTACTCGGAGAAGATTTGGAAGAAAATCGCTTTAAATTCACCTTTTCGTTTACACAATATCTTAATCTAACTTCTCACCTTACTAGCACTTACTTGCCGAACTTTCACCTTAACGAGGATAGTGATACCTCTACACTATCAACAAGTGAACCTCCAATTATAGCCTTTATAATCTTATATAGCTAACTTGATAAAACATTACCTATAATCATATAATATTTATATAGCTGATAATACATTACACAAAAATTAAATACAAAAAACTACATAGTATATCTGTAAGCAGGATTAAATTCACCTTCTTCATTATAAGCTTCAGAAGTATTCATAATTTCTCCTTCAACTGGACCATATTTAGCATCAAGCTTCTTGTTTTCAAAATAAACGTGAGTCATTAATACACATGAACATACAAATAAAAGTATACAGAATGCAAAACTGACCCAAAATCCTTTATGATAAAGAGGTGCATCAACAGCTGGGAATAATCTAGTTCCTACAAGAGGTCCTGATTGTCCCAAAGTTTGCAAGAGAACAAAGGCCATGGCTCTTTGTGATTCATTTCCACGATTATTTGATTGCCATGCTAACGTAAGAGCAATACAAGGGAAAATACTAGAAATGTTAGTAACATTACACTTATCAATAAACCCTAACCGCTATCAACCCCTTTACTCACCCTCCAGCAGCTAAAAATAATGCAAAATATCTTGCACCAACAACTCTACAAGTTGCCAAAATAACATAACCAATTGCACCATGGATTGCTAAACAAGCAATGACGATTCCTCTCTTCTTAATTCTATCTGATAGATAGGCAGCAAATAACATCATAAAAAAGGTATAGATATAAGGAAGAGCACTTAATCCTTGACTATTAACACTAGTAAAACCCATTCCATAGATAATTGCTGGAGTAAATACTGGTAAAGATGAGAATGGAACGTTAATACAGAAGTACATAATCATTGGGATCCATACCTTAATATCAATAACACACTTAAGCATTTCTTTAACATTCAATTTCTTTTCCATATGAACTCTACCAGTTTGCTTAGCCATTCTTGCAGCAGCGATTCTCTTTTCATGTTCAGTAAGAAATCTACAATCAGTTGGACCATTAGGAATAGCATAATAACCAATTGCACCAACCACAATAGAAGGTAGACCTTCTACCAAAAATAAGACTCTCCAACTAGCGATACTTGTATGATGCATAGTAATTCCATATGCTAAAGCACCAGAGAAAGTAGTTGCTAAAGGAGCTGATGATAAGAAAATAGCATTCTTTGCTGCTACTTCATGTTTATAGTAAAAGAATGAAATATAAAGAATTGCACCAGGTCCAAAACCAGCTTCACATATACCCAATAAAGCTCTTAAAGCCATAAGATGTTCCCATTTCTGAGCAGCAGCACAAGAAGCTGAAACTATACCCCAACAAATTACTACAGTAGGAACATAATATTTTGGTGGGAAGATTTTATAACAAAGAATAAGCCATTCAAAACAGATATAAAAGATATAGAAGATAGTTAAAAGCCATTGGTATTGACCATCACTTAAACCCAAATCCTTACTCATACCAGCACTAGAAATGTTAAAAACTAAATCAACCTAAAACTATACCCAATCAAAAAAAACTTACGTATTTGCATTACCAATGTTACCTCTATCAAGGAAACTGAGCATGTATAAGAAGAAAAGGTAAATAAGAATATGAGTATCGAACTTACGAACTACTCTTTTCTCCTCCTCTGCAGTATACTCATACTCTAGTGCTTCTTGTACTTCTACACTAACCCCCTTCTTTTCATGAGAAACATTTGTAATAGCAAGTTCCAATTCTTGATGTTCAATATCAACAGCTTCGTTACCCATTTTGAAAAGAATTTTTTTCTGATTGTTGATAACCCATGTAAACCTAGTGGACGTTATGTCTTATATAAATAAATTTTTTTTTATTATAATCGTCATTCTCTATTAATTGAGTTAAGGTTAACAAGAGGAGTTTCGGATATGTGTGTATGTTGTAGTTTATTTAAGCTCATCTTGGCAGGATTAGCATATTGAACGTTGCTTTTTTTATTAATATATTGCAGAGAAATAGACGATCTGCATGAGGGGAAAGGTGGGGGTCAATATCTCATTCCGTTTGCGTGAAGATGGATTAGAGTGCTATTATTCATTGTTCGAGGTCGACGGAGCTAAGTTTCCGCTAATCCAGCTAACAAGTGCGGTAAAACTGGTTTCACATTTATATAGTTAGGGATCGATTGACAAGATCTTTAAGAATTTAACAGAATTTTTTTAACTATAACGAAAATCTATGCATATTCCTACGGTAATATTTTAAGCTGTTGTTCAATGATTAACAATTAAAGTTGTCTGGTTTGATGCAAATCATGGAGAATAATGTAGAGGATTTTTCTTATTCTTTCAATGTGAATTGTGTATATGAGATGGTAGATATTCTACTCAATATTTAGTCCCGTCAAATGACATTGATTAAATTAGTAAGACCCATGATTTGCATTCGCTCCGATATCGGAGTGAACTTCCTGAATCTGGGGTCGAAGGTATTTTTTAACCATATATAGCTATCTAAATAATTAAAGTTAGCCTAACGTTATAGTGCATTCATTAATTTATTAGTTATAAAATACATCTTCACATACGATAACCTATAATCATAAAAAGCGGGGTAGATCTAGCTAGGATGATGATCGGAGTTGTACTGATGACTGTCATGAAATATTCTTTAGTGAACGCTAAATGGTCAAATGATATTCCTTCTCATGATATATTTAACATTGTTTTAAAAGTTTTTCTAATTGATCAACCTCGGAGGTCATACGGTGGTGCATTACGTAGGAGCTCCTCTAACGATCCAGATTCACTAGCCAAGGCGAGCAAAATTGCAAGTTTCAACCCGCTCTTAGTCATTACATAGGTTTCCGAAGTTGGAAATCATTCCAATGTTAACCGTATACTTATATCTGTTTCATAGTTTTGCTGGTATTCTAATTGCTTGCGTTGTAAATATGCCATTTACAGTTAAACTTGTTAAATTGGAGCATTTAAGATTCTCCACTTTAATCTCGGGAAATGATTTTTCCGCAGGAGATCTGATTTTTGATTGCAGATGAGTGTATCCTTCTAGCTTAAATAAGCAGAAACGGTGCCTGCACTGACGATGATATCTGTTACCCCCACCCAGCACGCCAGTTTACAAGCACAGACATCCAAGCTGTTATGCAGATGTGCTGCTACAGTAACTAGGACGTTATCTCCAAGGTGCTAATCCGCATTCGGATTGATAGTTCCTGAAGTTTAACGATTTACTTCACGAACTTTGCTAAGCATATTTACAATGAGTTTACAGCTTACAATCCTGTGAATGGGATAGTGGTAATAACTGACAAGCTGTTGGACGTTATAAAGAACAAAGCTAATCTTTATTTATTTATATATAATCATAATCTATTTAAACAAGTTAACAATACTAATGAACAAATCTGAAATTCAACCTATTATTAGCTTTATCGGATGTATTGAGAATGTAATAATCTTGTTCTTCTTTTGTCATTGCATTCCAGATTCTTTCACGTTTTTGATTAACCCATACAAAGTAAAATTTTGCAACTAAGCACATCGCAATCGCTCCTATGGCGATCATTAATAGTTGGAAATTTCCTCTATGGTAAAGTGGAGCATCATCAGCTCTATATATCTGACTCGATATAATTCCAGCAGTTTGACTGAAAATATTTACTATAGAAATTTGTTAGTTTAGCTCTAGCTGTCACCTCCTTCATCATTACTTACCAAGTGCTGCACTCACTGTTCTAGTTGAAACGGTACCACTATTACTTGCCGCCCAAGAAATTGTTAATACAGAGGCCACTGGACGTCCAAGTGCCAAAAGCAATACTACATATGTTTTCCAAACATCTACTTGAGCACCAGGCCAATATCTTAAAACTGCCAAGAATGGAACACACCATAATGGAGTCAATAACAAAGCTAAAGCTCTTTGATTGAAATATTCAGATCCATAAGTTACAATCAACATGGTTGCAATACTAATAAAAGAACTTGGAATTACCAATACAGTAGTATTAAGAGTGGAGAAACCAAGTTTACGTAAGGTTAAAGTCATATAACTGCTAACTGGTGATACATTAATATCACAAAGTAAACGAACCAAGTATATTGGCCAAAGATGATAATCACTAATACATTTAAACAGACTTTTTGGTCCAATAGCTTCACGGTTATGCATATCTCCCTTAGAAGGATCATCTCTAAGAATTCTATTAACTTGAATCTTTTCTTCTCTTTCACTATACCAACCTTTTGGTCTAAACCATGTTTTAGTTTGAACAACTGAAGGAGGCATTAAGAAGAATCCTAATACTCCAATTACTAAAGTACATAATCCTTCTAAATATATGTTAGTACTGTCTTCCATAAATCAATCAATTATTACTTACCAAGGAGAAACATCCACTGCCAACCAAAAAGGCTGCTCTTTCCTTCCATATGGAAAATTCCATAAGCCATTAAAGCACTTACAGCACTTGTTAAGGGATTAGCAATATAGAAGTACGATAGACGAACAGGCAATTCGTTATTCTTATAAAAATATGATAACCATAAACAAACATCAGGAATAAACTATTGTTTTGTTAGTTTGCCAATAACTAATACGGTTTTGCATCAGGTAGTGTTGACAGTTTTGAAAGTAACTCCTGTGGGAAATCCTTCTAGCAGCCCTGCAGCAGCCCTGCACCGACCCTGCACCGACCCTGCATCGACCCTGCCGTGTTACTGCACTTTACTTACACCACCTTGAAGAGCACCTAATAAAGCTCTAGTTGCAAAGAAACCAGCCTTATTCTTGATAGCTGCTTGGGACATTGCAACTACAGAAAAGAGAACCATTTGTAAAGGAATCCATACATCAGGACCCAACTTCTTGGAAATTAATTGAGATGGAAGTTCTGATGATAAGAAGCAAATTAGATTAATTGTACTACCCAAGTTATAATCATTTGTGGTCAACTTCAAATCAGTAAGCATGTTATCTCCTAGAGCTGATGAAATATTCCCTCTATCAATATCTAAGTTGAAGAAAAACAAGAATGCAACAAAACAACAACGCCATTCAGTTTTCCAAACAAGCTTTTTCTCCTCTTCTGGGGTCCATTCAAAGTCTGGATCTAATAAATGTCTACATTCATAACTAGCATCCTCATAGATTTGTTTGTAATGTTCATATACAGCAGGATCTTTGAATATGTTCTCTTTATAACTAGATACTTCTTCATGTTCTATAGATAGAGAATTAGAAGATGAGAGTTCATCAGATACATATGTAATAACGTTCTTCTCGTTAGGACTGGACATTTTAACTATAAAGAACCGAAATAAATTGGTACAGAGGAGGTAATTTTAAGGGATTTTTATTGTCAATTTATATAATTTTATATAGACGCTTTGTGGGTGAATTTTTTTTCTACATTCTATTTTTATTTCTTATAATTCACCCAGCTAATAAGAATCATCTAACTATGTAATTATCCAATTGAATATATGTTAAAACCGCTACTAAGATTACGACATTTTTGGGCTTTAAGGTTGCATATGAGGTACTCATGCAGGCCGTTATCTGGTACAGGAATGACGTGCTACATTGTGGAGAATCAACACCTAAATATCACAAACCGGCTCAGAAGCCATAAAGATGGCTAATTAATTGGCAATATCAGCCAAGTAGCCACTATAGAACTTGGCGTAATTAATCAAGTTGTGGCTATAATAATCTTATCTCAGGTTCCTATTAGTGGAATTTCTGTATCAACACGATTCACGATGGCTGTTGACTCTTGAACATGGTGGTAACCTAGAAGTATATCGTTTACACTTACAAGTAAAAAGCAAGCATTACAATAGCGTTATACGACTTCGTTTTGCATGTAAATTGTCTATCGGGGAACGTATTCCAGTCTAAGTGGAAGGCGGAGAAGTTAAGCCACTAGTTCATGATATTAGCGTAAGTTCATATCTAACACCTCCTCCCATAACTAACAACTGCTTCCATCAAATCAAAGATAAATTTGTTATTCTCTATTCTTATTTACCATATTATGTGACAATTTATAAAAAATTGCTTTGATTTGGATGGTTAAAATAATTAATAGATATCTGTCGTTGCTACAGATGTACCATTCATTGTTAAGCAAACCAACTAAGGATTTCAAAAATCTTAACTATTATGTATAATGCATGCCTAGTTATTGAATGGCTTGGCATTTACCGGCTTAATAGGTGGCCGTGGTGGCTCTCTGAAAGATTTCAAATAAGGTGAGGGGAAGATGGTTGTTGCAAAACTGTTTCGGGAGCACTCAATATCATGTGCTAATGGCACGAATACTTGAAATCTTACGATTTCCGCTGAATAACCATTTAACAATGATAAAAATAAGATTATATAATGATTGGTGAGAATTTATTTGCGATTTACATGTGGGTTGGTTCAAACGACTATTTCGTTTAATGGTTGTTTTTTTAAACCGGTTATATAGAAAAAAAAAGTTATTCTTAAATAAATATACAAGTAAATAGCAATATAGATAGATAGATAAATAAATAAAAATTGAACCTTAGCATGATCTTTGATTACCAAGAACAGTAGCAAAAAAATCATAATCTAAAGATTCAATATTTGACGGAAGGTTGTCAGGTTTCCAGATTAAAGTTTCTTCAACCACATCTGTTGATGGAATAGAGTAATATGGTGAACTATCGGCACTTCCTTGCATATTATCTTCGATTGCACTTGATCCTAATAGATTAGTTAAAACTAAATGAGCTTTAGCAGCTGCACACCCAGCATGCCCTTTTATTTCATAATATAATTGTGCTGAACCTTGAATAAGTCGTAACTCCCATGTGGATCTTTCAAAATCTTTCTGAAGACTAAGTACAACTGCTGCTTGAAAAGCATGAGAGAAGATATAATTCCAACGAAATTTATTAAATCCATTAATATCTTGATTGTTATTAATAGCAAACTGATTTTCTAACATTGCCCTAGCAGAAGAAAGACACTTTTCCTGAAATCCTGCGATTGTAGGATTCGCACTACCTCTGTATTTAAGGAATGGTCTAAAGAGAACAAAGCGTGCTTTATGAATCAATGTATCTAATACATATCTTTGAAAGTAGATTTTAGCTGAAACTTGAGGACGTTCTAATTTAAGTGCAATTTCAAGTTTAGTTTGTGAATCTCCACCAGGTCCATCACGTAATCCAAGAGTAGTTCCTAATAAATTTTTCCAAAGACAATTAACTTTTAGTTCCATTTCTTGAATTGCATTGACATAATCATTTTGTGACCAAATTGTTGAATCTTCAGAAGAATAAAATGGATATGATGTTTCTAAAGATCTTGCTAAAACTTTTGCGATCTCAAACTTTCCTAGAATGAATTCTCCATCATGCATAGATTTCATTACTTCACTATCAACTCTTACAGTACATAAAGATTCTCTAACCACCATAGGCATCTGCCCTAAATCAACAGAATAAAGAGAATTCATTGTTATTAATGAACAATATAATTTTCTTCTTTGATTTATTTTTTTCTCTAATGTTAAATCATTTGAATCAGCTACAGTAAGAGAATTTGGATCTTGACAAAGACCTAACCGTTGAGCAGCATTATTAGCCATACCTAATAATGTCCATGATGCCCAATTTCTTTCACTTCCATCATGTAAATAAGCAATATATAACATTAATACTGTTAAGGAGTCAACATCTTTAACTGATTTAAATAACTGACAATGAGAAAAGCAGGTTTCAGCACAGTGAAGAAAGAATTCACATGGATCTGCTACAAATCTAGCTTCCCGTTGAATAGAAGGATCCACAGTAATCAATAATGTTCCAGCAGATAGTTCAGATTGTAACCTTTCTATGGACCAATTGGAAAATGGTAAAGACCTACTAGCATATCCTAATATTAACCATACAACTGCACAAAACAAGGTTCTTTCATTGCTATTTAAGAAATCATTACTTGTATTATATTGATCAAAATTAATCCAGAAGGTATCAGCATCAAGAAAGCTTTCTATTGGATTTATAAATTGCCAATAGGTATTAATCAAGTATTGTATTAGAATTTCATCCATTCCACAAAGAAAAGGGTCTAGATATAACCCAGTAGTAGTTTCCTTTTCATATTGTTGCCAGGGTCTCATACAATCTAAGGCCTTTTGGTTTTTCTTATTTTCAAAATCATCTAAAATAACTCTAACACCAGGTTCTTTATGTGCAGCAGCAATATCACTATGCCATGGTCCCAAATAATTAGTAGTTCCACTTGAAATTTCAGAATATAAAGTCAATTTTTGATTTTGCTGTTGATCAGATTCAACTTTAACATTTGCTTGACCTATATCATTTGCTTCAATATCAGAATTGGGAGATTTGACTTGGTTAAATCCGTTACTATGTTCATAATGACATAATTGAGGTCTTTTTTTACTCTTACAAGTTCCGCAGGGCAATTCAAGATCACATTTCACCTTCTGCTTTTTACATAGAGTACAAGAATATGATATTCGTTTTCTCCTTTCAAAGTCTTTGGTGACCTTCCCATCTGGTTTGGAATATAGAATAAATTTTTCACCTTTCATGAAGTGGGAGAGCGTAAGATTTATTTAAATTATTAGATTTTAATACATACTTAAGTAGTTATATTTATTTAGGTCATTAGCTATATTATATAATATTATTAACTAAATATGGTGGAAACCCCCTTTGAATCCTCGATTAGAGTGAGGTGATTGTATTAAGTAGTTTGACGTGAGGTTCCATGGTAATGATGCAATTACACGGCTGAATGGTGTTTGAGTTGATCGGGTTGTAATTTTAGGGAAGTTACTGTTAGTTGTTGAATGTGGATAAACTGGGGTTGAGATAATTATCTATTTAATTTACAATCAGAGTTCTATATAGAATAAGGAGTATGAAATAGAATCCTCTATTAACCAAACCTGCTCCCGGTATTTTGACATCTGCAATCAGATGATCAATATGCACCTTCACAACGTTACTTCCCCTAACTAGTGAGGTAAATAAGGTCCACCTTTACGTACTTCCCCTAACTAGCTAGTTAGGTAAATAAGGTCCACCTTTATATACATGCAAAAATAGATAAATTAATTTATATAAACATTATGTACGTACAATTGCACTCTTCGGTACTGCTTTTGCTGCTTTTGATACAGCAGGAGAGTAATGCTTTTCTAATAATACCGTCTCCCAGATGGTAGCTGCTTCTGGGTTTGAATGTTCTGGTTCATCAACCTGCATGTTATAAACACCATTTGCTACTCTATCATCAGTTGAATAAATTGCTGGCATACAACTGAATTTCTTTGTTATTTTATCAAGAACACGTAGTGATGCAATGGTTGATTTCTCTGGCATATGTAAGGTTGAAATAGCTAATCTCTTTGCAAATGATAATACTCTATTAGGACCAACTGACCTTTGTCTAAAGAAGATAAATTCAAATATTTTTATCATCATTTCAGTTTCAGTGGAAATATTTACCTTATATTTAGTAGGTCTAAGTGCTATACTTTCAGCTTTTAATGGATCATCTAATCGTAATGTTTTATGAGAAAATTCAATATCTGCATTTAATGATAATGAATATAAACTTGAATAGAAATGGTTAATGAAAAATGATAAATCTAGATTCATTGATTCACCAACACCAGCTTGTCCAGACAATAATGCAAATGCAGTACTAATACATAATAATGATTCTCTAGTAGCAGATTCTTTAAATTCATATTCTCCATCTACAATACGCTTTTGTCTTTCAAGAATAAGTTCCCGTAATACCTCTAATAAATCACCGAAAAGATCAGCATTGATTAAATGTGCGAATTTAGCTAATCCTTCTAAAGTAACACCAATAAGCTTTTCTGATCGTTCTTTAAGAATATTAAAATAGAGAATAAATACTAATTTAAGAGTTTCACCTTGTAATCTTTCCCTTTCTTCTGCTGATACAGCTGTTTCTGCCTTCATCATTTCTTCATTAATTGCTTTACGTTCCTTTCTTTCTTTTCTTTCCTTCTTTGTAAGATGGACTCTATCTTTCTTCTTAATCTTTGGGGTATCATCTCCAACATGTTTTTGAACCTTTTCTAAATCTGCTCTTGCTATCAATTCCGTCAACAGTCTTAAATGTAATATACTGTTAATAACCATCTCATTTACCTTATATTTACGAGCTTTAATCATTTTAGATATTAATCTAACAACATCAAAACTTACTTGACCTTCTTCATCAGATTTAAATATTGTTTCTATAGTTTGAATAGCTCTATAATAAGGTTCGTCAATCCTTTTTGTACTAACTTTTTCAACAACGATTTGAATCAATTCAGTTCTAAAATTGAAATAAGGGACAGAATCAAGTAATTCACAAGCTGCCAATAATGAACTACTACCAAGAATGAATCGAACAGAAGTTTCTGATGACCCTCTAGATTTCTTTGATAAAGTTTGTAATGTTGCTATATATTCCTTATAATTTATTAATAAAGTTTCTTCAAAATTTCTTAACTTTTTAACTTCTTTTGATACCTTTTCCTTTTGTTCAGTTTCAGTTAATGGACGAATACGATAACCGGGAATCAGTGATTTGAAAATTGAAACCAATGCTAAGATGACTAATTGTTTACATTTAACATGTTTTGATGTATTGAGCAAATCTCTTACTTCTTTTAATTTTCCAATATGTTCTTCAGGTTCTTCATTAAGTTTTTCAGCATAATCAGCAATAGTTTCTTTTAATTCATTAAGTTTAAGATTTAAAGATAGATCATCAAGTTCTTCTTCTTCTTCAGATTCAGGTTCTTCTTCAAGTTGACCATCTTCTGCATCATCTTCCTTATCCTCCTCCTTTATTTCCTCTACTTCATCTTCATCACTCTCTTCTTTTAATTGCACCTTTCTCTTGCTTTGAGTTATAACCCTCTTAACCTGACCTTCTAAAGTCTTAACTGGTAACTTTTCAACTTGTTCAGTTTGAGAAATTTGAAATTTTCTAGGCCTATTTTCATAATCTTGTCCTTCATCATCACTTTCAACATAATTTTCGTTTATATCATCAAGATTGGACCATGAAAAGGAACCAAGAGAAGAATCAGTTGCACCTCTAGTCTTAGCCCGTTGAGCTAACTTTTGGGCTGTTTTTCCTCTAGCTCTTTTAGCCATGAGTGAAATTTATGACTTTTTATGAAAATTGGTGAATAAAATTAAGATCAACTGAAAATATTTGTTTTCGCGGATCATGAAATTTTCCGATAATCATTACCTTGGAATAATTTTTTTCAGCCGTCCAATGCAAGATTAATATAATGGAGGATAATTGTCGGGTGGAAGTTTATATAGGATGGGAGAGTGGTATTAGAATAACCTAGCAGTTATCTATTTGAATACATACCGATATTTACTAATATATAATAATATATAATGGTTAGTTAGATTAAGTATTCTTCTTTTACTAGCTAACTATCTATCCTTGATAGTAAGATTTAAGTGCTGAAAAATGATCGGCACAATTTTTCTGTCGATCAATGCAAGAAATTTAATCCACTTCATTGAATTTACTTGGTGCTTCAACTTTCTCCATTAACACCTTTAATTTATATATTTATTTATTGATTTATATACAAAATGCCTCGAAAGAAGCCTCGTAATCCTTTAAAGAGAAAACAAGCAGAATTTGATACTGATCCTGATGTATTTATAAATCCTAAAAAGAATAGTAAAAAGGCTAAATCAGATACAAGAAGGACTAATGAACAGAATGAAGAAGAACTTGGTGGTGCTATGCCAAAAGAATTTAAAAGACTGATGAATTGGTCACAGAAGCTTCAAGGGAAACAACAAGATAAGCCAGAGGGAAGAGATCAAGGAAAGGAGAAGGGACCAAGAAAAGGCCGGGAGACCGATTCAGATAGAGGAAGAACAAAAAGCAGAGAAACCGTACCAACAACTGAATTGAAAATCTTACCAGGTGAAAGAATGTCAGATTTTTCTCGTAGAGTCAATGAAGCTTTACCACTAGCAAAACCACGTAAAGGATCACCTTCACGTGCTGATAAGAGAAAAGCTAGAAAGCGTGCTAAAGCAGAAGAAGAAAGAAAGAAATCAAAAGGATCTGACGATGAAGATGAAGATGAAGAGGAGCAGATGAATAAAAGAGGTAAAAGAGAACCATCACCCGATCCTTGGGCTCATCTTGAATCACAAAAACCAAAATTTGGTGATATTGTGGATAGACCACCAGAGCTGACTCTTCCAACTAAATTACTGCGAAATGTTCCAAAAGCAGCTGGTTCATTAGCTAGAAGGGCTATGCTTGAAGATGAACGTACTAGAGTTATTAATAGTTATAGAGCCTTGATGGAGGAGAAGAGAGGTCAATCAAATGTATAATGGTCTTATGAATTCCATTAAGAATTTTATATTAGATATAATTATATATTATAATAAAATTTACGTTACGATAACAACATTTTTGGTAGTACACTCTGTATCCCTTATCTTGGAGGAAATGGGAGAAAGCTTTTAATAATTTCCTCTTTATAAAGAATAAGCTACATGAATATTTCTATAACCATCTTATCTTATCTTATCATATCTAATCAAGTAAACGATTCTAACCCTACCCTTGAATGTTTCAACGTTCCTGCATAACCGTTATGTTTAACTTATTAACAATTGTGCAATTGTCTGTCTCGTAACTAAGTTAACCAAGAAGACCAAATTTACATATAAGTACACTCAAAACTACCCACAATCTATAATATATTAATGTTTAGATAAATTTGAATAAAGTATACCTATATATTTCCTTATAGATCAATATATCTCCTTATCTTAACGAAATCCAATGATATATCTACGCCGCACATGACGAAATTTAATCTTATAGTCATCCTTCCTATTCCTTCACATGCAAATATCGCTTCCGCATCTACATTTTGTCCTTTCCCTTTTTCATCTTCTCTCCCTTCCTTATGTTTCGTACTGCAAAAATGGCTCGTACTTACTCAGATGCAATTGAAGCCCTTAATTCTCTTCAAACAAACTTTTCAATTATAGATGCAATTCGAAAATCAGGTGGTAAAGCAAATAATGATGCTATCCCTCAAATGTTGGAATGGGCAAACCGATCAGGATATTCAGATCCAAAAGTTTTTGATCAATTAAACATTATTCATGTTACTGGTACAAAGGGTAAAGGGTCAACTTGTGCTTTTGTTCAATCAATTTTAAATCAATATAGAGGTTTGAATTCAAATAATAAAATTACTAAAGTTGGTTTATATACTTCTCCTCATCTTAAATCAGTTAGAGAAAGAATTAGAATTAATGGTGAACCAATTGAAGAAGCTAAATTTGTAAAATACTTTTTTGAACTTTGGGATCAATTAGAGTCAACAAAATCAAATGAATCTGAATTTCCTGATATGGTTGCCGGTGTAAAACCAGTTTATTTTAGATATTTAACTTTATTATCATTTCATATTTTCTTAAAGGAAGGTGTTGATACTGCTATTTATGAAGTTGGTATTGGCGGGGAATATGATTCAACCAACATTATTGCTACCCCAACTGCTACTGGTGTATCATCTCTTGGTTTAGATCATACTAATATTCTTGGTAATACAATTGAAGAAATTGCTTGGAATAAATCAGGGATTTTTAAAAAGGGAGTACCAGCATTAACAATTGAACAATCTGAATCAGGAGCATTGAAAGTTCTAAAAGAAAGATCTTTAGAAAAGTCAGGTACTGAATTAAAAGTAATTCCAATTCATCCATTAATTTCTAACAATTCAATCAAACTTGGATTAGCCGGCGAATTTCAAAAGTATAATGCATCTCTTGCAGTTGGACTTGTTACCGAACATTTGCGTAAGCTAGGAATTTCTAATGATAATCTACCAACTGATACTACTCTTCCTAAATTATTCATCGATGGATTAGAAACTGCTTCATGGCCTGGTAGATGTCAAACTTTAATACAAGATTCAATTACTTATAATCTTGATGGTGCTCATACTCAAGAAAGTATTACAGAAGCTGGTAAGTGGTATGTTTCTAAAGTTCAACAAGAAAAATCTACTCAAAATCGAGTGCTTCTTTTCAATCAGCAAAATCGTGATGCTAATGCACTTGTTAGAACACTTCATTCTATTCTTTCCAAAGGAAATGTTCATTTTGATCATGTTATTTTCACCACAAATGTTACCAAACCAACTGGTTATTCAGCTGATCTCACTTCTCTTAATACTTCTAAACAAGATGTGGATGAACTTGTAGTACAAAAGGCACTCTCATCTGCATGGGAACAAATTGATACTTCTGCTAAACGTCATGTTTTTAGCAATATCGAAGATTCAGTTAATTTTATTAAAAGTTTACAAGGTGAAACTAGTGTTCTCGTAACTGGAAGTTTAATTCTTGTTGGAGGATTTCTTGCTGTTGTAGAAGATAATTAAGATATTTACATACTCGCGTTTTTTTTACTTTCAGCGTTCAGGCAGAGCCCGATCCGCTGAAGAAATGTTTCAAGGAAAGTTCAGTAAAGTGGCCAGGTGTTACCTCGCCAATCTTTTTGCGTATATCTTTGATTTGGAGACCAAATTATATCTCTTGGTTTATATCTTTCAGGAGCTAAATCATATGGCATACGAACGTATACAACATCATTAGTACCGGTTGATGATCCTTGATTCGTCTTATACACTGGGATGAGGGAAACATTTTCGCCATGAAATGTTTTAGAATGAATTAATACACCACATTCCCATGATTGAATCCAATGACCCCCCTTTGTTTTATTAATCGTTCCCCATGCTTGTTTAGATAAATTAGCTGATGTTAATAGGAACCATTGTATCCTTCTTCCTTCATCTGTAACTCTCATATATGTTTTAATATGTGGAGCACATCGTTGTCGGCCAGCATCCATTGCATTCCATCTATGAAGCATTGGTAGCATATATTCAAGTTGCTGGAGTTCGCCAGCCTTTTGTCTTTTAAAGTGAATAGAAGAACCAGAAAGATATCCTTCTAAAGAATCAGATACGTCTTCAACAGTGGGAAAGATTAACTTTAAACTAGGATCAGAATCTTTGCTAGCTGTAAAGAAAGGTTTCCCCTTTAATGCATTTCCAATAATAGGAGTTAAATAAGTATCAGTAGTACCAAGTGTTGCAATTGATGATACTTGTGCTATAATATAATCTGAACTTGATGATGGAGATTGAGGAATTCTTTCAAGTTCTCTTTGCAATTTTACAATACCCCATTGACCATATTCATCATCGAATTTTTGATAATTACCTGGTGCTGAGCCAATAAATACAGCTTCTATTGGTGAAAAATCATATTGAGTTAATATTTGGTGAAGTTTCTTAGCTGATGGATTTCTATATTTATTAATATACGCCAAAAGATCAATACCAAATTTGGTTCCAACTGAGGATGAAGATTTATCAATTAACTTCTTCTTCAATCTAGGAGATTTCCATACTCCTTGTGTCATATTAGTCCAATCAAATTCAATTAAATTGCTTGTATGAATAACTACTTGAACTTCTTCATTTTCTCCTTCACCAGTAAATAAAATCATCATTTTAGTATGATGAGTTGCATAGTTATTCATCAATCTTTCGCCATCTAAAACAATATTTTCTTTATAACTACATTCATCCCGCTGAGCTTTTAATGAATTTCCAGTATGATCATCTAATCCAGGTTTCTTCCCATATATAAAGTAAGATTTGATTGATGGTCTAGAATCTTTATGAATATTTTTCAAAATAAAAGGTAAATCAAACATGAAATTGAATTGCCACTAGAGTAGTTAGTATGATGTTTATTTTTTATTTATAGTTAAATACGTACCATTGAAGTTAATTCTTTATGACCGATTAAATCTTCTAATTGTATAGTATCGATGTTTTCTTCTTCAGGAAGATTATAAATGGATGTTAAATATATTGGAGAGCTCCTAGAAGTATTGACATTTTGTTTGGATTTCGTTTCATCTTCATCATTCTGGTGTGATCTTTTCATTACTTTAATTGATAGAGGAATTGAATTTCTCACAATGATAAATAAAATACTGTCGTAAGTGATATAGAAAGTATGGTTTGGAGAAGCTGCTCAACCAGAGGTACAGCCGTTTACGCCTCCAGCCTACAGCGTTATCTAAATATTGAACTACCGCTGTAAATTATATATGACTTATCCTATATCGCTGTAATTTCTTATTTAATTCACCATTACTGGAAGTAAGGTACTGTTTATTAGATTATATAATTACAGTTACTAGCTGAAGCACTCTTAATAATCTTTAGATCTTAGCAAAGATTTGAATAATTAGGATAGAGGGTTAGGGTATTACCTTAATAAGAAATTCCAGGGGTAACCTCCTCGATGGTAACTTTTATGAATCTTATGATTTGAATAAGTTCACATACTACAAAGTTAAGATATGGATGAAAAAAAGTCATATATCAGCATGTTAAAGTAATGCAGCCAATCATTTCCGGCATTTATTAGAATGAAATAACGTTGATGGGAATTAAAGCTAAAACAATCAATGCAGGGGGGGATTGG
>JAJMID010000052.1:0-91629 GCA_030583405.1 Sugiyamaella americana | reverse complement strand
TCCCTCACTTCATCACCTCTCGCACCTTCGTTCTCTTTTCGCGTAACGATTTACACCAACATTACGTACACCAACCGTGACGTGAACGTGAATCCATCGTTATGGTAATATCAACAATCAACCTAATTAAACGTGATGCATAGTAAACCCTGCTTTAGATTTACCTGGCTAAAATGTTTCACATATTAATGAATTGCTAAGGTTAACTAACCATAGTTAGTAAATGAGCTTATCGGATGGTATAGCTTGATATTAGTCGTAATTATCAACGGTATCATATAGTACTATTAATCTATAGAACATTAGTTGACATTAAATATTGAATCACAAACGTACCCCCCCCCCCATTCTAACGTTACTTCACCCTATACTAACAAGCGAACCTTCCCTTCCACTCGATCATTCCAATACACTAATCTCGATTTTAATTAGCAGAAGTACTAATCCTAACGTTATTACTTAGCCTGCTTCATCATCCTAGACCCTTAAACTATAACGTTATCAAACAATTCCAAAATGACGATCAATGCTGATGTCCTTACAACGGTGCATTACACATTCATTCCTATTAAATATTACCCAAAGCAGAAAATTCTGATCATAGCGTGAAATCTGATTAACATTACCCCAGCCCGTCATTTATGGACATTATTAACTTAGCTGCTAGTGTTAACTGATAAGTGTTTATTCGATCTTGGTAAGGAGGTTATCGAGGTATGTACCTCGAGTTGATAACTTTACTACCGCGGCTGGTAACATTGTAATTCACTTAACGTCAACGTTACACCAAACTGCTCGGTCAACGGCAAACCTTAACTTAATGTTAACCTATATTAACGCTAACCTACCGTGTAAACCCGAGATTAAAGTTTCAAAATGTAATTCGGTAAATTGACTGTGGTCAACCAATTATAAGCCAAGTTAAACTCAAATAACGTACTTACTTCGCCGACATTGTGTATAACGTTAACGTATTTATTATAAAATTATGTAACAGCATATAATAATTGATTAGCTCCTCTTTTCGCAATTACTCCCCCGTATATTTCTCCTTTCGATTGTTTCTCATTTGCAAGCTCGTTTGTCAATAAAATTATATTTCTACATACAGAGTTGTGCCTCTGTTTATCTCGCCTAGCTTCCCTTCAGATCGGATTCCTAACAATTTCTCCTGCTTGGTTGCTGCTGCCTCCATGGTTACACCCATCCCTGGCGGCCATGAATATTTGCTGGTTGACCATTGAGAGAAGAACTACGGGCATTGAAACATCCAGATGCTGCATGCCGATAAATTCAGCCGGTGCCTATGGCTAGTGTTTCATATCACGGTACGCGTTAGTAGTAATTAAATCACGTCGGGATGTAAACAAAACGCCAATCTGAAATCAATTAATATAATGTCGAGAGTTAAGATAAGGATAAATTCAATTAATTTAAAGTACATGAAAGAGCGTGGATAATAACTTCACGTTAAGTTACTTGCTTGGTAACGTTAATAGAATTTACTTGTAACGGGTGATTTCATAGAGTCACGCGTAGAGCGTAGTGTAGTGTAGTGTAGTGTAGTATTATATATTCCTCGCGGAGCGAGGAACTACGGGTCCGGGCAGAGCCCGGCCGCCGGAGGCAGACAGGATAAACCTAACCCATATCTTTATCTTTTGATTGTCAAAACAAAACAGATCGACATTGCGATATTTTAAGTGTATCTTCACACAACAATATTTATTTAATAGGCGAGATTAATATCTTATATTTATTCGTAATGGGATGGTTATTTAATTCCAATAAGGCTGATCAAACTGAGTATAGTTATGGTAATATTCCTCCTACACCTGGTATCTCTACTTGGGCTTTAGGTGCTTTACCTACTATTTTTTATGGGACTCCAAAAGTGAAAAAGATTTCCGATAATGATGAAGTGTTTACTAATTTATCAAACCAACTATTGGCACTCAATACATCTACTCCTAGACCGGGACGGGTGAGGAGATCGTTATCAACAACTAGTTTACCAGAAACTCCTATAAAATTTGATGCTGTTACAGGAATTTTAAAAACTCCTGGTACAGTTGGAAAGAGTAAAAATGTAGCATTTGCTGGTTTGAATTCAATATCAAGCGAGGATGAGAAAAGTAATAGTAGTCATCAAATTTCAACACCAATTCCATCGGGTAGGATTAAATCTGGTTTACCATCTAATTTTCCTGGTAAATTTCCATCTCCTTTCACACCAAAAGTTATCAATAGTGATTTAGATGAGCATACACCATTAACTCAATTAACGAATAAGAATACAAAGGAAAATATTAATAATACAAGGATAATTGAATCATCACCTGGAACGTCTACTTTTGTACCAGAAACTCCTTCAACTGTTAAGCCTAATGTACTACCATTAACTCCTTACAATGAAACATTATCGACTACTCCTTTATCTGCTATTGATATTAATAAAATTATCAATCAAGCAAACAAGGTTTATAAATCAAATAAAGAAATTAATGAAACAACCGATAAGATCTTTTCACTTGTTGATAATGTTGGGAAATTAGAAGGTAATGAAGTAGAAGAATTAAAAAGAAAGGTTCAAACTGCCATGGATTATGCTAAAGAAAAGGATGATGAAACAAGTCATTATAGATTAAAATTATCACAAGTAATGGAAGAGAGTATGGAAATGATGAAAAAATATGAAAAATTAATGAAAAATGGTGGAGATGATAATGGAGATAGTAATAGAATTAACGAATTAACTAACGATAATAAAGAATTAACTAATAAATTACAGTATAAAGACTCAAAAATATCATATTTAGAAAGTGAATTATCTGAATTCAAACGAAACTATAATCAAATTATTGATGAAAATGAACAATTGTTAAAGAAAACTATTGAATCATCATCTGATTTTGAATTAAGAAGAATGAAAAGGCAGTTAACAGATAATGAAAAGGAAAATGAAAAGCTAAGGGGAGAAATAACTGAATTAAAGAATGAATTAAAATCATCCACCTCATCCACCTCTTCATCCAAACCATCATCTGCTTTTCAATTACAACTACTTGAAAGACAATTAACCGCAAAAGAAAAAGAGATAATTGAATTAAAAGCATCATCTCAACAAACATCTGATTTTGAACTTCAACAACTTAAAAGACAATTAAAAGATAAAGAAATACAAAATCAAAAGTTAGAGTCCCAAATAACCAAATTAGAAACAAATAATCGATCCAATAGTTTTGAAATTGAACACCTTAAAACAAAATTACAATCATCAGAATCTACAATCAAATCTCTTAAACTATCAAATGATCGATTAACAAGACAATATGAATCTCGATCCACAACCAATGTCACCACCTCACCATCTACTCTTTTACTTTCAGAACTCACCCATTTTAAGAATGAAAATGAATCACTTACCAAACAATTGGAATTAATTAACAATAAATATCACTTAATACAAGCAAAAAATGAAACTCTTCAAACACAAATCAATACCCTTCATCATCAACTCCTTTCAAAAGATACAGAAAAGGATGATTTAGACGCCCACATTAACCTTCTTACGGACCAACTACGAACGAAAAAACTTGAATTAGACCAAGTCAAAGCTCAACTTCGACCATCCGAGGATCAACTCAAAGAAATTCAAAGATTAAAATCAACCACAAGACAACTCACAATACAACTTGATTCAACTAATTCTAACTACAACAATATACAACAACAACACTTTACATTACAAAAAGAGAATCTAAATCTAATCAAAGAGAATAAATTATTAACCAATAAAATAAATCAATTAGAAAATGGAATCTCCTCCATCAAAACCACATCAACAAAACCTAACAATCTATCATTATCAAGATTTGGATCCGATTCACCCCTACCTCCTCTCAATCCCAAATCCCCCAATCACCACACCCTCCACAACAATGTACCAAGATTCAACAACATAACCATCCCACCAATAATCACCAAACAAAATGAACCATCATACGATTATTCAATGAAAGACGCAACAGGAATAAACGAAATCACCATGAAAGATATATCATCCAGCATAATAGGAGATCCAAATAGAGAATTAGCCTCTAAACTTCGTCTTGAAAAACGACGACAACAAATAAGATCAGCAAACAACTCCCGAATGTCAATTGATTAACTCCCCCTTCCTCCATCTGCCTCCGGCGGCCGGGCTCTGCCCGGACCCGTTGTCCGAGCTACGCTCGGATTTTCGTATACTTTCCCTCTCATGTGCCTCCGGCGATGGTTAACCAAATGCCACTCGAACCATTTTCTGAACTAAACTCATTTCTTCCTCGCTTCGCGAGGAACAGAGAGGGCAGGCCAGTTCCTGTCCGCCAGTAATTGATCACGTGATTTCAGATTGTATATGTGGATCATCAACATGTAAAACTGAAATATAAGTAAACAAATAATTTAATAATAGTGAAAATAATGAATTCAAATGTACAGTTTTCACTTAGTAAACAGGAAATCAATCAATTAAGAAGTAAATTACTAGCAGGAGCGAAAAAATTAAGTAATCGTGGGTTGTATCAAGCAACAAAATGGTAAGAACGGTTTTTAAATTCCTCGCGAAGCGAGGAACAACGGGTCCGGGCAGAGCCCGGCCGCCGGAGGCAAGTCCATTGTTTAACATTACTAGGATATCAGAAGCATTAAATGGATTAGCAATTGAGAAAAAGGATAGAGTTAAATGCGAAATTCCTAAAGAGTTACAAGATGATGAATTATCAGATGAGTATATTTTGGCAAAATCATATTTTGATTGTGGGGAATATCTAAGATGTTCGCATTTCTTAGATGGATGTAATGAACCGGAAGAGGTGTTTTTAAGGTTGTATTCAAGATATATTTATGGGGAAAAACGTAAAGAGGAGGATCATCAAGGGATTCTAAGTAAACGGGATCATAATGGAGATAGTAGTAATAAGAAAGTTGAATCTAATAAAGAAGTTGATAAGATTATAAATGAATTAGAGGGTGTTGATGGAAGTGAATTAGAAGATGCATTTTTATTATACTTGGTTGGAGTTTGTCATCGTCAACAGAGAAATGATAAAGTTGCAATTGAAAGGTTGGCAAAATCTTTGGTGTTATTTCCTTATAATTGGAGTTGTTGGTTGGAATTGTTTTCTTGTATTTCAACAATGGATGAATTATTTGCTTTGGTGAATCAATTCCCAGATAATATTATTATGAAAATATTTATTGTATATGGACAGCAGGAGTTATTTCAACAGGATACTAATGTTTTCTCACAATTAAATGCTTTACAAACAATATTTCCGAAATTCCTATTTCTTGATATTCAGAATGCTTTATTGAATTATCATTCGTTAAATTATAGTGAATCGGAGCAGGAATTTGAAAAAGTTCTTATTAAAGATCCATATCGACTAGATGATATGGATATTTATTCAAATATTCTTTATGTAATGGAAAGAGCTCCTAAGCTGGCATTTTTAGCACAAATTGCAAATAATACCGACAAATTCCGTCCAGAAACATGCTGTATTATGGGTAACTATTACAGTTTAAAATCACAACATGAACAAGCAGTTTTATACTATCAGCGAGCATTATTATTAGATAGAAATTGTTTAAGTGCATGGACTTTAATGGGTCATGAATTCATAGAACTTAAAAATACCCATGCTGCTATTGAATCGTATAGAAGAGCAGTTGATGCTTCAAATAAAGATTATCGAGCTTGGTATGGTCTTGGACAAGCATATGAAGTATTAGATATGCATTATTATTCATTATATTATTATCAAAAAGCTGCTGTTTTAAAACCATTAGATATACGGATGTGGTTAGCACTAGGTAATTGTTTTGCTAAATTAAATCGCTATGAAGAAGCTATTAAAACATATAAAAGAGCAGTTCAAGTATCTGACATGGAACCAACAATCCTCCTTAATATTGCCCATCTCTATGAAAAACTCGAAGATATTGAAAATACTCAACTTTTCATGAAACTCTGCGTAGCAGAAGAAGCAAACGAAGGAATCATTGAATCAACATGTCAAGCAAGAATATGGTTAGCAAAACACGAAATGTCAAAAGGAAATTGGACTGCCGCTCAAGACTACGCAGAAGGTGTTACTCGTGGAGAAGGGGGAGGTTTAGCTGAAATAGAAGAAGCAAGATCTATAGTTAGAGAAATGCGTAACCATCTACAATCAAACCACTCCGGTGGATTTCAATAGCTTCATATATGCCTCCGGCGGCCGGGCTCTGCCCGGACCCGTTGGTCCGAGCTGCGCTCGGATTAAGAGATTCGTGTAATGTTAATTAAAATTTCTATATAAGTTGTAAAAGCGTTAAAGGGGAATGTTTCTGCTACTAAGATCCATGTGGTAAATCTTACACTGGTATTCCTGGTACAAAGTCTCTCTTAGTAGATAAATCTTGTTAAAAATAAGTGCTTGAATATAGCCGAAATCTTACCTCTGGGGGAGGTATTCAATGATCTTGAGGATTGGGAACCAGAAAGAAAGCTTTCAATAGTTATTGCACATAGAGATATGAAGAAGAGAGCAGGATCGATTTTACAAAACACAAAAGCTTGAATTTGCAGAAAGCGGAAAACTACCTAACGGAAACCAATTAACTATCCATCAGCTGCTGGAAACATTATCTGGAAGCTATTAATGAACTAATCATTAATAGACCACCAGTTGCTGCTTTCAATGACCGGAAAATTATTAATGAGAAACCATCAAATAGTCCATCAGTTGCTGGAATAGGATTTCAGTATCAGACTTACCACCAAAGGTGCTAATTCCTCCACCAAAGCAGGAAGCGGAAAAAAGAGAAAGAAGAAGAAACGAAACGTAAAGAACGAAGAATTTATCAATTTATATAGTTCTCTAGTTATTCATTATGGAGGTATGCGGCCATATAGTTGAGCCTGAGCCCGAGTCCGAATTCCGCCGGTACCGACTGCTTAAGCTGGGAGCGGCGAACGGACCTTGGAAGTTGACCTTGGAAGTTAAGCCATGCTTGGATGTCGCCGGGAAGAGTCGATAGAAAATAAGTTTAACTGTTCAGGATTCCGTATGCAAATCTATAACCAGCATGAACTATTACATCTTAAATTAGATACTACGGAGCTACCTCATATCCACAAAAGCGTATATTATAGTTGATGGGGATTGAAGGAAATTAAGAAGCTAGGTTAGCCATATCTATTAATAAGTGCAAATCAACACTACCATATATACAAGTAGATATCTTCATACAAGGAAGCAGGTATAGTTAAGGATGCGCTTATATTTAATTAGATACATCGAAAAGAAGTGTGTTTTATCAGCAGAATGATGTGAAATGTTACAATTTAAAGGTAGATCTCGAGAAGCGACACACATGATTGAAGTTCTGAACTAGAAGATATGAGAGAGATTCTGGCTCATTATACATAGCCTATTCTTAAAGTAAAGTTAATTAATGCTCTATAGCTAATATATACATAATTTGCGTATTAAATACCTCGCGAAGGCAACGGGTCGGGGCAGAGCCCGGCCGCCAGAAGCACTGCTAGATATCACCAATGTCTGGGTATTCTAGGTCAGCGTTTTCCTCAGCCCAATTGACCCAGTTTTTAAGAAAGGTGGTTTTGGGGATTGTTTCCATATCACCTATTATGCATAGATGACGACGAGGTCTTGTAATAGCTACATTTATTCTTCGTTCTTCGGAAAGGAAACCAATTTCACGGTTTTCATTACTTCTTACTAAGGTGATGATTATTGCTTCTTTCTCTCGTCCTTGGAAACCATCGACGGATGAAATTTCAATTTCTGGATGTGAAGATGAGATTAGTGATCTTAAGAATGTTACTTGTGCACTATAAGGGGAGATTACGCCTATATCTGATTCATGTAATCCAAGAATTAGTAATTGATCGATATATTTTTTAGCTAAATATGCTTCATTTGGATTTAATCTACTTTGATTTAATCCCTTTGATTCTTCAGAAGGAATGATTTCGTTGAAATCTCCTCCTTGTGTGTCGAGCCAGGTTACTGGAGATTCTAATATTGTCGTATCTATGTGGGTATTTGGTTGATCATGTTGTTGAACATGTGGGAGGTCAGAGAGTAGCCGATTAGCTACTGAATCTGCAGCTAGTAGTTTATTTTGATAAAGTTCTTTTGATGGAAATGACATGATTTTGGTATTCATTCGATATTGGATAGACAGGAGTTTTTTAATCTTTTCTCCATGTGCTTTTAATAATCTATCAAAAATTGTCGCTTCTAAAATTTGCTTATGTTTGGAATCTTTTGTTTTAACAGTTGGTGGTAACTGTTGATTGTCACCGGCAATAATTAATCGTTTAGCAGTGGGGCACATCATGATAGGAATCCAACATTGAGGTTCTAAAGACTGAGATACTTCATCAATAATTATTGTATCAAAAATTGGTCGTCCTGAATTAACTTTTATTGCTTCTCTTATACTTCTAGATCCAGCACCATGGAGTGTTGAAACAACAACTTGTGCTTCTAATATTAAATTATTAACTACTGATTTCTCTCTAATTCTATATTCTCTACGTAATTCTTTTACTTCACCATAGATTGCTCTTTTCTCCTTACCATTACGAGTTTTAGAAATTTTCTTAAAGTTGCCATCAATTTCTTCACGAATTTCTCTTACAATTTGACCTCTATCACTTGTTTTAGAAACAATTTCTAAAGAATGAATTAGATTGGATTGTAATAATCTAGCAGGATGCCCTAATCTTAATAATTTATCTCCTTTTATATGTCCATGAAGTCGTTCTAGAATATTATCTACCGATATGTTTGATGGACCACATACTAATATTCTTTCACCTTTAGCAGATAACTGACGAATGATTTCAATAAGAGTATAAGTTTTACCAGTACCAGGAGGACCATGAATAAGGGATAATTCATTTTCAAGGGAGAACTTAACCGCATCTATTTGAGGAGGGTTTAAAGTTGTATCGAATGGTTGAAATGGTGTAGAAGTGTTGGTAGAAGTGTTGGTGTTACTATTAATGCTCAATTTGTCAAAGTCTATAGATATAGGAGAGGGTGATGTTTCACCTAATAAAACACTTACTAAGTGCGTAGGTGTAGTAGATATATTCTTTGCTAAATCTTTTAAAGCATATTCCATTCTACGATAAGTAGCAGGATTGGAGAGTTGAGTAATATTAACTCTACCATCTAGATTTACAGTAGAAGATTCATATTTATCATCAACTGCTACAGATATAGACTTGTTACTAACTTTAGTAACCACTGCTTCAATATAATCTGAGTCTGCTGAAGAAATAGGTGTAGATGATTTAGATGTGATTCCCTTTGATTTTGCTTTAACTTTTGATGATTCAATTTTAACATTATCACCTACTCTTATACTTCTAGAATCCAATTGATTATCTTGAGAATAAATTGCTGGATCAGGTATTAATTCAAGAATAGTTTTACCGCCCAATCCGGTACTCATGGACGTTATAATGAGGTTGAGTATAGCTAAACCTTTTGATTCAAGTTTCTTGGGGGATAAATTTTCTAATAATTTAGCAGTTTCATCTATATCGACAGATTTTTCATGATTAAGAGAATTAAGGAAAGTTTTAACAATAGGTGGGTAAGATTTGAATTCTTTGTCGGAGTTGAGAGTAGTTTCCGTGGTAGTTCCCTCGATAACATTATCATTGGCATTATTAGCAATGTTCTTAACCTTATCGTTAGACATATTAATACTATGAATGGCTATACCAATAAATGAGAGAAAATATAACACCAATTCTATACCAAGATGGCTAGCAAAACAATACTTCAACAATAATAAGATACTATAACAACTCTTCTACTTCAATCACCTTCTATACTAAATATTTTAAGATCAAGGACGGATATTGAAATAAATATATATCCCTATAACCACCTTCAACCATCCTAATAAATTGCACCAACCCTAATATGTCCCCTTTTGATATTTTACTTCACCAACTTCACTTCACCACTAAATTCTAATCCGATTCTATTCAAAACTCATTTATTTATTTTATTTATTTATTTATTTTGAAATGTCTCGACAATCTATCTCGTCATTTTTGCCACAACCGAAAAAAGTTGAAAAGGAAGCTCCGCAATATGTAGAAGAAGGAACAAGTGATATTATTATCCCATCATCAACTTCATTAACTGTTAAACCACCACCTTCTACTATAATAAAAGCTAAAACTTCTACAACTCTTGAAGTTAGAACAGATAAAAATGGATCTATCGATTACTCCAACATTATAGCTAAACAAGGACATAATTCCAATAGAATCATTCAAACTTCTTACACAGATTTGATTCCATTACGACAAAGAGCAAGAGCAGGAGAAATATCTCTTGAAAAGCCATCAAAAGAAGAGGTTACAGCAACAACAGAGAAAACAAAGGCTGCTATTGATAAAATTCTTACTGGCAAAATTGAATCTTCAAAACCACAATCAATAGTAAAGAAAGCAAATGAACCAACTTATGTTCGTTACACACCATCCAATTCATTATCAAGTAATGGTAATGGTAAGCAAAGAATCATTAAAATGGTTGATGTAGCACAAGATCCACTTGCACCTCCAAAATTCAAGCATACAAAAGTACCCGGGGGACCACCATCACCACCTCCACCAGTATTAAGATCACCACCAAGGAAATTAACTGCTAAAGATCAAGAAGATTGGTATATTCCTCCAAGTATTTCCAATTGGAAAAATCCAAAAGGGTTCACAATTGCATTAGATAAAAGAGTTGCTGCTGATGGTAGAGGATTACAAGAAGCCACTATTAATGATAACATGGCCAAATTATCAGAAGCATTATATGCAGCCGATCGTAGTGCAAGAGAAGAGATTAGACAAAGGTCTGCCATGCAACAGAAACTAGCAGAAAGAGAGAATGCACTTAAAGAAGAAAGATTAAGAAAGTTAGCAGAAAAGGCAAGAGAAGAGAGGGCAAAGATTAGAGAGCCACCAAGAGAGAGATCAGTAACACCAGATAGAATTAGATCATCAGCTAGAGAGAAATCTAGATCACCATCATATAGCAGAGAAAGATCCAGATCACCACCATCTACTAGAAATAGATCATATTCAAGATCACCAGAAACTTCAGCAGAAAGAGAAAGAGAACGTATACGATATGAACGTAGAAAAGAAGCAGAAAGAGAATTAAGGTTATCCCGAATGGGCAATGAACGTAAAATCAAAGCACTTGCAAGAGATCGAGATATCTCAGAAAGAGTTGCATTAGGTATAGCTAAACCAACAAAACCAACAGGAGAATCACAATTTGATGCAAGATTATTCAGTCAAACCTCTAATTCCGGGGGACTAAGTGGAAGTGGATATAGTGAAGATCAAGTCTATGATAAATCCTTATTCTCTGCTCAAGAAGCAATTCGATCCATATATCGACCACGAGGTAACACCACTGCCACCTCAGCTGAAGACGATGAAGAATCGGAACTCGACCGAATCAAAGGAGAAAAGCGATTCGAAGGACTTGGAGTACGACCTGGAGAAGAGCCAACATCCAATCGTGAAGGTCCAGTCGAATTCATCAAAGATACCACCACCACCACCTCCACAACTACCGATGACCCTTTTGGTATAGATGAAATGGTTTCACAAGTTAAAAAAACCACTAAATACGGACTCAATTAACCTCTTTTTCTCCCTCCTCTCTCCCCACACGCCTCCGGCGGCCGGGCTCTGCCCGGACCCGTTGTTCCTCGCTACGCGAGGAATGTAGATATCCCTAATATATATGTTTATATAGGTTCTCCACGCGGAACGTGGCAACGGGTCCGGGCAGAGCCCGGCCGCCGGAGGCATGTGGGGAGGGGAGAGAGGAGGGATAATTTAATCATAAAGATCTTCTTCTTCTATTTCATCTTCTTCTTGAGTGAAAGCGGATAATGCAGTGGAATTGGTTCGTTGTTCAGAAATGGCTTGTTTATTTCTTGTTATTGTTGCTTGTTCACATTTTTTAATTGTTCCGCTAATTCTACCTACTTTTATTATTACCTTTTGTCCTTCTAATTTATTTATATACGTTAATGCTCCCCATGCTATTCGGAAATGCTGTCTTGTTACTCTTATTATTCCTGTACATGTAACTGGTGAAAAATATTTAACTAATATTGTTGATGCTACAACTCCCATTCCATAGTTTCCAAAATTTAATTCCACCGAGTTCCTAATTGCATTATTTAGTACTTTGATTGTTATATTATTCTTCATGGGTTGTCTTAGTACCCGTGCGTTTTCTTTCCCCGAATCATTTTGTATTTCACTCAGTAATTCTGGATTTAATATTTCAAATGCAATGTATCGGTTTTTTAGTCTAACCATTTCGTTGTGTGTTGGTAGATGGTTTAGTTATGGCTATTAATTCGGTGAACCTCAAGATTGAGAGTAGCTTCACCAGATTTAGTTGATATAGTGATATTTGTAAAGTAAATTCTGCCGTTAACGCTTAAACGAGATTTCTTATCACCCCTTGCCCTTATCAATTGAATGAGGTTCTCAGCATAAGCTATGATAATTACAACTCTAGTCGGTTACTACTAGGTTACGAACGTTTATCTAATGACGAAATAAAATTACAGTTGATATAGATTATATATGAATTCCTCGCATAGCGAGGAGCAACGGGTCCGGGCAGAGCCCGGTCGCCGGAGGCACACAGCCGTATGTTCAACATGAGAGAGTCTGTGAGGAGGTTAGATAGAACTTTTCAATCGTTAATTATACTTTGATTGTCAATTTGGTTGTTCATTTGTTCAGTATGCGTCGTAAACGTCTTCGTAATGATCTTGTGAAATATTATAAATCGAGATTTGATCTCTTCTCGTTGTTTGATGACGGTATTAAATTAACTGATGAACAATGGTATAGTGTAACTCCTGAATCAGTAGCTATAACTACTGCTGAGTATATCTCCCATAGATATCCAAAATGTAAGATAATTGTTGATGGATTTGGTGGTGCTGGTGGTAATACAATTCAATTTGCAATGTCAGAATATTTTGAAAATGTTGTTTATAATGATTTTAACGAGGAAAATACCAAATTAGCATCTCATAATTCAGCTGTTTATAATGTTTCAGAATGGATTCATTTTATGACAAAGGACTTTTTTGATATCTCAATACAAGATATAAAGGGAGATGAGGAAGCTGTTCAGGAGCCAGATGATAATGAATCTATTGTGATATTTGCTAGTCCTCCTTGGGGTGGTCCATCCTATGTATCTAAAGATATATGGGATTTAACATCTGCTGAACCATCTATTTATGATATTATAGCATATTCGAAAGCGTTTACAAAACAAATTTGTTTGTTTCTTCCTCGAACATCAAATCTTGATCAGATTAGTGAATTAGAAAAAGATGAACAAATATTTGTTGATTATTTGTTTTTGAATGGGCACTGTAAGGGGATATTAGTATTTTTAGGTGCTAAAAATGGGCCCTAGTTGTGGTTGGATGTAGGTGGCCGATAATTTACTTAAGGATCTAATACTATTTATATTTATTATTTATTATTTGTTATTTATTTATTGCTTTACTTTGTAAATAACCTCATACAAGATATAGAGAATATATATCATATAATGTAGTTAGCTGATGTTTAAACGTACTAGCGTACTCTATATGAGAAACATAAAAGTATTTATATTATTATAATGAAGAAGTCGGTTATGGCTATGTTAGTAAACTAGCGGGTAATTGGTGATATAACTAAGCAATAGAGGAGAAGCAAGTTAACTCCAAGTAGTTTTGTAGCAGTTATTATAATACATTTAGTTATTTACTTATATATACAAGGTAATCCGTCGCAATTAGCTAGAGACTGGCGCTAAACAACTCCGCCATGAGAAGGCGACCACCATTGAGTCACATCAGCTAATCGGAAAGTATTATGGCCCTCCTTAATACCCGTCGATTGCTGGAATCATCAGCAACTGGAATGGACATCAGTTGTCGGAGCTCATCAACTAACTAGAAAGCAATAAGGCCACCTCTTAAAGCCCAATAGTTGTTGGAATGAAGAAGAAGAAGAAGAAGAAGAAGAATGAAATGCAAAGTAAAGGAAATGTTTCGCTTATATAGAGTTTAAAATTATTAATTATGGAGCGGGAGAAAGTTATTGTGTAGCAACAACGAGGCTGGTCGTCCGCCTGCATTCACGAATAAACATACATATTCCGCGCGGAGCGCGGCCACGGGTCCGGGCAGAGCCCGGCCGCCGGAGACATAAGTGGAGTAAAAGCGAGTTAATATATTAGCATGGGGGAGGGGGGTGAGGGGGTTATAACTTTTCTTTGAAAGCTTTTTCGAGTTCAAGAAGAGCATCGGAGATTTTGGATGGTTGAGTACCGGAACCTTGGATGGTTGCACCTTTACCACCGGAACGACCACCTACGATTTTAGCAACGGAAGAACCAAGGTCGGTGGCAGTGAGGCCGGATTTGGAGGCAGGTTCTGAAATGTAACATCCATGAGCAACTTTATCTTCATTGTCGTCAGCAGCAAAGAGATAGACAGATTTGTCAGAGAGTTTTGTTTTGACATAGTTGATTGTTTCGGTGAGTGCTTTAGAATTAGCACTTACACCTTGGATACGAGCAATGAAGTGATTTGCAGATTCATTTTCTTTGAAGTGGTTGATAACTGAATCAAGGATTTTCTTTGCTTCTGCTTTATGTTTTGATTTGTTTTCTTCAGTAATTTTCTTTTGAATTTTATTGAATTTGTCGTTGAGATTGTTTTTAGAGAGGACAGAGATTGAGAGTTGTTTAAGTTCAACGGAAAGTGCTTTCGCCTTGGCTTCCTTTTCAGGACCAATTGGAAGGGAATCAAGATGTGAGAGTTGAGAATCAAAGTCGTTTGCAAGTTTTTGTACTTCATAAGCAGTATTTCCAGTAACAGCAACAATACGTCTAATACCTTTAGCAATACCACTTTCTTCAATGATGATTAATTCTTTAATTTCCCCAGTTTTAGTAACATGAGTACCCCCACAGAATTCAACAGAGTAATTGATCCATTCTTCATTCTTTGGATTGGAGAGTAATTCATCAACAGATACTCCTACACTTACAACACGAACAGGATTTGGATATGTTTCGCCAAAGACTGCTCTAACCCCAGTAATTTCCTTTGCTTTTGAAAGTTCAACATCTTTTGAATAAACGGGGATATTCTTTTTAATATATTCATTAGAAATATTTTCAATTTGTTCAAGTTCTTTTGGAGAAACAGAAGATTTGTGGGAGAAATCAAATCGAAGCTTTTCTGGTGCAACAAGAGAACCCTTTTGATCAATACCATCACCAAGCACTTGCTTTAAAGCAAAATTAAGAATATGAGTACCAGTATGATTATTACGAATTGGCCATCTACGTAATTCGTCATATCCAACAATAACTTCATCATTAACTTTTAATTCCCCATATTTAATATACCCAGTATGTAATACATGACCAGCATATACTTGAACATTTTCAACAATAAATTCCGATTTACCATCAATAACGATTTTACCAGTATCGAATTCTTGACCTCCTTGTTCAGCATACATGTTTGTTTTATCAAGTAAAATACCAATTTGAGAGTTTGGTGGCAGTTCTTGGGTAGACTTTTTAAATCCTTCTTTTCCGCCATAAATAGCAGTAATTTTAACATCAGCTAATTCTCCTTTATCAAATTTATATAAATCATTAGTAACTGGTAATTTATTCTGTTCAATTTCTGCTAATGAATAAACATCTAATTTAAGTAATTCTTCTTTACCAGAAGAGTGCTTACCTCCTTTTGAAGCTTCTTTAGATTCCAATCGAGCCTTTTCAAATTCTTGTTCATCAATATCCAATCCAGCTTCTTCGGCCATTAATCTTGTTAAATCAACTGGAAATCCATACGTATCATATAGTCTCCAAACATCTTTACCATTAAGAAACTTTTGACCATTTTCAACTGCTTGTTTAGCATATTGTTCAAATAATTTCTCTCCTCTATCTAAAGTTCTACTAAAGGATTCTTCTTCTTCATCTAAAATTTCAAAAATATCAGCTGTATTCTTGGTCAATTCTGGAAACATTTCTCCAACTTGAGAAATTAATGTTGGAGATAATCTTGAAAAAAAGTTGCCAATTGGTACATTAAACTTCTTACGAACATATCTTGCACCTCTTCTTAAAATTCTTCTTAAAACATATCCTCTACCATCGTTATTTGGAACTCCTCCATCTGCTAAAGCAAAAGTTAAAGTACGAACATGATCGGCAACAACTCTATAAGCGGTATCAATACCATCCTTATCATCAGCACCAAACTTCCCTTCGTAATCTCTAGCACCAGTTAACTCTTGAATCTTTGCAAATAATGGTCTAAAAACATCAGTATCATAATTAGAACTTTTATCTTGTAAAACTGAAACTAATCGTTCAAATCCCATACCAGTATCAATATGTTTAGCAGGTAAATTTCTTAATGACCCATCTGATTCCCTATTATATTGCATAAAAACGATATTCCAAATCTCCAATACATTAGGATCATCTTGATTAACAAGATTAGAAGCATTTCTACCCCCACCAATTCTATCATAATGAATTTCACTACAAGGACCACAAGGACCTTGATCTCCCATTTCCCAGAAATTATCTTTATAATCACCTGGTAAAATATGATCTTCAGGTACGCCAATTTTCAACCAAATATTTTTAGCTTCTAAATCTGCTTCCAAACCTGATTCTTCATGGCCACCAAAATAAGTAACATATAATCGATTAGGATCCAAACCATACACTTTAGTTAACAACTCCCAACCCCAGCCAATAGCTTCTTCCTTAAAGTAATCTCCAAAAGACCAATTACCCAACATTTCAAAAAAGGTATGATGATAACTATCTCTACCAACATCTTCCAAATCATTATGTTTACCACCAGCTCTAATACATTTTTGAGAATTAACGGCTCTTTTCAATTTCGATAAAGGAGAACTTGGATCAACTGTTCCCAAAAAAATTGGTTTATATTGATTCATACCAGCATTAGCAAATAATAATGTAGGATCTTCATAAGGAATAACTGAAGAACTTGCAACAAAAGAATGGTCTTTTCCTTTGAAATAATCCAAAAAGGTATCACGGACCTATAGATCGTACTGTTAGTCTTTTGCCTCCGGCGGCCGGGCGCTGCCCGGACTTTGCTCGGAATTACTCTTCTACTCTTCTTACCTTTGTGGCTGTCCATTGTTCGTCTGCAACTGTCATTTTATATCGAATTTGTCGACTTATTCCTCTTCTAATTAATATGTTATTTCTTAATGGTCTAATAAATTGCATTAACTATCACAATAAATAATATGAAAAAATAATAAATTAATTCACGTTTTTCTTGATTTTTTTTCCTCAAACGTGAACTTTCTTATCTCTATTTATTTACAATTTCGTCTATTTAGATTTGGAAAAATATATTTTACTTTGATCTCACTCTCTCTCCTGCCGTTGCAGTTGCCTTACCTCACCCTTAAGCTGGTGGGTGAATAGTGGAGCCGAGTAAACGATATAATGGCAATATTCCGGGTAATGTTTTATATTCTCACCGGCTTTTTATCGCTACTAAATTTGTTTGTGGGTAATCCAAAGACTCATTTAAACCCTTAACCTATTGGGAATGAACAACCTTTGAGCATCAAGATCGGGGTGGGCAAGTATCATCAACTCAAGGTTAAAACGGGGTCTGAACACTTTCAAATCAAATTATCTTTACGGTTTTCAAAGCAAATATACATTTTCAAAAGCTTATATATTAAGGTATACGTTTATTTATTTATATCAACATCAAGTTTCTATAAACTTGATAATAGGAGAAGATGAAAATACTTAAGGTAAGTGAATGATACGCATCATTATATCAGTTAATATTTACGATAAGAGTCACCAGCGATCGAGCTGATAACATATTATTGTCAAACAACCCCTATAATCTATATTAAATTATAAATTAATAGATTAATTACAATACCAATTATAAATATTTGATAAGACTCATACGAGTGACTCAGACCAGTTTCCTGTCACCATATAATTCTCTAAATCTCCTTTCATACCCATCCTCACTTTACTCTCACATTCACATTCTATAGCAAGCATCGGAAATGAAGAACCACATACCATTGTAACATCGTTGCACTCTTACCCGCTTTAATCAATTCCCACTTCCTCTTAACTCTCAAAAATATGGAGATCGAGGACCGTTCCACCAGGATCTCCTTTAGTTAAATAGCTTGATTAATATCTGCTATAACTCAAAAACCCGACCCTAGGTTAGTATTACTTTTGGACCTAAAGAATTTTATTATCTACTTCTCTCTCCCACTGGCCTCCGGCGGCCGGGCTCTGCCCGGACCCGTTGTTCCGAGCTTCGCTCGGACTTAACCTATCGTTAGTCTTATCCCAATACGGTAATACCAGGGGTATATGCATCTTCACTAAGACCGAGATAATCACCGCGACCTTCTACCATTTTCCTATTCATTTTTATTAATAGATAGTAGATACAATACAATTCTAAAATCAAAATGAAAATAAGAAACGTTCAAAGATCTACTTCCAAAAACCCTGTCATAAATGTACCACAATTGTACTTGTAATAATTAACCATCTTCAGTGCCTTACAACCCCAGTTGGGTAACTATAAAGTAATTAGAATCCTAATTAGCAGTTGTCTGGTAGAGATAGAGGTCATTGACACTAACTAATTCAAGTGTTTAATCAGATATATTATTAGTTACTAACTATTCATACCAATTGATATTGCAGGAGTCGCTTGAGGTTCAACGCAAACCTAACATTCATACTTCGCGCTTTTATTGACAACCTCCACTAATATCCTTTTCTTTGTAAAAGCATATATGTATTTAAAGCCGGTTGTCCTTAATTTGATATATACATAGATATCTAATCTAAATCAAAGGTAGTTCTCTCACGCTACCTCCAACGATATATTATAAGGAAATAGTGATCACGTTCAATAGGAACAAAGCTATTTCTACCTCAGTTTCGATATTTTATTTATATAGAAGCAATCATAATATTCCTAAGCTCAAAAATAAATTAACTTATCGCCATTATTTTTGACTTTTTCAAGAATTCCAGCAAAGTGGTGGTGGTAAAGAGATGATGTTTATAAAAGGGTTGGGGTACTTACCTCAACTATTTGGAAGAGTAAATCCAATTGCTGTAATACTTTCTAATACTATCTACTACTTACGTGGTTGCTTTTAGATTACTGTACTATCACTACACTACTACACTATACTCATATCTTAATTGATCTTACAACTGATATAAAATTCACTTAATCGCTTTATAGTTCAAACCACAACCAAAGGTGTAACATTTTTTTACGCTGTCGCGGCTATTTCCTTCTACTGCTTTGCAACTTAATTCCTCCCAGCTTATCAACCAAACTTCACATTATGCATTACTTCGCTCATCTCCCAGCACGGCTTTTTTATTGAGTCGCCTTGTGAATTTATATTCCTAATTAGGTAATTAACAGTCACTTGGTATACTCACTCACCATGCAATTTCACCTCCAGTGCATCGTAGTTCACCACTCAGATATTGGTTTTTCAGAATACCTCTTGAACCTTGTGCTACCAATTTCCGACAAACACAAATAAAACAAAATGCCTGGTGTTACCGTTAGGTGAGTGAAATCAACAGAACATGAGAATGAGATTTGAGAGTAAACGATTGTGATTTGGGAAGGTGAAGGAAAGGTGTTTCGAATTTGATTTAGAATTTACGACCAAGGTATTGAATGATGGACAATAAGTTATCGATCTTATGAGTGCAAGTGAATAAATATGATTATATTAAATTAATAACAGCTAATATCAACTGATTTTTCAACTGATTTTCCAGTTCAATAAATGTAATAAATCCAACAACATTAATTAGAAAGTTCAACAATGAAAAGTACAAATAGTACAAAATAATACAACTCAAACTCTTTGTCAATCAAGGCAAGAATAATATCGACACTTCTTTAACTCATTAATACTTTTTTCTTCTCGCAACTATACCTTCAACAGATCCTCCCATACTCGCATTCTCTCATCCTTTCTCAACCACTATCCACATTTCCATACTAACCCCCTTTTAGAGACGTCCCTGCTCAAAAATTCATTGATGCCTACGCATCTTTCCTTCAACGTCAAGGTAAACTCGACGTTCCAGGTTACGTTGAACTCGTTAAAACCTCATCTGGTAACGAACTCCCACCACAAGATGCTGAAGGTTGGTTCTACAAGAGATCTGCTTCTATTGCCCGTCATGTCTATTTAAAGAAAGATATTGGTGTTGGTCGTCTTAATAAACGTTACGGTAATACTATTAACCGTGGTTCAAGACCATCCCACCACAAAGATGCTTCTGGTTCCGTCAACAGAAAGGTTCTCCAAGCTCTCGAAAAGATCGGAGTTGTTGAACAATCTAGCAATGGTGGACGTAGAATCTCTGAAAATGGTCAAAGAGATTTAGATCGTATTGCTGCTCAAACTCTTGAAGCCGAAGAAGACGACGAATAAATATGTAAATATATTTACTTATTAAAAAAAATCTTTTTGTTTTAAGCATGTTTGGAGATGAAATAATGTATTAATAAAAAAAAAATTATTAAAAATTATTCTTTGTTTTGTTTTATGTGTATATGTAAAATCTTTATTTTATGAAGCCCGCTTTAGAGAGTTATTATAAGCAGAGTTTATAGTAATTTAGGGGAGTACAAGTCATGAGCATTGCCTGCTTGCCTCCGGCGGCCGGGCTCTGCCCGGACCCGTTGTTCCTCGCGAAGCGAGGAAGTATTAGTGCGTTATATGTTTTGCACTATGGTTGGATTTCATAGCGAAGCGAGGGAAACGGGTCCGGGCAGAGCCCGGCCGCTGGAGGTAAAGATATAGCTGTAGAATACGTATAAACATTAAGGGTATAAGAGTGAGAGTTTAAACAATAGGATGAGGTGTATGACCACCATGAGAGTTATAATCCATTTAAAAAGTTAACATTGCTATTAAGCTGAACCGCTGTTGCTATTGTCGCTTGGTCTTCCTAATTGTGGAACATTTGAGAATGATAATGTAGTTGGTCTTGCCCTATATAACGTTAGTAATCCACAACAAAAGAACCAGAGTATTAAACTTACTTTGATAAATATTTTCCTTTATGAGCTTGAAGCTTTGCACTACATGGTGACATAAGATTATCTGTTGGAGATGCGAAATTCTGAAGTTGATGATTTCTCATAAAAGTCTTTTTAATCTGTTGATGGTGAAGTGGTTGGATTGAGTTTGTTTCAGAAGACATTATAAGAAGTTATGTAGTTGGTGTTTGGTGTATTGTGTTGCGATAATGATATTGAATAAGATATTGAATAACTAAGAAAGTAAGAAAGTAGATAAAGATGTGGGATGTAGGATGTAAGATGTGAATGTGGATGTGGGATGTGTTTTTCAATTGTTTATAATATTCCTATTAGGGTAATGTTTTGGTTGATCTTTTTGTCAACTTTAATGGCTTCTGCGGCATTCAATATACGCTCGGCTAGAAGTTCCGAACTTAGCGAGTGTTGATTTACTAGCATTTTGTAAGCTTCCTCTTATAATAATACTTAGTTAAGGGTAAAGTAGGATCTATTAATGATAACAATAAGATATATAAGATATATACGAATACAGTTATTATATCCATGTAAAGTATTTTTCATATAGGGTTAGGAACTAACCGGGAGATCCTTTACCGTTCCGGCGGAAGTCGGAAGAAATCCCAGCCTCTAGCAGCCATTGTCAACAACAGTTCCAAGCGTAGAGAGGACCAACACATAGTCTGGACAGATCCCAGACACCACTGGAGGAAGATTATTTAGCATTTTACTACTATAACTATAGTATACCAAAGTTTTGCAACTTTCATATTCTGTATAGAAGAGCGAGGTCCAACTGAAACATTGCCTAGTGACAGCTTATCAAGTCATCGTTTAATATTTCCGTCATAATAATCAAAATATATTCTTCTTAGCCCTTTTTACGACTCAATTTTACGGATTAATTTCGTTCTGGTGTGACAATGATGTAACAATGTCCTAGTTCAATTTTTTTTCTTTATGACAATGCCTCAGGAGTGTGCTTATAAGAATATTAGGTAGATTCGTCTCGTACTTGAGGCCTAGAAAATTGGCATTTATGAGAAAGTGAATAATACATTTGTGTATATATATTAATTAATTGTTAATTTCAATATTGTATAGTTCTATTCATATACATATATGTACGTTTTGTATATATAGGCACATCATCATAAGATACATATAGAGATCTCTATATATATGCTATAGAGGATATCGAGTTTAATTTATTTAAAATTATATATACTTAGATAACCTATATATACATGCAATAAAGATTCAAAATCAACATTCGCCATCAATCCAAGTAGTGCAATTCCCACTGGCTAGCTTCTGTCTAACTAATCCTTATAATATCGATTCGAACTATTTTTGGCAACAATCGTCATTGCATTATCTTATCTTATCTTATCCGTATCTTATCTCGATTTGATAAGATAAAAGAAAATAAATAAATAAATTAATTAATTAAATAAATATACATACCATCAAGCGTTACTCCCTAAACGTTTTAAATTTGCTTCCTTAAGTGACTTTATTTCTTCAATCCTTGATTCAAATTCCAATCTCCTTCTTTCACGTGACTTTACCACTTCTTCAGATTCTTCAATTATCTTCTTATTAATATTTTGAAGATTCTCCATTTCCCTCTTTCTCTGCTCTTCATCTTTACTAAACTTATAAAACCCAGCACCCCGATCTCTTCTTTCCCATTCTGCATCATAATGAATATCTTCATCTCTAGCTTCCCTAGCATGTACCTCTTCAACAGCTGACGAATCTATTTTAAACGCTTCATGTTGAATAGTATCACCATAAACAAGATTTTTTGGCCGTTTAACCTTATCATCACTATTATCATCATCTGACAAACCATGTAATCCATCATTTTCATATTTATAAGCCTTTGAAGCAGGTACAAACCTTGATCTGCCAAAAGAATCAGTAATTTCAATTAAATCATCATCGTTATCACTTGTACTCCCACCATCACTTTCACTTCTACCACTACTCTCACCATCACTCTCCCACCTCCTTCTTCTCCTATCAGCATCACCACCATCAGCCACCATAACTTCACCAATATCATCCATTTCACCTCTTTTAATCTTTTTATATAATTTTGCCTTTTCCTTCAAAGCAATTTTAGAAGCTTCATAAGGATCTATCTTCGACTCCACCTTCATCCTCTTCTTCGTCTCTTCACCTTCACCCTTTTTATTTGCAATTTTTAATCGTGAATCCCTTCCTACCACCGTACTATCCAATCTATTTTGCTTCATATGTTCCACTCTTTTCCTCATCAATTCAACCTCCACCCCTAAGTCCATACTAGAAACATTCAAAACTTTAGTTTTACTTTCAATCTTCGGTAGCACCTTTTCATTATCAACAGCCATTGTCACTTCATCTACTCAATCAACTCCAAAACCATGATCTTCGCTTCTCCAACAATATACACTAGACCCTAACCCACACATGCCTCCGGCGGCCGGGCTCTGCCCGGACCCGTGGCCGCGCTCCGCGCGGAAGTTTTTCGCATTTGCGCACTTTTTCTTCCCGCGCGGAGCGCGGCCACGGGTCCGGGCAGAGCCCGGCAGCCGGAGGCATGGTGTAGATTTTTATGTATAATTACAATGTATATATTTAATAATAATAATAATAAGTATGTTTTATTTTATGCAAATCCAAATCCTTCTCTTCCTTCAGTAATTGCCATTCTTAATGCTCCTCTTAAAGTTTCATAGGATTCATATTCAGGTAAATCAATTTGATTGAAACATGTATGAGAAGATGGTAATCTATCTTTACTACCATAATCACGATGAATATTGAATTTCGATATTCCATTGACTCCTTCTAATTTAGCAAATCCATTTAATGGTACTTTGGATGTTCCAGTTGCGAATTGTAATAATTTAGCTTTTTCTTCTGCATCAAAAGATCGAACTGCTCTCCAAAACCATTTGATTTGTGGAGATGATGGAGTGTAGTTATGATATTCAGTATTGTTTCTCCAATCATCTATATCAATATCAGGCATACCTGAAATAACTAATTCTAATTCTTGTTCATCAAAAATAGCTACCACATCTTTTGGAATAATATCGTGAAATCCTAGTAAGTTAGTAACGTTGCTCATTAACATTCCTCGCTACGCGAGGAACAACGGGTCCGGGCAGAGCCCGGCCGCCGGAGGCAAAGTGCCGGTGGGTGGGTGAGTGAGTGGGTGGGTGAACTTACCTTCTAAAAAGTGATCTAATTGTTCTTGAACACTCTTGATTAATCTATAATCAACTACTAGACGAACATATTCATGTTTATTTTCTTCGGTTACCGGGATATCTCTTCCTCCTGGTTTTAAATCAATAATTTTTTGTTCACCATAATCTTCTGCTTCAATTGAAAAGGTTTCAGTTATGATATCAGTGATATCATTTTCCATCATCCATACTAAAGATTTATAATAATCAAGATCCAAAGTTTCCATGTCTTTAATTGAAACAGGTTTTCCTAAGATCTTTTTATATACTGCTCTACTGAAGTGACAATCTAATAATTTGAAATCATAGATTGCCTTGCCAATGATACGACCAATGAATTTGAAGAATGAGAGATGTTCAGGATTAACCCATGAAGTTCTATTTGGATGAAAGGTTGTACTATCAGATGCTACTGGGGAGAATAATGCGTAATCTGGATTGAAGATTTGTCGAGATAATACTTGATACCATTCTCTAGTTACCCCACCTGCATCTACACCTTCTTCACCTTGAAATCTAATATTGAATCTTGAATTTTTAATCTCCGACGCAGATTTATAATATAGTGATTTATATGAATCTAAAAATACTTGATCTCTTCTGACATGAATTGATATTGTACCAGTTGGATTTTGATTGGTGTTGTAAATACGACGATAGAAATATCTTCGTTTATTATCAAATTCTAATGCTTTTGAGTTCTTGATAAGAATTGAGAATGATCCACTCATTAATTTGGGATTATTTCTTACCATTTGATTTAATATTTTTCGATGCTCATCAGTAAATGAAAAGAATAAAGATTCTAATGGTTCAGTTGCAATATCATATTTCTTTGCTTCATATCTATTATGGTCTCTTAATTCAACATCTTTTACTCGACTATTTTTACAAATAACCATTAATGCTTCAATCAATGGTAGTAAAGCAGTTGCTACATGAATCATATCTTGTCTATCTTGAATAAGTCGAAGACAATCACTAAGAGCTCCCCAAAGAGGACCAAATGTCATTTTTTCATATAATGATTTTAAATATTTAGTTGCATCACTATCTTTGATATCTTTTGTATCCTTTTCCTTTTCCTTTTCCTTCTCCTTCTCCTTTTCATCTTTACTAGGATTGAACAAATAATCAATTGCTGTTAATACTCTTAATAATTTAGTTTGATCAGAACTACCAGATGAGAATTTAGCTAATGAATCTCCTTGTAATTCAGAACCCTTTTCAACCATTTCGACTCTATGAAGTAATTGTTTAAGATCTTTAATTAAACTTGGACCTACTGAAGTTGCTTGTTCAAGTAATTCACTACCAAATAAATCCCTTACACCTGATATAGCACAAAGGTTATGCATTACTGCCAAAGTTTGTTGGAATGTTCTACTACTACATTCTTTAGCGGTTAAAATTGAGGAAATTCTTTTTAAATTCTTTTCAGGAATAAGAGGAGCATCGATAAGTTTTGATTTGGAGGCGGAAGAGTTGGAGGTTGATTTGGACGTAGATTTAGAAGCATCGTTATCGTTATCACCTCCTATATCACCTTCTTCATCTTTCTTCTCTTCTTCCATACTATCCTCTACAACCCCCTTCTTTTCTTTACTTGATTCCTTTAATACAATTGGTAAGGATCTTGTCACTTCTTGAATTAATGATGAAAGTAATTCTAATGTTAAATTATTCTCATATACCACTGGCCGATCAAGTAAATTTATAAGCATATTAATCGGAAATTTCATCTCCTTGTCCCGTTCCTTCTCCCTTTCCTTCTCCTTTTCCTTCCCTTTACTCTTATTCTTTCCATGCCTCTTAAATCCAATTGGAAATTCATGCTCACAAAGGAAAAAATATTTAACTCCTCCACTATATCTCACAAGATATTCTAAAGCTTCCAATACTTGTTGAGTTACAATAACTGGAGAAATATCTTCATTTAATGATAAATAACCAGGTGGTGTACTATTACTATTATTACCCTTAATTGGAGTGAAAAAATTTGGAGTCTTTGGAGTATTAATTAACTTATTTCCTGGTTCCTTACTACTATTAACTGCTCTATGAGAAATTTGTAAAAATCCTCTCTCCAATGAATGAGAATCAGCTGACCCATCTTGAAGAACATGAAGAATAATATTCAAAATATCAGTACGACTTTGCTTATTACTACATAAATTAAACAATAATTCATGTAATTGTTCTCGTTGATTGACACTTTGTGGCAAATACAACAATCTAACCAATGCAGCAATACCAGATCTATCTACTAAATGTAAAGCAGCTGCTGATAAAACCTTCTTTGACAGTTTCTTTTCAGCATTTTCTAATAAATTTTCATGCTCATCAATATCTTCTTCATCATCAGATTCATCTTCATCATAACCAAATACTGATAAATTATTTCTAATACTTCTACCTCTAGCATGATTTCTTGAACTAGTACCACTACCAGGAGGTTGATTAAATGAAGCAATAGTTCTACTTCTTAATTCTTGAGCTTCTTGAGCAATTTCTGCTGGTAATGCAGAAAGAGCATCTTCACCTTGTTCAAGTAAAACAGTTTGTCTTAATGAAGGATCTAAAGTAGCCAAGAAACTTGCTAAATCCATTTCACTGCCACCATTGCCAGAAACTTCCAACAATTGACTACGTCTATCTAACGTTTCTTGAGCAATTAATTCATCGCGAATATTTTCAGGTAAAGCTTCCAAAAATTCTGGTTCAATTTCTCTTGTTGCACCATCAGAACCACCAGAAGCTCTTAATTCACGAATATGCTGAGTAAAAGCTTCTTCACGAATATCAGCAGGTAAAGCTTCCAAGAAAGTAGGATCAATACCAAGACCAGTAATATCAATATCTCTACCGGAAATAGAAACATAAACTCTTGGTTCATCAGAAACAAGAGGTTCATCTTGATCCATAGAAGTAGGTTCATCTGTTCCTGCTCCTCCTTCATCAGCTTGAGTAGCAGCAGCAGCTTGAGCAGCAGCCATAGCAGCAGCTTCAGCGGCCGCCGCAGCGGCCTCTTCCTCTTCCTTCTTCCTTCTCTCCTCCTCCTCCTTCTCCCTCTTCTTTCTCTCTCTCTCCTCCCTCTTCTTTCTATTTTCATCCATAATCAACTTGATTTCCTTTTCAATTTCCTTTGCTTTCTTCTCCTCTTCAATAGAATAAGGAACAATATTATTAAAAATAGCAATTAAAACACGACCAGCAACTTCAATTCGTTCGAAAACACCAAACATTCTTGAAGCTTCTTGCCATCTTCCAATAGTAGAAACAGGATTAGCATGAGAAATAGAATAAATAGAATCACCACCGCCAGGACCATGTCTATCAACTCTATGAAAACCTTGAAAACCAGATGGTAAAATAGCTTCCATAGTACTACCATGTTGAGTAATGCCAATTTGGCTGATATCAATACCTCTATCTTGACCACCAAAAACGCCAATAAATTGACCTAAAATAGCAGATAGAATATCCTGAGAAGAATTACTACCACCAGTACCACTAGCACCACCAGCACCACTACTTCTCAATTGAGCAGAAAGATCCGACATTCCATCAGTATGAATAGATCTTGGAAGAGCTAATCTAGGAGTAGAACTTGGTTGAGAAAGTAAAGGATTTGAAACAGTATCACCATGACCATGGTTATGACGATTTCCATCAATTCTAATACCACCTGGAACTAATTAGTTAGTCGAACCATTATATAGCATCGGTAGTAAATATAATTACTTGATAAACCAATCCTCTAATTTGACAACGGGTCCGGGCAGAGCCCGGCCGACGGAGGCAATAAGAACTTACCAAGACGTGAAAAGGCATTACTGAATTCGAAATAATTATCAGGATCATCTTCATAATCAATATCAATAGATTCTTCATACTCTTCTTCATCTTCTCCTTCATCATCACTTGAATATTCTCTATGACCATCTTCCATTATTGGTTGACGTGTTGAATAAATTACATCATCACCATCTTCTTCACCGAAATCTCCCGTATTACGATCATGATTACGACGTCTTCCTGATAATTCTTCTAACGCATTAACTGCGTCATCATCATCAAGATCGGTTGGGAAATCATTAAGAATTTGTCCATCTTCATCTTCATCGTAAGATTCCCATTGTCCTTCAGAATCGGTTCCTTCATCAACTTCAATTTCCATATCTTGATCATCATCGTCGTCATCTTCATCTTCATCCTCATCTTGGCTTTCAACAATGATTTCAACCTATTTTGTTAGATATAAATTCGTTAACCAGAATAACACCCCCTCCACCGTGCCTCCGGCGGCCTGGCTTGGCACCGTGGGGGGTCTCCCAGCTATACTTACTCCCATTCCATCATCATCATCAACATCTTCATCACTATCATCTAATTCATCATCATCGTCATCTTCTTCTTCTCCATATTCAAGGCTTTCGTTTGCTTCACTAAAATTATCATCGACATCGGATATTACTTCATCGTTAACATCGTCATAATCCATTTCATCTGAATCTTGGGATTGAACTACTTCATCTTCTTCTAATTCTTCTTCATCATCATCATACATTGGATCTCCTACTTCAAACATTCCAAGTGTTGAATTGCGGAAGAGGTCAGGAGTATCTTCTCGTAAATCTAATTCACTTTCATAATCATCTTCGTAATTTTCTACTTGAGCAGCAGTTTCTGCAGTGAGTTGATCAGATATATCTAATGTTAATCGGGATAACTTATGTAAAAATCTTAAATCTAATTTAACTACTCGCTTAACATGAGGATAGTTTAAATCTACCATTCCAATGTTGAGAGAGAACAATGATGCAAATTTTTTATCATACATTATTTTAGCAATTGCTGCACCATCAGCTATTTCATTTGATGGACCACCAGATGAAAAACCGGGTCTATTTCCTAATAATCTATAACAAAGTTCTGATAAAGTAGATAATAAACTATATTTCCAATCAAGTGAGGAGGTGGTGGAGTGAATTTCTTTAAGGGATTTTGCTATAATATCAAGGGCGAATTTTCTTATAAATACAATGGTTGACTCATTTTGAATTTCATCATTAGTAGACCCATAATCATATTCACCAGTGGTTGTAAGTAAACTTTGAATCACTGATGATGCTAATCCACTTATTGATGTCCATTCTCTTACTGGAGTTGTATTTTGTGGAGCATTAACAACACCAATAGCGAGATATTCATGGATGAAATGAAGTAATACATATGGTTTAGGTTTAGTAGGATTGTTGGTAAACATTGGACTTGATAATTGTGCTTTAGTTGAAAAGCTAAAGAATTCTAGTTTACATTGATTGTAAGAACCTAATAGTTCAATGAGGATTTTAAGTAAGAAATAGCAGTATATGTAAGGTTTATGTTCTGAATATTTGAATGGAGGATCAGTTTTATTCTTCAAAGTGTATTGAAGAAGCGATTCTTCAGTTCTAGTTGGAACGGTGTAAAGTTGATCAGATTTGATCTTGAGTAGTTCTGATAAAATAAGGTTGATTACACCAGATGATTGAGAGAGTACTGGCAGTTTTGGTCCCGGAGTTTCATTACCAGACATGAGGATATCTTTAGATTCAGATGGTATTGATTCAACTACTGGTTCAGGTTCTTCTAAACTAATAGGATTGTTAATTACATCTTTATCCTTACCTTCACCTTCACCTTCACCTTCTTCGCCTTCTTTCTTCTTCTCTTCTTCCTCTTCCTCTTCCTTTTCTTCTATTCTTTTTGGAATTTGTAACGTCTTCTTTCTTCTCTTTGCTAAATATTCTTTTAAACATAAATGACTACTACTCAACGTTGGATCTTGTAAAGTTAATAATTCACTTGATACTTCAATGAAGATATCTGGTGATCTACATACTAAATGAACATGATTTTTAACAAATACTATAGCATCAGCTAGTCGTTGAGTTGAAAACCATGATTTTATCTCTTTAATCATCATTTTTCTAATCATTTCTTTACTTTCAACTGTTTGTCTTAATACAATTAAAATAGCAGTTTCTAATTTTTCTAAATTATTCCAATCGCCAAATTGAAGGACTGATTTAAGAAGATTTTCTAATGAATTTCCTTTTAATAGCGTTGCTTTGGTGGGATCTTTTGAAAAATGAACATACAATCTGGCAGTTGCTAATGCTGATGTTGCTGTTTTAAATACTACTGGTTTACATAATATTGAGAATATTTTCTCTTCAATTTCATTAGAAATTCTTGGAATTATCGTTTTAAATACTTCAAATGAACTACTGAGATTAGAAGTATCAAACTCTGCTTCAGCGATATTTGGTATTGATACATTTGTTAAAATACGTTCAATTATAAGTAAAACACTTGGATACCATTCTTGTTCATATGCTTGTTCAAATTCCAACAATGAAATGAATATATCAATTGATTCAATAAGATCATTAAAACAACTTTGAAAAAATGGTCCATCTTGTAAGATTAATCCAAGGAAATGACAAACTGGAGTTATTTGTTTATGATGATCTTCATTATCAGTATCACAAGATGATAATGCTTGTAAAATAGTTGTAACAATATCTTTATGAACAGCAGTTAATGCTTCACGTTCTCGTTCTGATCTTGTATTTGCAAATGATGAATGAGATTTAATAATTAATTGAGCAGCAGTAAATACATTCTTTGGATGACTTTGAATAAGATTAAGTGTTCTATCAATTAATTTGGACTTTACTGAATCTCTTAATTCATTTAAATCTGAAAGAAGAACCAACTTTTCCCCATCTGGTGTTATTGGTACTGAATTACCAATTAAATCTGGTGGTGAACATATGAAATTTTGTAAAGAAACATTAGGTCCATCATTCTCTTGATCTTCTAAATATTCAAATGCTTCAATTTCATCATCATGATGAGTTTTTAATGCATTTCTAACGTCAACTTCTGAAAATCCTGCTTCAACAAGTGCTTCTACTTTATACTCAGATGGGCAAACAGTTTTCCAAGTTAAATCTTTTGGTAATTTATCCTTTGGTCCTTTATCACTACCATCTTCACCAGTAAATGAAAACAGTTTTGTCATAATATCCAGGAATAATTGAGAAATTTGAAAATCCTTAATTTCAAGAGTATCAGAATCCCATAATGGTTGTAGAGAATATAAAACAATAATACGACATTCAACAAAGAATTGTTTTGGATTGAAATCATTGGTAGCATCTCTTATTGTTAACGGAGACACTAATCGACCATTTTCAAGTAATGATCGATGAGAGATTGAATAAGTTAAAAACATTAAAATAACCTTTTGTGCGAATAATAATAGAGAATTGGAATCATTATTATTCCCTTCATCAGGAATTTCCCATAGTTTAGTTAATAAATTAAGTAACTTTTGTAACCCATTTTGTTGTTTAAACATTACAAATACTCCTAAATAAGCTGCCAAAGTTGAATTCCATGATTTAAACATAACCTTTTGTAAAACTGCTAATGTACTTATTAATGTATGAAGTTTTGCTTGTTGATAAATATCATCATTAGCAAATCCAAATGTTAATGGTTCAAAATCTAAATGTTGAATCATTGCTGTTGCAATAAGGTCGGCCATTTTTAATCCATTCTTACGTCTTGAAGAAATAGCTCTATCATTAGTACAAATAGCAGCAAATTCAGAAAATATCTTTGATGTCATAATAGAATTAGCATTAGCTATAAATCTAAATGCTTTTACATTAATAAAGAATTTTGATTCAGAATCTTCTAATGTCGCTTCTGCTTCTTTAATCTTTTTATATTCATCGGTTTCATTCCTAGTAATATCTACTGAAAGTGGTCTTGTAGCTTCAATAAATAGATTTGATAAACCATCCAAAGATCTTGATTCTTGCCAAACACACCATCTTTGAACGTTTGCTAAACGAGTAATGAGGTTTTCTTTAAAATCTTTCTCTACAATTTTATCAAGTACAAACATGACCCGATATCCAGTGCCATAATCATAAAACACCATTTGAAAGAATGCTTGTAAAAGACCATTAAGAACAGTTAATGATCGTTGAACATCATCTAAATGAATATCATCACGTACTATTTGAGATTCTAATGTAATACCAGCAATCTTTTCTTCAATAACTAACAATTGCCTTTCAAGTCGGTTTATAATTTCATATTGAATAAGATCACTATCAATATCTAAAGTGAATAAAGAGCGTAATATTCTACCTAATGTATAACCAACTGATGAAAATGGGAAATCATACGGTAAATTAGGAATGTCAAATATACTAAGTAAATCAGAAACACCTAGTTGTTTAATAAATTGTACTCTTGTAAGATGATTTTTAAGTAATCCATCGAAGAATGCAACTACATAACCAACAACAACCACGATTTCTGGTGGATCATAAGATGAAGTGGATAATTCAATATCATTATCATTTTCATTATCATTTCGATCAACTTCAATATCATCCTCTCCTCCCTCTCCTTCTCCTTCTCCCCTCCCTTCTCTTCTTCTATCCTTTCCTGTACTAACACTACTAGGTTCAGATTCAACATAAAACTTACTACTATCAGATACTGGTAATACCAACCTCGCTAAATCCCTCAACAACACCTTACTCTCACTTACAACTTGCTTACGGAGATCAGGATGATCACTAGTTAACCCTTCAAATACAACTCCCAACGTTGGTAAACTATCATTCTTCGTAATATTCTTTGATAAGCTTTCAATAAACTTTCTAATCATATTCTTCTCCTGAATCAACTTAATACCATTTTCATTATGAGATAATGCACCAATAAGTTTTGCTATTGGCGAGAAGTAACTAAAGGATTTATCTAATAAATAAGGAATTTGATTTAAAATACTATCTACAAGTTTTGCTTCATGCATTATGGCATACGAAGATGGTTCATTTTCCAACATTGATGATAAGATTTGAAAATTAAGTGATACAATACGAGAACCAAAATGATCACAATTCTTAATAACCAATTTTGATGCTACTAGTAAAGGAGAATCTACTAAATTATGAATATTTTCAGTTGTTCTAGTATGAACAAGAATATTTGATACTACAACAAATAATGATCTTATCCATTGAAATCGATGGAATGAAAGATTATAATCGACAATACAATAATCAGGTATAGTTTGCTTGGGAGTAGTTTCTTCTAAATCATATTCAATTTCTCGTTTAATAACATCAATAAGAATTGCAATACCACCTGATTGAGAAAATGTTGAGAAAGTTGATGAAATATCAATAATTACTTGATCCAACAATTCCATAGCAGCTGCTAAGGTACGCACATACAAAGTTTTAATTTGAATAACTTCTAATAACAATTGTACTAACCCAGTAGTAACCAATATAGCACCCAAAGATTGAGTAAATGCCAATTGAAGGATTAATCTAAATACATTACAAGCATAATCTTCATTAAAATCAGGACGGTTATTTTGTAAATCTCTGATAATATTTCGTACTATAGTCATTAAAACACCATGAGAAACATTTGCAGATAAAGCCCCCAATACATCACTTCTTCTTGCTGGTTGATGACAAACAAATTCCAAAGTTTCTAATGCTAATATTTGAAATTCCATACCAACTAATAATGAATTATCTGGAGATATTAAACTGCCAATTTGTTTAAATAAATTAGGTGCCTTAGAGATGATTCTACTATCAACGGTTGTTTCAGAAAATGTACAACAAGCAAATGCCAAAGCATAGAATTGAATTTTACACAATTCGCGTCTTAATTCAATTGACTGAGGGGAGTTCCCATCACTACAAGCCTTAGCAAGTCTAGCTTTACAAGAAGCAACAAAGTAAGATTCTTGAGGAAGAATAGTATATAATTTTTCAAGTAATTGTATAATAGAAGAATTTTTAACTTCAGCAGGAGAGATGAGGAGGGTAGATAACCCTTCAGAGGTGGTGGATGTGGTTGTTGAAGTTGATGTATTTAAACCAGTTAATCCAGTAGTAGTGGTAGTAGGAGTAGGAGTAGTAACGCTACCACTAACACCACTAGACCCTAAACTTAATCCTGAATTTGATCCTCCTTCTCTATGAACTACTCTAGTTGGTGTACCAACATTAACACCTCCACTACCTACACTACCTACACTACCTACACTTCCACCACTTCCACCAACTACATTCCCACTCCCACTACCACGTACATAATATTGTATAGAAAATCCTAACCATTCATCTCCCCATTCCCTTTCACCATTACCAATATAATCAACATATGCAATATCTTTCTTATCAGGAGTTTCCCAATGACTACTAGGTAATAAGGTAGCTAATTTGAAAATCTTTTCTGGTTCAATTGCCGTTACATTGCCCTTACCAGTTCTACTTTGAGCAAATCTATGGGCCAACTGAACACACACCCTTAAACTACTAGCAACAATAACTGGACTAATTGCATTCAATAAACATGCTAAATGTTTAATACTAGCATAAATACCTCTATTTGAACACTTTTCCAATAAAAAGCTACTAAATTGAAGAACATGAACTAAAACAGATTCATCTGCTTCACTAATCTCCACTGGTTTTGGATAATCTTTATCCAATTCATACTTTGCAACCAATTCCTCTAATATCAAATCAAATCTATTCAACAATGGAATCCAAGCACATAAATCCCCCCTTGGTCTATCCCAAGAAACGCTAAATACTTTAATCTTGTCTATTAATTCATCAAATGGACAATTCTCCAAATCTTCAACAAATTCTTTTAAACTTGGCGACTATTATGTTAGCTACTTACGCTTCGGAAGCCCCAACTATTTCAAAAAAAAAAAATTTCAATCGGGATTATATCTACTTACTACTTCTGCCAATCTTCTGACAATGTGTGGAGTTTTCTTAATCTGCATTTTGATTCTATCTTCCACAAATAAATCTACTTATGTTAATATCACCAAATCGATAATCCTATTCTTTTATCTTTTTCATACTTACCAATTGATTTGCAAAATCAAAATCAACAATATGAAATCTCTTCTCTTTCCGCGCTTCCACTCAAACTATCTACAATTTCGTTAGTCCTATTTCACCTCATACCATTATTGCCTCAGCCCCACCTCCTCATACCGCCAAATAATACTCACGATTTCGTCTATTATCCAGTTTCCTCCTTGTTACTATCTTTTAATATCAAATACTTTCTTATTCTCTTTCAATTAATTGTAAACTTGTTTGCCTCGACTGTTAAAGATTACGTGAACCTCCTTTAACAAAATAATTATAAGCAAAATAAATTCGAATATCTAAGTATATATATACGGCTGTTGTCTCCTATGGAATCATCTAATTTCATGCGATGAGGTTGGGAGATCGCAACCAAGGACTGCGGCGGTGGTGAGTAGCGACCTCCCCGCAAAGCGGGGAGCAACGGGTCCGGGCAGAGCCCGGCCGCCAGAGGCAAGAAAGGTAGCTCTAGTTATAGATTGTAATAAATTGTATAGTTAATTGATTGTTATTAGTAGGTGGATGTATGTATTGAGCTGGGAGGAGTATTGCTAGCGATATTGGTGAAGAGCTGAGCTTATTGGCGGTATATTTCATTTATTGCTATGAAAAATATTGTTATAAATAAGTAAGCTAATTTTGATATGATGGATGAAAGGATGGTGTACTTCAAGAATTGGTTGAATATATCTGATATCTCGTGTAATTAAATATAATTGATGGAATTGCCTATAGATAGTTTACTAATTAACATAATGCCTATCTGTATCACTTGCTATCTTGCTTGTGTTTTACCAATACCATATACGATTATAACAAGTAAACATACTATTAAATTAAACCATTAATTCTGGCTTTAATTTTGAGATAAGATAAACTAAGATGCAGGCTTATCATCGTTATCTGACATGATATAATAGCCTGCAATTAGAGTAACTATCATATCATACCTTTAACAGGTTAGGTGCTGCAGGGGTAAAAAGCTTTAACTAAATTAAAGTTAACAGTAATGACATGATCGACGAACCCTGCTTTATGCGCATTTTTCAGTAAATAATTAACTCTTGTAATAACTTCTTTATTTAGTGGTTTGAAAAGAATTTATAATGTAGTTATGATAGCTGTTTAGTTAAGATTGATAATATATATATTATGGTATAAGGAATGGATAATAGATATAAGCATAGATATAAGCTTTCGACTGATATTAACATTTACATGGTATTCTTTAATTAAGGGGATTTAAAGCGAAAAGATGGTGAAGAGGATGCTACATTAAAAGAATTATGCAATTGCATCGTGAAACTTAAAAATAGCTCATCTTCTAGGATCTTGTTGAAACCCATAGAAATGCTCCCGTATATCTGACAACTGGGAATATCATCGTATCGTATGGTTGAAAATTGGGATAATACCGGATATTTATGCTTAAGGCAGTTCTTATCTTTTCGTAATTATGATCCTGATCGTCAAATCCGGCGGACGCGCAATTTATAGAGCAGTCAGATAAGGGGCTCTTAGACAGGGGAGAGCATGGTTTATTGATTGTCCTATTACTCTAGTATATTGTTTGGTTGTTGATAAAAATAGCTTGTTTATTACTGTAATTGTTGATATCAGAATAGTTGGTCTATTGAATACTTTAGATGATGATCGTACTTTGTTTATCTGTTATTACCTTGATTGTATAACCGATTATCCTTAAAGAAATTATATACTTATAACTAATATAACGTTTATTTATATTTACATATTTACATATTTACATTGTATTTTGATATTCAATATATTGTTTATTATCCATCCATTGGCGAAGAACAGGAGGGATTTCAATTCTATTTAATTTTGGATCATAATTATTTTCTATGATTGAAATTATTACTCTTGGAATTGCCATTGCAGTCCCATTAAGGGTCATTGTATATTTTAAAGAACCATCAACTGATTGATATTTTGTATGAAGTCTACGAGATTGATAATCAAGACAATTTGAAGTTGAGGTAACTTCACCCCAGGAACCTCTACCAGGCATCCATGCTTCAATATCATATTTTTTGTAAGCAGGAGCCCCTAGATCATCAGCAGGCATATTAAGTATTCTACAACAAAGGCCTAATTCCGTTAACATATCAACTTGCAAAGAGAGCATTTCATTATGAAGATTTACAGATGTTTCAATATTAGAAGATGTTGTCCAAGCAAACATTTCAACTTTAGTGAACTCATGTACTCTATAAAGACCCTTTGTATCAGAACCCCTAGCACCTGCTTCAGCACGATAACTTCTACTAACGCCAACTTTACGGATAATTGGTTTTTCATTTTCCACTAAAGGAAGTATTTTATGACAATTATAACCTGCTAAAGGAATTTCTGCAGTACCAGTTAAGCATAATTGATATTCACTACTACCATTATTAATCATATAAACCTGCTGCTCATTATTCTGATCTCTTGGTTTAAACCCACAAGCATTAGTGAATTCTTGTCTAACTAAAGAAGGAGGTGTAATCATTGACCAACCCTTCAATCTACATTTGCTTAAAGCATATTGAACTAAAGCCTGTTCAAGTAAAGCACCATCATTGATTAAATAATAAGACGATGTACCAGAAACACGAGAGGCAGAATCAAAATCAAGAATACCAAGTTTAATTCCAATATCTCTATGATTAAGAGAAGGAGTTTTAGGTCTTTGTTTTTCCGGATGAATCATTCCGATTACATCTTCCTCATCTTTACAATCAGGACTTAATAAATTAGGAATTGATTCAATTAATGGAAGGAGGTCATTTTCGATACTTGAGATTTTCATCTCATAATCTTTTAAAGAAGATTTAATATCAGTTAAAATTTTTCTAGTATCATTATTACTACTATCACCGGATGTACTACTTTTACCATTAGATTTCAATTGATCCTGAATCTTTTTCCTCTGCGAAATCAAACCATCTCTTTCACTTTTAACTTGTAATAAATCTTCATACAGAGCAACAATATCCTTCACCTTAACATCACCTGACAGCCTAACCTTTCTTCTATTAATACTTTCTTGATACAAATCCGGATTAGATCTTATAGACTTTATATCATAATGAGGTTTCAATAGAGCAGCAGTATTCTTAATGCCTACCACATCTTTTAACAACAATCGACAACTACTAAATCGTCTACAAAACACTTTCATTCTCACCTCTAACTTCAACATGAGCATCACATCATCTCGTGAAGAACCACTTTCAAAGCATGTGCGGCGGTGGGTGGTGCCTCCGGCGGCCGGGCTCTGCCCGGACCCGTTGTTCCTCGCTGCGCTCGGAAAATACAAGGACTGCTACGGTTGAAATTGAACAATCTATAGTTATACGTACGTACGTACGTAGACCCCTTCAACGCTGGCGAAGCCAGCACAACGGGTCCGGGCAGAGCCCGGCCGCCGGAGGCAAAGGATAGGAGATGGAATTTTTTAAAAATGTACATTACATTATGACATCAACATCATCCAATAAAACTAAACAATAATAAGATAAATGAACTTTTTTTTATATTAAATAAACAAAAAAGAATAAAAAATTTGTTTAGAATTGGAGTTTGGTGAAGAACCATGGGTTCTTACCGGTTTGGTGTCTTTCTTCAAAGGCTTTCTTAATTTCCTTCTTGGCATCTTCTCTTTGTGATGGTTCTTTGAAAGTTTCAGCAGAAACAACAGTCTTTAAGGAATCAAGTTCAAGAGTATAACGAGTTGGCATTAAATGGTTATAGTTGACAACCTTGATGAATGGCTTGATTTTGGTTCTTTTGGCAACTTTCTTGGCACTGTGTTTTTTGGTAACCTTTAATGGGTAACGTTCAATACCGGCAACGAGAGCGTGTCCGAATGGGTGTGATTTGGATCCATCATCAGAAGGTTTGATGATAACAACCTTCTTACCAGCGAATCTACCACGGGTGATGATAGCTAAAAGGGTTAGTCATGGAACAGGTGGAGGAGGGTAGTGTTTGGAGCAGATGGAGTTGAGTAGGTTGATCTCGAGGAGTTCAAATCATTGTATATGAATCGAATTGGATTGTGTATTGTTATGTTGAAAATTTCTGTTAATCTAATAAGGTCGAGTGAGCGAGATGGAAATACCATGGAATGATAACAGCACAATCCATTTGATTTCATCTATCGATGTTGTCATCTCTCTTATATCACTACATTGTTGCTTAATCATATTATATCAAATCATGTTGTCGTTTCTTTCGAATCTATAAATTTCACTTCATTCTCTATCTCATACACAACCGATCGAACTCTTCTTTCAAATCTACAATCTTCTCCTATCTTCTCCTCATCCACATCGTTTAAACATACCAACTTTACCAGGCTTTAAGAATTTGGCGGCCATTTTTTCTGTACTTTGTTGTTGAACTTAATGCTAGTCAAAGTATGAACAATCAAACAATATTCTTCACAATCACGAATTTGGTTATCTCAGATTTGTGTATACATTGAATATTTCCTAATCCATTCAAATCCGCGTATATTTGAGAATCCATTTTAAGAAATTTCACTCTTTGAGTTGTGACTGTTTTAAAATATTTCCTAATTAGGGAAGTAAGATTAGTGATGGTCACGTGGGGTATTTCTAGTTACATTTGCGCTTGCGCGCAAAAATCATTTGTAGCGCGCTGGCTGGCGGGCCAGTTGGGAGTTTGGGTCGGAGATCTTATCGTGCATGAATTTGTTAGTGCTGCTGTGTGTCCCTACATTGATGATAACAGCTGCTAGCTAGGTAGAAGTACTCAGGATTCGATCTAAGATCCCCCTTATCCAAGCTATAAGTAGTCTTGTAGTTAGATTTTTGTATCCATGCATTTATATTGATATCTTGAATCATTGTATTGATCGATATATATATATAGAGATATAGGCGCGGACGTTGGTATATATATATATGGCCGGAAGAAAGTACTCCCATCTACATACTAGTTGCCTAGCTCATATATATAGATAGATCGATAATTAGGCCTAGCTATATATATGTACCGCCCTTAATTATATATTTACGCCCAATTAACCATATATGAGACAATATTGTGTAAATTAAGTTAAAATTTACTCCCTCGCTGACGTTCTGCCTTCTATTCCTCGCTTGCGAGGAACAACGGGTCCGGGCAGCGCCCGGCCGCCGGAGGCACAACACCAAGGCCGGCGGCAGCCTGTACAGCCGTACACCGGCTTCCTCTGCGATTCTCCCAATCTTGATAATTGTATGCCTTATCAGACCTTGCCTAGGTCTCCACAGTAACATTAATTGATAGTGGAGATCTAAGCAGCATAAAGTGTTTGTTTTTAACTTTGGCTATAGGAGGCGTAATATTGGGTTATTTACTTTTGAATCCTTTTAATCAATTTTTAATTCAAAATTTTACTATTATTTCCATTTTCATATTTGTTTGGTGAAGTCATGGGTACTGTAAGTAACAATTACAATTTGAATCCAAATAAAGAATAATATTCTTTTGGCGAAGTTAAAACATGTCGTATGATTATGACCGCTACATCATCCGTCTCTAACATTGTCAATTCAGATAGGAAAGCTTTTTCATATTTCATTTGATCTTGTACTCGTATCAACTGTAATGGCAGGAGTAAAGCGATCGACTGGGCTAACGTGAGTGTGGTGGTGATTGCCTCCGGCGGCCGGGCGCTGCCCGGACCCGTTGTTCCTCGCAAGCGAGGAATTAATCTAACCGTATAGTCCTAAAACTGCTAATATCGAGTCTAAAGATACAAAATCTTTGGTTGAAAGATATCTCGACGTTGGTGAATGGGTGTTTGATGCTAGTGTTGCCTTTATGGGCAGCTCTGATTACTTTGAAAGACGTCGATAAATTTACATTAAAATATTCATTCTCTTTTATAATCCTCCTCTCTTAACGTACTCTGTATTTTCTTTCCCTCAATTGCCTCCGGCAGCCGGGCTCTGCCCGGACCCGTTGCTCCGAGCTGCGCTCTGAGTTGTGTGCTAGATTGACTTGATTCAACGTAGATAGGAGAAGCATGATCTTTTAAGATATTCTGTAGGTTAGATTGATGACCGTCTGGATACCCAGTGATAAAGCAATCAAGCTGGTGATGATCAAAGGGGTATTGAGCATTCCTCGCTTCGCGAGGAACTACGGGTCCGGGCAGAGCCCGGCCGCCGGAGGCATTTGTCACGTGATGTTGTGTAGTATGTGGCATTTGTTAAAGTATTTGTAGAAACTTGAACCTACTTGAACGAAGTGTTAAATTTGAAGATAATTAGTAAACAAACTAGATTGTAATTTGTCTAAATAAGAGCGTATTTGGCTGTGTAGGTAATGATCTGAATCTGGAGGATGAAGTACGACTATGTTCTTACGCGGCGTTAACTACTTCACGGTTCCTGCATTATCACCATATGGCAACACAAGTCTCTGGCAGAAGAGATCATAGAAGGAGGTTACGGTGAATAAGGACGCGCTTTGAAGTAGTTGGCAAAACAATTAATTGAAATAATACTGAACCAAAAGCTTATACAGCATATAATTGTATTATCAATCGGGGTTTGGAGCTTGAAACTCATGATATTCAAAGAATGAGATTATAATCTTTAAAGTAAGTTCGCTCTCGTATATTCCTCGCTTCGCGAGGAACAACGGGTCCGGGCAGCGCCCGGCCGCCGGAGGCGTATGATGTTTAAATGGTAAAAGGGTTGAATATAAGATTTAGAAATGAAAAGAGTTTGAAATGATTTGGGTTGAAATTGAAATTCTCGCGTTATAGTATGGCTTTAATGTGAGGTAATTTGAGATTTAAATTATTTCATGTTTGAGTTTTTGACGCAACATTAAGATAGAGAAAAAGTCCTATTCTGGAGTGATAATTGATGGTGGAGTATGAAAATATTTTACTAAAGAAACAATTGTTACTATTGGCAAAGGACGATAATAAATGGAGAGTTTTATTTGAACCCGCATTTGTAACCTTTCATTTTATTTTAAATTTTGTTATGATATGTTATAGTTATTCTGAAGTTGATTTAGTTGTAGTGTGGATTTTGGTTGGGTATTGGTTGGTCGGTTACTAACTTTTAGTTATACAATGTCACGGTCAGATTCTATTAACTCAGAATTTAGAAATGGTAACAGGTCAGTTGGTAGTTTGAATTTCAATAGGTCGTATGGAATTGAAAGAGGGTTTGAAAGGAGAAGGAAGGTGGAAGTGGAGGTGAGAGAGGAGGATATGGAAGAAGTAGATGATTCTATTTTCAATAATTCTAAAAGATATCGATCTGGTAGTAAATCACGCGATAATTCTAGATATGATAATTCCAGACACAGATCTTATAGTAAAAGTACGTCACGTAGGGAACTTCCCGATAGAAGACGAATCGCTCAAATTGCTGGTTTTAGAATAAATCCTGATTATAAGTATTTACCAGGAGGAAGGGTAGTAGCAAGAAGTACATTGGTACTTGAAGAAGGACAGGGAGAAGAAGATGATGGTTCGGAAGAATTGGATTTACAATCGCAATCTGAGTTGGAATCCACTTTAAGAAATAAATCTCGCTCTTATTCTCGCTCTCATTCTTATTCTCATAATGGTAAAAATGGAATGTCAAATTTAAGAAATTCAGATTATTCAGATTATGATTCAGATTATGATTCTCATCAAAATAGTATTCTTCCTCAAAGGAATAGTTCATTTTATAATCACTCAATATTAAGTCCTATTGAAAAGAGATCAAGAGGTGATTCAAGGAAACGTAATTCATTTCGTCATAAGAGTAGAAGTAGATCACCAGATGTAAGAGAATCAAAACGACAGAGTAAGAATAATGTTAGAAATGAACGGAGGAAGTATCGTGAACGTGATTATAAACAAATATATGCTAATACTTCTTCTATACCTGATAGTAAATCTAAAAGTGAAGATTTTGAAGATTTGTTTGTTGAACAAAGAGAAGATAAGAAACGAAAATTAATTCATAGTATCACACCTGAATCGAAGAAACCTACTCATTCGATTCAAGGATCTCCTCCAACTGAAGCTTTTAGAGGGTTTTCTCAATTTATGCCTGATACATTTAAAACTGTTGTTAGAACTCTTACCGCTGATCAAATAAGAGAGATGTCAAGGAAAAGAATAAATGGAGAGGATAAGAAGGAGGATAAGAAGGAGGATAAAAAGGAGGATAAAAAGGAGGATATGAATAATGATAAGCATAATGATAACTATAATGATAAGCATAACAATAACCGTATGTTAACTATAACAAACGAAGGTTATAAACCAACTATAACTAAAAATCGTAAAGAAGATACTCTAGAAAGTACAACTCCTATTGAATCAGATAGTGAGTTAACAAGTTTGGAAGAAAATGAAGAAAAAGCTCAATTAATAGAAGAAGAATTTAATCTTGACTCTAGGTCTTCAGATTCTGAATCAGAATATTCAAGTAGTAGTTCTTCAGATTCTGAATCAGAATATTCAAGCAGTAATTCTATAGAATCTGAATCAATTCCTGAAACTCAATTTAGTATTCAAATTCCTTTATCTCAATCATCACCTTCTTCCCAAAATACTGATATTTCGGTATTGTATACTGATAGACCAGCTAGGTCGACTATAACATTAGATGTAAATGGTAATGGAGCAGCTATTATAGATACGGGTTTACCGAAAGGTACAGATGCAGCTACCAAGCCAACAGCTATTATTCCATCGAAGATTCTGTCTCCTATTCCGGCGATTCATGGAAGTACTAATGAAAGTACTAATGGAACTGCAAATGGAACTGCTAATGAAACTGTTAATGGAACTGCCAATGTCACTGCTAACGGATCTGCTACTCAACCAGCTACTCAACCAGCTACTCAACCAGCTACTCAACCAGCTGCTCAACCAACTACTCAACCAACGACGCAACCCGCTAGCCAACCTACTACTCCTAAACCTTCAAATATGAAATTCTTACCTGCTCCTGCTTTTACCCCTCTATCTAAAGCTATGAATCAAAGCTCCATCTCCGCTCCACACACAGAACCTCGATATAGAAGAAATTATGGTAGAAAGCCTGCTGCTAAATCAGCTTCGATTCCTTTATTTTTTCCACCGTCAGTTATATCTCAGTCTACTAGAGTTTCTCCTCAAAGTTCAATTCAATCTCCATCTACTGCTGTTAATCACATACAGTCTATCTCTCCAACTAAGGCTGCTGATATCTCTAATAGTACACGAGAAAGTAATCAAAATGCAGAATATCTTGCTAAAAGTTCGATAATAACACCTCTTCATGTTGAAGGTTACACTAGTATCCCTAATCCACCTGGCAAAGTTCCAAGTTTACCAGAAAACAGTCGTAGTGCTCTAGGTGCTATTGAAAATAATTCCCCCTCTCCTTATCAACCTCTTCACCATGCTCAACTTCGTCCTGTTGGAGCAACGGCTGAAACTCAAGCTTCTCTTCATCCACCCATTCAAAACCCTGTAAGAAGTACTCAAGATATATCTGAATTACCTAATGAATCTCAACGTATATCCCATTCAGCTACTGGAAATATTCAAAGATTTTCGACTGGAAATATTCATAGATTATATCAATTACCTGCTGGATCTCAACCTAGATCTCAACTGACTGTTGGTCAACCTTCTGGAAATAACTTGCAAAGACTACCTGCTGCATCCCAACCTAAGCCTTCTCAACCACAACAATCACCTCCTACAACACCTCGACCTTCTACCAAACTATCTGCTTTACTCCAATCACAACCAACGCCATCTCAACCTCCTCCTGATCGCCCATCCCTAACTCTAAACGAAACAACTTCACACACACTCCCTCCCAGAGCTGGTGCTGCCTTGATACAAGCTGTTTCTAAAATTTATTCCTATCTTCTTAAAGAGTAATTCTGTATTATATTATGTATAATTATATATTTTAATTAATTATAATTATCGCTTATCTTATCTTATCTTATCTTATCTCATATGCGGCTTATAATAATTATTGATTTTTATATCTCAACCACCTTCACCAACTACTAGTCTAATGGCTAATGATCATATCTATGGTTCGCCAGATATTATCACTCAATTAATTTTTGATAAATTCATTGAACTACCAAAAAAAGGTAAACCTACTATTCGTCCTAATGGTGTTAAAGAATGGACTGTTTTAGCAGGGATTGTTATAGAAACTCCGACAACTAAACCAAAATGTGTTTCATTAGCTACTGGTGTTAAAGCTATTCCTAATGATAAATTATCGTTATGTAATGGAACTGTGCTTCATGATATGCATGCAGAGATACTTTCAATCCGAGGATTTAATCGATTTATATTAGAAGAATGTATTAAAGCGGTAAATACCAAGAGTAATTACATAATCTATAAAAAAGATGACCATTCTAACTATAAATTTTTTGCATATCCAGATATAAAAATATCTTTATTTGTTTCTGAACCACCTTGTGGTGATTCTAGTATGTCTGTTATATCTAATGGACAAGAAAATGGTTGGACAAATCCATTGGAAATGATAACTGAAGAATCAGGAGTTGCAAGAGGTAGAGATCATTTCTTACAAGTTGGAATTACAAGAACAAAGCCAGGACGTAGAGATTCTCCTATAACATATTCAAAATCATGTTCTGATAAGTTATGCCTTAAACAAATCACCTCTTTATTAACTGGACCATTAACATCTATAATATGCCCGAAAGGATTCTATCTCTCGGATATAATAATTCCCACTTCTGTATTTAATGAAGATGATTTTATAAGAGCATTCAATGGTAGATTAGTCGAACGTTCAAAGCGTAAAAGATCAGATGATTCTATCTTACCACCATCCTTACCATTACCAGAAGGCTATAAGCCAAAACTTTTTCATTATCGTCCAGTAACCAAAGAATGGCAATTCAAAAAGCCACAAGATGACAATTCAACATCAAAACCTACTCCCACATCCATACTCTATATAGAAGGATTACCATTTGAAGCGATTTCAAATGGCGTCAAAATGGGAGCAAAACCATTTCTTGGAAAAGGGCAAAGTTGTATATGTAGAAAACAACTCTGTGAAACAATTCTTAATCTATATAAACAGATTGAATATAAACTACCTGATAATTCAACAACATATATTCCTTGGAAAAAACAAAATCACCAACGCTATCTACTAAAACAATCTATATATACAATATTAAAAGGGTGGGTAAATACGAAAGATGATGATTTCCCATTATATACTTAATTCTTCCCCCTTCTATTGCCTCCGGCGGCCGGGCTCTGCCCGGACCCGTTGTCCGAGCTACGCTCGGAATATGTTTGGAATCGTCAAATGCAACAAAGCAGAATACGCTTCGAGTGATGATTCAATTGCAACACAATCATCAACAGAACGTATAATCCTAATAAGAATATTGAACCATCACATTCCTCCGGGTGTCGGGTTCTCACTCGGATCTAGTTAAAGTAGAAAGAATTTTAAATATATTAATACAAGCTATTTTTATTTAACTATTAGTCCGTGATAAACGCTTAACAACTCCGCCACGCGAAGGCGACCTCCATCGAGTCCCCTTCAGCAACCGGCAAACTACCCAACAGACACCATTAACCATTTATCAGCTGTTGGAAACACCATCCAGGAAACTATTAATGAAAAATCGTTAATAGTCCAACAGTTGATACTTTCAGTAGCTGGGAAATGATTAATGTGAAACCATCAAATCAGTTACTGGAATAGGGCTTCGGTATCGGACTTACCACCAAAAGGTGCTAATCCCTCCACCAAAGCAGGATGCGGAAAAAGAAGAAGAAGAAGAAACAAAACGTAAAGAACGAAGAATTTGTCAATTTATATAATTCTATAGTTCTTCATTATGGAGTTTATGCGGCGATGTAGATGAGCCCGAGTCCGTGCCTGCCGCCGGGACTGACTGCCTTCGGGAGGCACTATTTTATATCTTACATTCGGAAGGGTCAACTATAGCTAAAAAGCTTAGGAGATTACCGTGCTCTGATGGAATCTATTTAAGAATATAAGAAATATGATGATTATATAATGAAGTTATGTGTGTTAATATTAATACACGTTTTTCTCTGGTAAATTGGTATACTTTGAAACGTTTTAAGGGTTACATGTAGATACTAATAGATATTGCTAGCATTGACATTAAGCTCATATAATTCCTCGCTTCGCGAGGAACAACGGGTCCGGGCAGAGCCCGGCCGCCGGAGGCCTGTGTAGGTAAACAAAAATATTTTATTATAGTAAACAATGACCATAAGCAGGAAATCCACAAACCAAACCACCTAATAAATAAATAACCAACCCACCAACTACAATTAATAAAACAGTATATTTGACATTCTGCCACCACATAGTTCGTTGTAAATTAGAGGACCGTTTACGAAATGCAACTGCGTTTGAATTCATTTTATCAGTTTTACTAACTAATAAATTTATACGATCACCTCTTTCCAAAACCCTTTCGACATTTTCAATCATAATATTCTTAACTTGTTCTAATTCTGAATTTGCTAATCCAATATTATTATTTTCACCCTTTTCAGCATTATCAGTTAACTTCTTTAATGTTGGGAGATAATCTTTACCAACAGAGCCAGGGATTTCAATATCAACCCCTTCTCTAATTTCATACAATTTTTCAAAATTTTCTTCTAAATTTAATAAAAATAAAAAGGGAACTCTACGATTAATTGACCCGTGACAAACAATAATATATGTTAACCCATTTGATTTAGTTATATAATGAACTCCTAAATCTTCATGAGTAAAACTCATCTTTTTATCCTCATCTGAAGCAACATTTTCTAATATAATTAATGCTAAAGTTTTTGGTTGATTTGATATAATTTCATTTTCACAAATTATATTCTTATTCAATGCAATTGCTGTGTAAAACACTATGTCCGTTAGTTCATTGCCTCCGGCGGCCGGGCGGTGCCCGGACCTGTTGTTCCGAGCGTAGCTCGGAAGGAATTAATAGTTACAAACATTTCTTACTCGATTCTCCTGCCATTACTCAACACAAGGTCAATCAAACATAAAAGAGCAAAAGTTAAAACTGCTGCTTCTACTTCATCGGCTGCTCTGTCTACTTTATACTTGCATGAATTAAATCTCTCTCCCAACCCTATGACGCAGGGTCCCTCTCCACTTTTCTCCTTAACCTCCCCGTGCCTCCGGCGGCCGGGCTCTGCCCGGACCCGAAGTTCCTCGCTCCGCGAGGAATTGACCATGGTAGAAATACCAATTATTTCCACTTTCTCCCCCCATTGGTTAGCATGTGCAACCTGCAATCTAGCGACTGCCTCATTAACAACGGTCGCTAAACTGGTTGCTGAGTTGCTACTAGAATTGATACTTTAAATACCATACGCATCTATATATGTATAATAGACCTCCAAAACTTGGAACACAGTATCACTTGATCGTTAATAGGATCTCATTACTGCTATCTACCATCGTACTATCATCAACCAGAGCTACTGCAGCACGTGACCTCAGCTTCACATACGCATTCAACCTCGGAAAAACCACTTAAACTCACCCAGAAACAGTTTAAACAGACCATCCAATCACTCACTCACTCACCCACCTACCCCTCTCACTTCCTCGCGAAGCGAGGAACTACGGGTCGGGGCAGAGCCCGGCCGCCGGAGGCACTGTGTGGGATGACGGGGTGCACCGAGCCGCATCGATCTGAGTGGGAGGTGTGAAAAATATGTCGGGAAGAGAGGTGGGTGATGAGAGGTTGATTGTGTGCGTGTGGAGTTGTTGATTAGATAATAATTTTTCTTTTGAAGTTTGAAGGAAAAGAAAGAAATATGAGTTTAGAACTTTTGATTCCTATTCCAAGTTCTAATTTGGAATTGGTTGCTAATGCTAAGGTGATTGTTGCTGCTAGTGTTTATGGTGGTGGTAATATTAAGATTAATGTTGATGAAAAGATCAATTCTGTTTTATTAAAGATTGATAATGATCATTCACTATTTGAACCAAATGCTATTGTTAAGTTTCTTAGTAAAGCTAAGTTGAATAATGTTGATTGGGATATTATTAATATTGATGAAGGTACAATTTATCAATTGTTGAAGGATGATGGTAAGAAGATTGATCAGAAGACAAGTGAGGATTTATCAAAGAATTTAGAGAAGTTTGGTGGTGCTGCTATTAAGAATCCTATTTCTCCTTCTTTGATTATTATCTTTGGGTCATTATTTGGGTTGGTTTCTAGTGGTGGTAAAGGTGTTTTGTCACATGATTTACAATTAACTTTGTGGTATCAAAAGTTGAGTAATGAGGTTAGAATTAAGAATGGATTAAAGGGATTTGAAAAGGGATTGAAGGTTGTAGTTGGTAGTGAAGTTGGTACAACTGGTACAGCAACAACAACAGCACCATCACCTGTACCAGCTGTAGTTCCAGAACATACTGGTGAACATAAAGTTGCTTCTGGTATTGAAATGAAAATTCCTACTGGTCCTATCCTTCCTAAGGAAGGTGAAAGAAATATTCTTATCAGTTCAGCTCTTCCTTATGTAAATAATGTTCCTCATTTAGGTAATATTGTTGGATCTGTTCTTTCTGCTGATATATTCTCTCGTTATTGTAAAGCCCGTAATTATAACACTCTTTACGTGTGTGGAACTGATGAATATGGTACTGCTACTGAAACTAAAGCTATTGAAGAAAAAGTCACTCCTCGTCAATTATGTGATAAGTTTAATAAAATTCATTCTGATGTTTACAAATGGTTTCAAATTGGTTTTGATCATTTTGGTAGAACTTCAACTGATGAACAGACCGCAATTGCCCAAGATATTTTCTTAAAATTACATGAAAATGGCTTCCTTGAAGCTCAATCAATGGAACAATTATACTGTACTGAACATAATGGCTATCTTGCTGATAGATTTGTTGAAGGTACTTGTCCAAAATGTAAATATGAAGATGCTAGAGGTGATCAATGTGATTCTTGTGGTAATTTATTAAATCCTTTTGAACTTATTAATCCAAGATGTAAATTAGATAATTCATCTCCTGTTAAACGAGAAACTAAGCATATTTTCCTTCGTTTAGATGAATTACAACCAGAGATTGAGAAATTTAATGAAAGGTCCCAAGCAGAAGGTAAATGGTCTAAGAATTCAAAAGCTATTACTCATAATTGGCTTAAAGAAGGACTTCGTCCAAGAGCAATTACCAGAGATTTGAAATGGGGTGTACCAGTGCCATTAGAAGAGTTTAAAGATAAAGTATTCTATGTTTGGTTTGATGCTTGTATTGGATATGTTAGTATTACTGCTACTTATACTAAAGAATGGGAAAAATGGTGGAAAAATCCTGAACATGTTAAACTTTATCAATTCATGGGTAAAGATAATGTTCCATTCCATAGTGTAATCTTCCCTGGTTCACAAATTGGTACTAAAGAAAACTGGACCATGTTACATCATCTTTCAACTACTGAATATCTTCAATATGAAGGAGGAAAGTTCTCTAAATCAAGAAATATTGGTGTATTTGGAAATAATGCTCAAGAAATCGGAATCTCTCCAAGTGTATGGAGATATTATCTTTCTTTGGCCCGTCCTGAATCTTCTGATACTCAATTTTCATGGCATGAATTTGTTACTAGAAATAACAGTGAATTATTAGCAAATCTTGGTAATTACGTTAATCGTTTAATTAAATTTGTTAATGCTAGTACCAAATATAATGGAGTTATTCCTGAATTCACCACATCTTCATTACCAGAAACATATCCACAATTCGTTGCTGATATTAATAAACTTCTTTCTCAATATAACTCTGTTCTTGAATCTGTTTCTTCACTTAGACAAGGTCTTGAAATCGCCATGTCAATCTCCTCAAGAGGTAATCAATTCCTTCAAGATAACAAACTCGACAATTCTCTCTTTGCCAATCACCCAGAAAAATCAGCTGCTGTAGTAGGTGTAGGTCTTAATTTAATCTATCTTCTCTCAGCTCTCATCTATCCATATATGCCAGAAACCACCCACGACATCGTCGAACAGCTGGAAGCTCCTTTACGTGCCATTCCCGACGAATTCGATTTACCTCTTCTCCCAGGCCACAACATCGGCAAAGCCAAATACCTCTTCAAACGTATCGACGAAGCCAAAATCGATGAATGGAGATCCAAATACGGTGGTGGCTCCAACCAATAATCCTTATAGATTTATTAGAATATAGAATCTACTCTATCCCCCACATGCCTCCGGCGGCCGGGCTCTGCCCGGACCCGTAGTTCCTCGCGTAGCGAGGAAATTTAAGAAATCAATTAAGTCAAAAAGTTTATTTTATAATTAACTGGATTGATCTCCCCGTGCACAATTAATATTTCCGGCTTCTGGTCGATAAGGAATTCAGGAACTGTCTCGTATATACATACATATATATAATTACATATATATGCGTATACGCCTACATCCATCACTTAATTATATAGAAGAATTCAAGCTCGAGTACAATTGAGATCTATAAATATTCTATACCTATATGCAAATTAATAATAATATAAATAATAATATAACCTTCTTTTTTTCCTAAGTATCAAGAAGGGATATATTTTCTCCGCGCTCCGCGTGGAACAACGGGTCCGGGCTCGTTGGCACAAAAGGTGATTCAACTGGAGCGGTGATGGCGATAAAAGCTTTGGATGATTCTTGTTCAAGCTCTGAAGCTATTCCTGCTTGAAGTTCTTCAAATCGGAGAGAGTTTCTTCTAAAGTTGATAAGATCGTCAATGAATAAACCGGAAATAACCATTAAGTCAATAGCGAACCTGGGAAAGATATATTTATAGGTATCTGAAGTGGGTTCATTGTTTAATTTTATAAGATAGAAAATAATTGTGTTAGCAATCAATTGTAATGTTAAAGTAAGATTGAAGAAAATCCAGAGAAATTGTGAATGGTGAGCAGCGTGATAAGTATTTCCAGTTAAGATTTTAAATTTCATGTGTAAATAGCGAATTTGGTTGAACACTCTAATAGCAAATGCCATAATAAGTGAAAAAATCGCATTATGATGAGTAACCAAAGCAAAACAACAGCCAATTATTAAGACAAAGAAGGTTATAGTTAGAGAAAATACAGCAATGAGTAATTTAACTATTTCTTTTTCACGAGAAGTTAATTCATTCTGTAATTCAATTCGAGGTCCATTTTGTGCTATGAATAAACCAACCAGAACTGGACCAAGAGCCAAAGATCAAACAATTTGAAAATCCGGATATTTGGGTATATACTTCTTGTGAATTTGTTAACCATACACTAATGCCTACCATTAGATAAGAAAAAGCTGCCAAGCTAAGCAAAACGTAAAGAACATAAAAGTATGAACATCCCCAGGTCATTGCTATCGACCTATATTTTGCAATATTTAGTATTGATTTACCAGCATATACAACTGAAAAAGCACGCAGTATTTCTGATGCTACAATTAATTCTGGAGAGATTTCATTTATATCATTGTAGAAAAATGGTAATATCGAAACAAGCAAAAATATAGTGAGGGCTTTATTACATTGACGACGAGCAAGCTCATGTTCAAGAGATTTTGGATTGTCGTTATTCTTAATAAGAATAAACATGGCAAACAATGAGAAAGTGAAGAGATGATAAGAAATGACAATTATATTCAATAACCACGAACCCCCACCGTCAGAGATGATAAGAATGTACAATGGGCTTTTTTATGCAGGGTCTCACACCCTGCGATAACGTTAATCCCAGTACAGTCATATATACAAGTTAATTAACCTCGGCTATTTCAATGTTCTGATTAATAGATTTAAATAGAATACACCAAAGAATAATTTCCAATTAATTTCATTCTCATTTATCTAAAAAAATTATAATTATATGATATTTATAAAATTTATTATTAAAAAGCGATCTGAAATTCTTCCAACCTCTTTAATAGAATATCCCACCCACACGGTGTGTCAGAACCTAACCCATATCAGCCCTTCCTATACTTTCATTATCCTATAGATCTTCACTGCATTACCTCAATAAGGGTTTATCAATAGGATTCAGTTCATGTTATATTCTCAATAAGTTCGAATAATAGAGATTTATTTATGCTATATTCTCAATTGGTTCAGAATAATACAAAATTCATTTTCATCATGTTTCATCATGTTTCAACCCCTCTTTTTATTACTAATCTTTTTTACTCCTTTTTTGTTATTTTTATCTATAAATACGCGTGTTTTTCGCTCATATCTCTTGTTTTTGTTCTTTAGTTCAGAAGAGATATTTGACTATACAATAAATATTTTATTCCATTATAACTACTTTAAGTCTTCGATCTTATTCATAATTTCATTATCATTTGTTTATTAAACTAAGTATTATACGCTTAACGTTACGCTATACAAACTCCTAGAGAGTCATGTTTAATACTGTTTAAGGTGCATAACGGCATCTCGGTCAAGATACTGGGATAACATGAGCCTATATGAGGATATCCTTATTAAGGTCCTCACACGGTGGCACAAGCCTCCGGCGGCCGGGCTCTGCCCGGACCCGCTGTTCCTCGCTACGCGAGGAATTGAAGTATGCGTAGGGAGCGTGAGGAGCGCGTGCGGGTGTGTGGACTCTCCTCGCGTAGCGAGGAGCAACGGGTCCGGGCAGAGCCCGGCCGCCGGAGGCTTGTGTAGGTAGAAAGGGAGTCATGAGTAAAATAAATTATATGAAGGATTGGAGAAATGCAAAGGGGGATTGATGATGAGGATGTGAAAATATTTATGGTAAGACATATTCTTCGGGTACTTCTTCGTCATCTTCTTCGCCGGGGGCAAAGATTATACGTTGGTTATTGTGATTTGGAATTGGTGGGTTTTGTGGTGGTGGAAGAGCTACTGGAATTCCTCCTTCGAGAGGCATTACTGCATGAAGACTGATTCGTCTTGGTGGTTCAGGTATTTCATTGAGAATTTCCTGTTGATGAAGAAATGGTGCTGCTGCTCGGTATTGATCAAGCATCATCCGGTTGAGATGACCTCTTAATCGTTCTACTCCATTGCCAGAGAATACACAAAATACTGATTGTTGATGTTGTGTGAATTCTGGTGGTGGTTCTCGACAATATTGAGTTATATCTGGTCGCATAAATGGTGGTACTCCTGTCAAACTGAGATGAGTGAGTCTTTCACAGGAGTTAACTAGTTGCATGATTGCGAAAAGGGTTATATTACCACAATATGAAAGATGGATCCTTTCTAAAGTATTTTCTGGTCCATGCTTCTTGGCTAATGCATAGATAGCAGTATCGGTAATATTTTGACATTTAACAAGACCAATCCGTCGGAGTTTAGGTAAACTAGATAAATCCTTTACTGCTGCATTGGTTAATTGCGTACAGCATGCAAAATCAATATACTGAATTCTTGGACATCGTTTAACAAGAAAGTTAATTCCTCTATCAGTAATATTTGAACAATGACCAAGATGAAGATAATGAAGCGATTGTTCTAATCCACTTAAATATTGAACTCCTCTATCAGTTATATTAACACACTTTGCCAATACAACATTTCTTAATCTTGGAGAATGTTTTATTAATCTACCAATACCAGAATCAGTAACCAATACACATGAAGTTAAATCAATAATACGTAATTTTTCAAAATAACTAGTTAATGGAAGATTTAAAAAACAATCATCAGTGATTTGAATATTACTTGTAATTCTAAATTCTCGTAATTGATTGAGAGATGTTAATAATGAAGTTATAGATGTATTTGTTACTCCACTACAATTAGCAACATCTAATTCAACAATGGATTTACATTTACCAACAAGATTAAGAATACTTTCATCAGATATATTTAAACATCCATTTAATTTAACTCGTTTAAGTAATTTACAATTATTTGCTAAGTGTATAATTCCAGCATCAGTGAATAATTTACATCCAGAAGAATATAACCCTTGTAAGTTTTTACAATGATCACCAATAGCAAATAAAGTATCATCGGTAAGAAATTCTAAATTTGAGATATCAATAGATTGAATCCATTTATTATTTATAATTAACGGTTTTACTGATAAATCAGTAAGTTTATCACAGTTTCCTAGAGTCAATCGTTCCAATCGATTACAAACAAACATATCATAAAGGACATTATCGTTAATATAGCTGGAAACATTAGTTAAATTCAACCGTTTAATAAAAGACCCATATGGAGCAATAAGACGATTTGAAGTATCTTCATCAATACTATCAGCCAAAGCATCTTCAGCTTCTTTAAAATTCTTCACCGTAACAAGAGTTCTAATAAACATTTGTAAACACCGTTGAGAATTAATACTTGGTCTAAACCAAATGCCTTCTATTGAAGAAGAAAACCAACTTCTACAAGTCATAATAAAGCTCCATTGATCACGTTTATTATCCAAATGAGAAAAGATATTAGAAAGTAGCTCAGGAGGTAATCTTGATACTGGCGGTAATTTCATGTTGGCAAAAGAAGGAGAATGTTTAGAAGATACACTATCATCATCCATATCTTCAATATCAGAAGAGCAAGAGGAGGTTGATTGAATTTCCACATCAGAATTCTCCGATTCAGCGGTCTCACCGGTTTCATCAACCGAAGGTCTTGGAGATAGAGGAATGGTTGGAGGGAAAATAGAAAAGTTTGACATGGTGAAGGGTGGTGAGGGGTGATGGGGGTGGTAGCGGTGGTTGGTGGATGGTTAGGAAGAGAGTTAAAGATTATTATAATATGATATAAAACCAAATAGTATGAATATCGATAATCCAAGAAACTACTTTAAAGGAAACCACAAATAACCAAATCCAGTTCAAGCCAAATATAAATAAAAAGATAAATAAGAAAGTTGGAGCAAATGAAGAAGTAACAAGGAAATGATTAAACAGATCGAAGATAGAACATAGAACAGACACACAAACTCTTCACTTCACTTCACTTTGACTTTGCCTTCTGTTTCCGCTATCCTTGTATACTATTTTTATTTCTTACACCAGCTTTAACTCTATGAACGAAACTAAACCAACTACAAATTAAAAGAACTTTTGAAAGAATACCAATAAGAAGAAATAAATTAACTGAATATAAAAAAGTTCCAAATAGAATATATAGACTACTCTACTTCTGACTACTACGGACTACTGATTATTATAAGGTTAACCATAAGCAATAACTTTTGTCTAAACAACCACCAACCATAAAACAAAAACAACTATTTATGCATAACTCCGCCGGAGCTTACACTAAAGAAAAATCATTATGGAAGCGAAACTTATGGTGCCTCCGGCGGCCGGGCGCTGCCCGGACCCGTTGTTCTTCGCTACGCGAAGAAAAAGCAGGGGGCAAGTGTTGATGATAATGATGGTAATTTAAATCTTCGCGGAGCGAAGAACAACGGGTCCGGGCAGCGCCCGGCCGCCGGAGGCATGTCCCCCAGCCCCCCCGTCGGACCTTAATCGCCGCATATGCGGGTTTTTTTTCCCAACAAACCTAATTGGATTGTCAACGGCGGCGGCAGTTAGGCGGTTGAGTGGATGGATGGGTGGGTGGAAAATGCCAAAATCTGGGGCATTCTGAAATTTTTATTTATCTTATTTTTATATACAAGAAAAAGGGGAGGATGAAGGAAGGAAGAGGAGAAGGATGAAGGAAGAGAAGAGAGAGAGAGAGGGAGAGAGTGAAGGGGAGAAAGGAGGAGGAGGGAGAGAGGGAGGGAGGAGAGAAGATGATAATTGTCATTTGTAAATACCGTTATTCAGTCGGCTTTTAACTCCGAGTGGTTCTCGGTTCGGCTTAATTACCCGCATATTGAACAATTATCAACTGATTTATTGATTCTTAATTTATTATCTTATTTTGATTGCTAAAAATATAATATTTGATATTTTATAATACTCATTATCAATTTTTCTTGTTATCTTTTGTTATCTAAACTACTACTATTACCACTCAGCTACAGTTACATCCCCAATTCCCAACATCATATTATCTCATGCAACCAGGTGTATTCTTTCTCAACAATGATAAATTTATTTATCAAAAGATTAACCATATAATAAACAATGCTGTTATTATAAAAACTGGTAATTATTCTTTAACTGGAGCTATTAATAATTATTCTATACATATAATTGATACCTTCAATAATCCTCAGTTATCAAATCATCAAGCTATATTTTATTCATTAGCAGAAAGTCTAGAGTTACCAGAATATTATGGTTATAATATAAATGCATTATATGATTGTTTAATTTTACAGGTAAGAAATGGAGATGTTAAAGGGGAAGGAGTTGTGTTGATTTTGGTGGTGAACCCACTACTACGGGATGTTTTTACAAAGGTTATAGAAATATTGGATAGAGTATGGAGGGATTATTATGAATATGGGGTAGTAATGAGTGTATTTGTGATAGAAGTTCCAATAGGAGGTAGAAGTGTTATGTAGGGAGGGGGAGAGGGGGAGAGGAGGAGAAGAGGGGAAGAGAGAAGGAGAAGGAGAAGGAGAAGAAGAGGAAGAAGAGGAAGAGAAATAAAATTATAATACAAAGTTACACAACTTCAACAATATTAATGCAACAACTTTAAACAAGTGCTGGTATCACAACTGATATTAAATCTTACAACTTACCACAGCAACTACTATCTTATACAACAACTACCCCACTCAATTTAATTTAATGTCAATGGTAACTTATGTTGATGTTGAAAGAAAGTTAATATTGACCTCGATGCTTCACCTTATAGTGATATTCTTTAATATGGTTTAGTAAGTAGCAGGTAGTACGGCAGTAAGAGCAGAGTAAGAGCAGAGTAACAGCACAGCACCAGCACGACAGCACCACCTCCAGTATACCATCAATAACAGCCCCACCGTTACCCCACAATTCCACTTGGTGATATCAACCCATTACCCCACTTTTAATAATCTAGTTAACTTAATAGTGCTAGTTAGTACTGCTATGGAACTGTTGGTTAGAACTGGTAGTCCCGCTAGTTAGTACTGCCTAGTCCTATAAGTTAGTACCGCTAATTAGTACCGCTAATTAGTACTGCTAGCTAAATATCTACACCCCCTAAATCTAATTAACAGCACTTTAACTTTAAACTTATTATTTCAATTCTTATCACACAAAATAATATCTCATCTTTTCACCATCTCACACCATCTTACCATCTCATTATCTCACCACCCACTGACTCACTTTATATACGGCATACCTTTGATTACTCACCTTATCATCATCTACTACTACCTTATCTCTCTACCACTCTTTCACTCTCTACCACCTTATCAACTCATCTCACCTCACCTTAACTCACCTCACTACCCCCACTTAATTCCTATCACATGCTATTTTCCTCCTCAGCCGTATCCTCCCAATACCCTCCACTCGGTCGTCCTCGTTTAAAAACAACGCCGAGATTTCATAAACAAAATAACCTTGTTAAGGGTTAAATGCTATTTTTGGTTATTATTACAGAGAGCGAATTTTTTGTGCGGAGAAAGAGAGTTAATAGTCAGAAGATAATCTGAATTAGAGGTGGTTTGATTTTTTTTTCTTTCTATCTTCTTCAGTAAATGTTTGATTTTCATTATTCATTTTCATTATTCATTTAATTTTGTTTTCATCAATAACTAACTTTACAGAGATTTTATTCACTTTAAGGTTATTTATTATTATACGCTCATATTAGCATAATATAAAACTTGATCAAGTTAAATAGTGGACTGTTAATTAGTGGGGTTGTTTTTTTGGTTTCATTTTTTTGGTTGTTTAATTTAAATTAAAGTTATCATCTATTGTCAACATAGTATTGTACTTTCAACTGTACCTTTTTAACTACCTTTTTAACTACCATCTCTACCATCTACCATCTACCACCCTTACATTCACCACTATGTCCCTTTCAAATATTATTATTGTTCGTCATGCTACTAGAATCGACTCTATAAATCCAAATTGGTCAAAAACTTCTCCTTGTCCTTACGACCCTCCACTTGCTGAGAAGGGATTTATTGAATCTATTCAAACTGGTGAATCTATATCCAACCATATCTCTACAAACGAACGAGTCATCATTCATTGTTCTCCATTTCTTCGCTGCGTCCAAACAGCTGTTTCAATTGCAAATAAATTAAATAATCCTTCCACTCAAATCCGTCTTGATGCTACCTTTGGTGAATGGCAATGTACTGATTATTTTAGTGATATCTCTCCTCCACCTCCAGATGGTCACAAATCAATAGCTGAAAATGCTTCAACTTGGTATTATCTCAATCATATGAATAAAATCAATACACAAAATCATAATCTTCTCGATACAAATTGGCCATTACAAAAATTTGGATCTGGTGGTGATTATGGTGAATCTTGGTCTTCCATGCATAATCGATTTAACAATGGAATAACAAAATTAGTAGAATATTATGATCAAGAAGCAAAATCAGCAACAACTGATGATAATAATGTTACTATAATAGTCGTCACTCATGGTGCAGGTTGTAACTCCTTACTAGGACTTTTATCAAATCTCCCTCTTTTGTCAAAAATTAGTTTAGCAAGTTATGCTATAGCACATCGATCATCACCAGATACCTTTAAATGGTCAATTATATATAATTCAAATAAATCACCAACCCCTCAATCAGATGATGAAACAACAACCCCTTCATCTCATCATCACCACCCTCCACTTCTTTCCTCATCAAATTCAACATCCTATTCAAGTATCTCTGATATGAATGATGAAGATTTTGCTGCTGATCCAATCACCGCATCCCAACATACACCCACATACCCCGATTATCAATCAAATTGGTTTACACCAACCTCGTCCATTCCAACTCTTTCAAACATCGTTTTTGATCTCGGGAATGCTAGACCTGCAACCCCTCTTCACCAAAGAAATACCTCCACCGATGAAGAACCAATCCTCCTTTCCTTTGGAGGCTTTGCTCCTTCCTCTAATCCAACATCCAAATCCTCTTTGCATTCTTCCCCATCATTAACCCCCACCCGAACATAACTTATCTTTTCTTTCTAATTTTTACGCTATAATGACCCCCACCCACTCTACCCGTATTTTATTTATTTCATTCTACCCCCCTCCTCCTGCCTCCGGCGGCCGGGCTCTGCCCGGACCCGTTGTTCCTCGCTCCGCGAGGATATATCTATTACCGTCAGAGCAATGAAACGTAATCAAGAGTCATGCCATACGCCATCACCATCGCTTAATTCTCATTCTGACATATAAAAAGAACACGCACAATCGCTTAGTTCAGAGTTACATTATACATTGTGAGTTACTTTCCTCGCGTAGCGAGGAACAACGGGTCCGGGCAGAGCCCGGCCGCCGGAGGCAGGTAGAGGGGGGAGGGGAGGTGAGGGGGGTGTATTTACCAGGCTCCGCTGAGATTTAGATCTAAAACGAGTTCGGTTTTGGTATCGGGGGATCGTTGTTGATTGAAGAATTTGGTGATGGATAGATTGTAGATGGAGCGGAAAAGATTTAGGATGATGTCGTTTAATTGATCTCCGGTTTGTTTGAAATCTGGATATGCATTTACTTCGAGGAGATGAACTGAATGATCGGTTGTTACTAGGAAATCAAGTCCATAAATTTCAAATGCATTTGGTAATGGTTGAAAGTTAATGCGATCCACAGTACTTGCTGCTTTGAATGTTTCTCCTGAAATAGTACAAATTTGTTTGAATATGTCTTCTTTGAGAGTGGAATCACATTCTAAATCCCAAAATCTTTTAACTGATCCTTCATCTTTAGATTCTCCTTGAAGACATGTATTTGTTAAATGTCCTATAAGATCTATAATACCATTATCATCATTGATTTTTGGTTGTGTATATTCTGAAAGTGCAAATAATGCTAACATTTCTTTATAAACATATACTTTAATAGCACCAATACAGATTACGTATGTTCTAATATGGAATTTACGATTGTTATGATTCGATAATAATAATGGATTAGATAAATATTCTTGAACTACGAAATGTCTTAATTGTGAGGTTATAACTCCATGCCCTTCTTCTTCTTCTTCCTTTCCTTCATCTTCATCTTCATCATCAGTAACAACTCCTTCGTCAAATTCATCAAATATTGCTTGCATTTCTTCAATACTATTAAATAATCTAATTCCTTGTCCTCTGTCACTCATACTGGGTTTTAATATCCATGTCTTTTCTCCTGATTCTATTTCTCCTCTTAATTCATATGCTTCATCTAATGCATCATCCAAAAATTCCGCATAATCAACTTCAATTGTAAACGATTCTGGATATGCTGTTTTTAATATCGATTGTGGATTCTTTGCAACATACATACGAATAGTATTACCTAAATAATGCTTTCTTATAAGTGCTTTTCTATAAATATATGAACATCCAAGATATTTCCCATCATCCATCATTAATCTATCAAAATCTAAATCATCATACTCTCCATATTCAACAATTTTATTCTTTTCACCAACTTCTTCTCTGCTATTAAATACTTGAATTCCTTTCTCTTTAAACACTTTCTCCCATAATGGTTTTACATAAGTATTAGGTGTAGAAACTACTGCGACGTTCGTTTCACTATCACTTGTATTTTCATTACTTCTATAAAATTATATGTCAGTTAACTATCTACTTTAAGATACGCTAAAACGTCTACTCACAATTTCAATTTAATTTCCCCTTCAATATCAATCCCTTTAAATACTGCCCGTAATGGTGTAACACTATGCTTTGTTAGTAACCGTTGTTTGCGTCCGGCGGCCGGGCGCTGCCCGGACCCGTTGTTCCTCGCTTCGCGAGGATATTTTTACTTACCTTATTTCTCCATTGGATACTACCCATCCATCATTTCCTGGATAACTATCTTTAACTGTTTGATCAACTGCTGCAAAATTTGGTCTCCACATGAACTTGGATGGTCTCTCTTTTTCAACATGTTCGGAAGGAATTTCAAAAGCTGCTCCCCAGGTATTCTCAAGAATATGTGTATAAACAATTCTTGTTTCATCAGAGAGTGATTCACAGAGTGGAATATTAACACTATATAATTGAACTGGATCAACCCAATTATCATATAAATATTGACTTAATTTAACTGACGTTCTCGCGGCTTGGGTGATTTTTACTGGATCATGCATTCTTGAATCAAATCCATAGGAAATACTTATACTTTTGACTCCACACAGTGCTGCTTCCATAGATGCTCCTACTGTACCACTGGACATAATATAAAGTGCCGTTGAATTTCTACCATAATTTGGTCCTGAAATTACTAAATCAATTGGTCCCTTGTTCTTATATAAATGGTGAATTCCAATATTAGCACATGATGCTGGTGTTCCATCAAGTAAGGTCCATTCGGTACCTTTATTATCTGGTTGATGATCTTCAAAGGGCCCTTCAATAGCTTCATTCACTCCATTGGTGTAAATATAACTAGCTGTTACATTATGCCCTACAATATGAGCTTTGCCAATCCATGACTTTTGTGAACTTGGAACTGCAATTGATAATTCCCAATCTGTATATTTCTGAATGGCTTCAACTAGATAGTGAACATAAGGTGAGTGTTCTGCTGATGGTGGTCCATCGTCATTAGTTAATAAGACGTGCATTTTAATATAGTTTTTAGCTTTAAAAGTTGAATACTTCTTCCCTTTGATGTTGGAATACTTTGTTTAGATGTTGAAAAAATGTGAGGCTTAGATCAAGTAACGTGAAGATGCGAGATCATGACGGTCCAGACCGAGCATTTTCACATAGTATTAATGTTAACATAATACAAAATCATACAAAGTTATAATGAAGTTTCATGGAAAACAAATTATTTTCACTTTCATTTAATCTTATCGGAGATTCGATTTCCCCCTTTTCACTACACATTTCTTCTGTATTATTTATTGAACATTCTTCTACCTGCTTTCCATCATCGGCTTTTATTAACACCGTCGCTTTGCATCTCGTATAACTTTACCGCCTTCAGCATTACTTGGTGACAAACCCTGATGTAATTTTAAAGGTGAACGAGAACTAACCTGGGTTATCTCCGATGCTCTTCCTTTATGCACTACACTCACTCTCCAGATTCGCATTTCCATCGGCTTTTATTAACACCATCGCTTTGCATCTCTAGTACACAGTATAATTTTACCACGCTTCAGCCTACTTGATGACAAGGCCTGATGTAATTTAGAGGTGGTGAACTAGCACCTTGCTTAACTCCGATACTCTTCCTTAATGCACTGTACCCCAGATTGTTTATTATAATCTTAGCGGTTTTTAACATAAACTCCGTCGAATTAATTACTGAATATGATTATATATAAATATCGTTAACTTTCTATAAATATATATTTAATAAAATAGTATAACAATAAGTATAACGATTCTTTACAATACTTGGCAATCTTTCTACACTAAACAAACTAATATGACTTTCAATCGTGAATCTACTTCTGAAGAAGTTGCTAGCAAATTTGCTTCTCAAATCTCTGGCAAAACAGTTCTTATTACTGGTACTAGTTGGGGTGGAATTGGTGCTGAGACTGCTTTAGTTACTGCTAAATATGGCGCTGAATTAGTTATTATCACCGGTCGTACTGATGAAGCTCTAAACTTAACTATTACTAAAATTACTGAACAAGTTCCAGATGCTAATCTATTACCTCTTAAATTCGATCTTAGTTCTTTCAAATCTGTTCGTCAAGCAGCAAATGAATTGAATAATAACTCAAATGTTAAGAAAATTGACGTTCTATTCAATAACGCTGGTATTATGGCCCCTCCTTATAGTAAATCTGTAGATGGGTTTGAATATCAATTTGCTGCAAATTATTTAGGTCACTTCTTATTTACCAATCTTATCATTGATAAAATCTTTGCTTCTCACAACCCAAAAATTATCAACCTTACTAGTTGGGGTCACAAGTTTTCACCAGTTATTTTCGAAGATCCAGGATTTTCTAATGGTGAAAAATACGTCCCCTTTCATGCTTATGGTCAATCTAAAACTGCTAATATTCTCTTTACTAAAGAATTAAATGAAAGATATGGAAAATCTAAAAACTTGGTTGTATTTAGTGTCCATCCTGGTTCTGTTACAACTAATTTAACCAAACATATTGATGTTAAAGAAGTTTTAACCGTTCCACCAACCGATTACCAAGGGAATGAAGTGTTCACCGCAGAAGTGTTAAGAAAACGATTTGTTAAGAATACTGCTCAAGGCGCAGCAACCTCTCTCGTAGCAGCATTTGATCCTTCAATTGAAAATCAATCAGGAAGTTATATGTTGGATTGTATCGTAGACGAATCCGCTTGTAACGAATATGCTAAAGATTTAAAGAATGCTTCCAAACTTTGGCAGTTAGGAGAGGAAAGTGTTGGTGAAAAGTTCCCAATCAAAGCATAGATCTTCGCTTTATATAGATATATTGCAACTAATTACTATATCCTCCTCTTCATGCCTCCGGCGGCCGGGCTCTACCCGGACCCGTTGCTCCGAGCTACGCTCGGAGATATAAACTAAATAAAAAACTGTCATTAAACTATATCCTCTATAACATTTCTACATTTGATCCATAAAATCTCGTTGATATACCTAATCCATTACTAACTTTCACTTTACTTTTCTTATCAAACATTGACGTTACTTTGGACAGTGATTTAATATGATCATCTGCCCATTCAATCTCAACTCCATTCTTCTTTTCCAGTACATCTACTGTTGTTTGCCACGAAAATCTAACAATATTGGACCAGCCAAATACTGGGTCAACTTGGTCTTTAAGCCATGATGATGTACGTCCATCTGATGGATAACCTGAACCCCATTCTCCATTGCTTTCATCTTGAGCTACTAAGGATGCATCTCTCGTAACTTTTGCACAAATAGATGCTGCACTTACTATTGGATATATTGAATCTGCTTTCTTGGCAACTGTGAATTTAATACTGGGGAATCTTTTAGATAACTTATCTTGATATTTTAATGGTGGTCCTACCGTATCAATATATGCTTCAACGATGTTTACGCCCTTTTGAAGAACCTGATTGATCAATTCCATAGTAGTATCATGTGCTTGTTCGTTCAAATTATAAGCTCCACGATTTTCAGGTCGTAGCATACCACTTGAAATATCTCTAGCAGTCATGATAGTCGTTGCCCATCCAATATTTGATTTTAAATCTTCATCTGTACAAATCTGCTGTAATAAATCAGATCTTGTTTTATGATTTAAAACTTTTGAATCATCAAATCCTATGGCAGCTAGCGTCTCTTTATAATCTACTTTACAATAGCTAGTGGCATAAACCATGGGTCCAAGTACTGGGCCACGTCCTGCTTCATCAACTCCTAATATACATGGACAACCGTCAGTTATATTGGAAGGTACTTCACTATGGAATGTATAGCTATCAAATCGATCTAAGCTATCATCTGGCAAAGAAGGGGGAATGAACGTTAATGGTTCAAGATCTTCAATAATTTCTTCATCATCAATTTGAGATTGAGATTGAGATTGGGATTCAGTAGTCATGATAATATATGGTTTGGAGAATGATGAAATCGCGTAACGCGTACAGAGTGTAGGCGGTATTGGTATATAGATAAAATACCTAACCCTAAGAAACATGTCAGCTTTTCCCCTGGAATTTCCTAATTAAGAAGGAGAAAAGCACCATTTATAGGCAATTATTAGGCCAATCACAAGTATGATCAATCTATTCTACTATATTTACTGTAAAATCTTATTTGTAATTTATTATTTACTACTATTTACATTATCATCACTTACATTAATTATATATACAATTCATACCTAACCTTTTATTGATAATTTACTGTCTTTACACTACCAAATGTTAATACTTGACTAATTCTATCTGCTCCTGTTAATAACATACATAATCTATCTATTCCCATCCCCCATCCTCCTGTTGGTGGTAATCCCCATTCCATTGCTGAAATGTAGCTATCATCGGGTAATGGTGTTTCACTATCTTTTAATGTTAAATTGTCATATGCTTGACGAGAAAAGTTTTCCTTTTGAAGAAATGGGTTATTCTCTTCTTCGTATGCATTTACATATTCTTTACTATTGATAAATAATTCAAATCTTCGGGATATTTTTCTATCAATTCCGTTGATATTGGCGATGGAAGATTTTGCTAGTGGTGACATTACATAAGGGTGGTTCATGATGAAGGTTGGTGATTTACATTGTGGTTCAATGAAAATACTTGCTAAATTATCCAATAATTTTGAACTAGTAAGAGGAGTAGATGATTGTGGAATTGGAATATTATTTGTATGATAATAATCAATCAATTCTTCTCTATTATTTAAATCAATTGGAAGAGATTTTCCAGTTAATTTTTCAATTTCTGATATAAAATCAATCTTACGTATAGGAGTTTCTTTATGAAATTCATTTTCAAGTTTATCTAAAATATCTTTACTTTGTAAATTAGAATGCTTACTTCGAACTGCTACAATTACTTTATAAAACACCTCCCTTGTAATCTCTATCAATTCATCTAAATTGGTATATGATTGATAAAATTCACAAGATGTAAATTCTGGATTATGAGTAGAATCAATTCCTTCATTTCTAAAACATTGACCAATTTCAAAGATTTTATCAAATCCTGATATTACTAATCGTTTTAACCATAATTCTGGAGCAATTCTCATTGATAATTTTATATTTTCATCATCTAATTCTCTTGATTCAGTTAAGAATGGTTTAGCAGTAGCACCACCAGATTGAACAGATAAAATTGGTGTTTGCACTTCAATAAATCTCTTTTCAAGGAAGTATTCTCTAATAGTTGATAAAATCGTACTTCTTGCTAATAAAATATTCTTTGCATTATCATTAATAGATAAATCCACAACTCTATTATGAAGTCTTGTAGTATCATTTAATTCATTCACTGGTAATGGATGTAAGCAAGGAGATAATAGTTTCACCCCTTCATTAGCTAATAATGAGAATTCTCCACTCTTTGTTCTCCATGGTCTACCAATAGAAGAAATAATATCACCTCTCCTTAGTAATTGATGAGATGATACAAACAAATCAACATCTTCTTTAAATCCATCAATTTTATTACAATTAACAACTACCTGAACACTAGTAAAATCTTGTACTAAATCAATAAATAAAAGCTTCTTACCTGACCTTCTAATCGATCTGATTCTACCATTAACTTGTATCAGATCAGTACTGGGAATACTATCACTATGATTTGTGAATTCATTATCCCATTTTTTTCTAACATCAGGAATTCTTACCACGTTCACATCAACATTCCTTACTTTATCAATCAAAGGATATAATTTATCATTCACGTCTATCTCAGACAACCCCTTCTGCATCAGTTCATTACGTTCATTAAAACTTGAACGAATTTCTTGCTCGGATAAATGACCCTTCCCACGAGCATAGCTCCTTTTCCAACACTCCACTCTCACATTACGACGAACAACTAAACCAATTGTCGGCCTACAACGATATAACCACTAAAAGTGTTAGTATCCCGCTACCCACTGGACCCATTGTGCCTAAAAACAACCTAAATTCATTCCTCAGTGAGAAGATTAGACAAATTCATCATTATAATATTAAGTAAACGAATCTTCATCATCGGAATTATTCTAAACAACCCTATAGATTCTTACCATTTGAAATATATTGAATCTTTACTCTTAAGAATCACACAATCATTGTCGAAGAGGGTCCAGAAATTTTCAGCCTTCTCCTGCATGTAACGAACTCCGGGAGCCAATATTTGGATAACCCAAAAAGGAGGAAGGAGAGAGGAAGTAAATGACAGACATAAGCGGGCCGAAGATTGTGCTCGGTACGGCTTTCAGGAGAGAAGATTGATAAGATAAACGGTCATAACGGTATGCAGATATTAAATATGATTTGAGTTTTGAGTTAATCAAAGTCAACAAATTTAAAAGTTAATTTATCATGGGAGAAATATCAATTCCTTCATTATTAGATACAGATTTGTATAAGCTGACTATGCAAGCAGCAGTATTGGATCATTTTCCCGATGCTAGTAAGTTAAAGAGATTGAATATAAGATGGAGAGATAGAGAGATAGATAGATTGCTAACGTAAGATTAGATGTTGAGTATGGATTTACAAATAGAACTCCGGATTTAAAATTCAATAAAGAGGCAGTTGAATGGCTTAAAATCCAAATCAATGGTATGTTCTATATACTATAAAATTCCTCGCTTGCGAGGAACAACGGGTCCGGGCGGAGCCCGGCCGCCGGAGGCATATGATGATGACTAACGATTATATCAGCACTTGGTGAGCTGAAATTAACAGAATCGGAGCATGAGTTTTTGAAATCTTCAGTTCCTTATTTGAAGGAAAATTATTTAGAATTTTTAAAAAAGTTTCGATTCCATCCTGAGAGTCAAGTTAAAATTAATTTTAATGAAGAGAGTCGTGATTTATCAGTTAAAATCTCAGGACTTTGGGTTGAAACGATTCTTTATGAAATTCCTATATTAGCACTTATTTCAGAAGCATATTTTAAATTTGTTGATAAAAATTGGGTTTATGAAGGACAGCTTGAATTAGCAGAGGAGAAAGCAAAACAATTGATTAATAATGGATGTATATTCTCCGAATTTGGATCAAGAAGAAGAAGATCTTATAAGACCCATAAATTAGTAATTGAAGGAATTATTAACGGATCAAAACAAACATCATCACCACAATCATTTGTTGGAACTTCTAATGTTCATTTTGCTCATAAATATAATATTAAACCAATTGGAACTGTTGCTCATGAATGGATGATGGGAATTGCTGCATACACGCAAGATTATATCCATGCTAATCAGAGATCAATGGAATATTGGATTGAAACATTAGGAAAAGAAAATGCTGGGGTTGCATTAACTGATACATTTGGATCAGATAATTTCTTAAAATATCTTGTTCCTCCATTTTCAGATATTTATACAGGAGTTCGTCAAGATTCTGGTGATCCTGCTACTTATACCAAATTGCTTTCCGAACATTATAAAAATCTCGGTTATAAACCTGGTACTAAACGAATTGTGTACAGTGATAGTCTTGACATTGAAAAATGTAAACTTTATAAACAAGTAGCGGAAGAAAATGGCCTAATCCCATCATTCGGTGTCGGAACCTTCTTTACAAACGATTTCAAAACAACCATTCCACCATTTGGAAAATCAAAACCATTAAATATAGTTATTAAAATCTCCTCAGTGAATGGACATCCAGCAATCAAACTAAGTGATAATCTCGGTAAAAACACTGGTGATCCTATCGAAGTAGTCCGAGTTAAAAAAGAACTCGGGTACATCGAAAGAGATTGGGAAGATGGTAATGAATCAAATCGTTGGATAACAACCGGGCTCTAATTGCCTCCGGCGGCCGGGCGCTGCCCGGACCCGTTGTCCGAGCTTCGCTCGGATTTTAATAACTTAAGCTGAAATGTAACACGAAAATATATAGTTAATATAATATACTAGATGTACTTACGCTTTTGTGGGATTAAATATCTATCTCTAATTAATGGAAGCTATCGTTGAACCTGGCTCTTTGGCTCTAGGCTATACTAAACCCCTGAAATTACCCCTTTGGTAATAGTAATATTCCAGCTTATCTTATCTTAACTGCAACCGAAAGAGCTTTCGTCAGTAAAGACCAGGATAACTTACCAGATAAATAATATACTTAAATTTTGATATTCTATGAACTATAGAATTTATTTCTATTATAGTTTAAAGAAATGGTATTAATTTAGGAACGTTAGTTATTGTCCTTGTGTTCAGTAAATGATGTTGCAGGAGGTACCAGCAGTTGGTTACACTCATAAAGAGCAAACTACGCCTATTCCCCAGAACAACTGAAAAGCTTCAAACCATTCAACCCTTATCTTATCTCTCTTATATTTTAAATCGAATTCAGTGGCTATCCCCCCTTTAAATTCCTCGCTACGCGAGGAACAACGGGTCCGGGCAGAGCCCGGCCGCCGGAGGCACAACCGCGCGGGCGCTTATGTTGAGTTGAAAAAAAATATGTTTAGGATGGAGTAGATTTTTATGGTGATGAAGATAAGTGAATGATTAGATTGATATGAGCGACTTGTCTTTGGAGAGCTTATTAGAGACATTGAAAGAGGCAGGTAGTCAACATGATAGAGGTGTTAGAGAGGCCGGGGAAAAGAAGTTGAAGAGCTGGCAAAATGTTTCGGGATATCATTCTGGTTTACAGACGATTTATTTGAATACATCATGTGATCAAGCAAATAGATGGTTAAGTATAATTTTGTTGAAGAATAGTATACAGAGTCATTGGAGAAAGACATCAAAGTATCATATGAATGATGAAGAGAAGGGATTGATAAGAGGGAGAATATTTGATAATTTATCTGAAGCTAATCGACAGTTATTGGTACAGAATGCCAGTACTATAGCACAAATAGCTAGAATTGATTTTCCAAGGGAATGGGGGGAATTGTTTGAGAGGATTGAATTAGTTATTGATGATGCTGTTAGTGGTAATGATTTAGTTAAATTGTATAATATTTTATATGTTTTGAATCAGGTGTTGAAGGTGTTGGCGTCGGTGAAGTTTGGTAGAAGTAAGCCTGCCATGCAGGAGAAGGCAGGTGGATTGCTTAGAAAGGTCTCTCCAATTTATGTTTCATTTATGAATGAATGGGGTAGAGGTGGAGAGAATGATTTGGCAAAGATGGAGGTTGGTTATTTAGCATTAAAAGTTTCTTCACGATTGATGTATGATGGACATGAATATGTTAATAGAAGTGGTGAAGCAGAAGAATTTTTTGGTGTTTGTATTGATCATTTTAAGACTTTTTTGAGTGTTTATGAAACACCTGATTATGGTAATTTCCCATTGTTAAGTAAGTATGTTAAGCAGATGGGAAAGTTGTTTCTTCGGGTTTATGATAAACAAGCAACGTCATTTGTTCTTGTTAATAGATCAAGTGAAGTTTTAGAGAGTTACCTAGGGGTCATTTTGAATAAAGCGTCGTTTTTGTATGAAGGTGGTGGTAGTGAGGGTGAAGGTGAAGGCGATGGTAATGGTGGTGGTAATGATGACGATGGTGATAATGATGAACGTAAAGAAGTCTATGAAAAAATCGTCTCACAAGGATTGGAATTATTCCAAGGAATGATTAAAGTATTAGATAAATCTCCTGCTACTAGTGTTAAAGGAAGAACTGAGCAAGATCGTTTAGAAGCAAATCAAGCTCGGGAATTTCTTAAAACACATATATTTATTAAAGAAATCAATTCTCAATTAATGGGGGTTTTGATTAATTGGTATTTCCGCTTAACCTACTCAGATTTAGAGAATTGGAATACAGACCCAGAAGGGTTTTTTATTGAAGAATCAGAACAAACTATTAGTTCAAATAAAATAAGACCTATCGCTATTGGATTATATCAAACAATGTTAATGGCATTTAAAGACGAATTAACAAGTCAAGTATTGAGATTTATAGAAGATTCAATAAATATACAAGATTCAAGTTTGAAGAGTATTTTAATAAAAGATGCTGCTTTACAAGCATTTGAAAATGGTAGTGGAGTATTTGGTGATGTTTGTGATTTTAATCTTATGTTCAAGACGATTTTAGCACCACAGGGGTATGTAACTTCACCTCCTCATTTTAAAATCCTTCGTCGTAGATTATGTCTTCTCTTACCAGAATGGATTTATAGAATTCAAGATCAAGAAATTTTAAATGAAATTTATAAATTATTATGTGGATTTTTGAATCAACAAGATCCATTAAATGATCTTGTTGTTCAATTATATACTATTCAATCGTTAAGATTTTGTGTTGATACTTATGAATTCAAACCTGATCAATTCTCTTCATATATTGATGTTGTATTCACATCTATCTTTCATTTATGTAATCAAGTTGAATCTATTGAAGCAAAAAATAGTCTACTTAATACATTATCAGTGTTATTTGAACAATTAGGTTCATATATTATTCCATACATCGATGGTGTATTAACAATGTTACCACCATTATGGCAAGATACTACTGATAATTATCTTATTAATGGAGTTATCTTACAAACATTAACTAATATTATCAATGCAGCAAGGGAAAAGAGTGTTTCATGTTATCAAATGGCAATTCCAGCTATAAGAATATCAGTTGATCCAACTTCTGAATTATACGCATATCTCTTAGAAGATGCTTTACCATTATGGAAAGCATTAGTTGAAAATGCTGAAACAACCAATGATGATCTTTTATCATTACTTCCTTCTCTTATGAATCTCTTAGAAAAATCAACTGAAGAATTAACAACTGAATTAGATATTTTAAAGAGTTATATCCTCTTATCTCCATCAATTTTAACTACCGAATTCACAAATCAATTGTTTACAATCACTGCTCAATACATTCCATCAATGTCTAAAGATTCATTTTCAAAATTAACTGATCTGTTATCTCTCATCTCCCTTCTCTCCCCACTAATCACCTACATTAATCCATTTTTTGATTCAGGATTATTCAATGAAATCCTTAAAACACTTTTCGATGATGGCATCGTCACAATGATCACCGTATGTCAAATCCTCAATATCTTTTCAAAAATGTCATTTGAAAATGCATCCTTATTCTTACAATTACTATCATCAGCAGGACAAACTGAAAAAATCCTTTCCATTTGGATCCAAAAATCCAATCACATGGGTCATCCACGTGATCGTAAAATGAATGGTCTTGGTTTAGCATCTCTAGTATCAACTGGCGACCCCCTAATCCTCTCCAAACTACCTGAAATCATCGATCTATGGTGCCAACTAATAGACGAAGTCAGTGAAGAGCAAGGCGATTCCGAATGTTACTACGGTGCTTTCGACTATCCCCATCCACAAGACCAACAACCCCTCTCCCCAGAACAGATCAGATTAAAACAATTAACATTAAAAGATCCTATTCACAGCATCTCTCTAAAACAAGCAATACAATCATCCATCAAATCCTTACATACTCTCCCTGAACATTATAAAACCCAATTCATTCAACCACTCGATCCAAAAATCATCTCTGCTATGAACTTAATCTTAGAATAAACTCATTATCCCCCCCTCCCCTCCTCTGCCTCTGGCGGCCGGGCTCTGCCCGGACCCGTTGTTCCTCGCTACGCGAGGAATGCTCTATCACGCAATCCACCTAATATATATTAAGTATACATATAACCTCTTGCTTGAGTTACATGATTATACCCTTAAATACAGCGTCGGTAAATCAGTTGGTCGACTCTTCCTACTCTCCCCTAACTCCTACTCCCGGTCTTCAGTATCGGATTTTCCGCTATTATTTCGGATTAATTATATGATCTAATTCAGCATCAAACCCTAACCCCTACTTACCTCTGCGGTTTTACCCCAGGTCAATTTTGATATACTTCTTCAATTATTTTAATATAAATTACATGATCGAGTCTAAAATGTCATTGTAAACTTGAAGATGTATATTTTATAAACAGAAAGCAAAGCTTGTTCGAGATACACCATTTTTAGCATATCTCCCTTATAATGAGCAAACCTCTACTGTCGATGCCATTGCTTAAACGGGGCTAGGAAACTTAACATCATATCTTTAGATTAAACGTAGATATAGAATTTAAATTTTATACGCCATCATCTATTTAATAATACCAGATAAGGGAAATGTGAAAATTGATGGAGTAAGTAACTTGAGCTCCATTGTAACGGGCATTATTTGTGGGTCAAGTTCGCTGTGAAATTTGTTTATCATACATTGCTCCCTCCATCGGATTAATATAGCCCTAACTTAAAGCTACGGATAAATTATAATGCAGCATAAGCCGTTAGTTAGCCTACCTGTCGGTGACAACGATCAGCGTATCTACCAAAGCAAACAGTAAAGAAAGTATTGTACCAGACATAATCAGATTTGATTTAATTCTCAATTATTGCCAATAATTATGAATGAACTTAATAAGAGAATACATATATAGATATATATTTATATATTATCCGATCAGCTTTGATATTTATACTAATAAATGCAATCTTATCTTCGACGGAGTAACGAGCGAATCACATATTTATAGCTACATGCAGAGTTGTGAAGTTTTTCCGGAAAATCCCACACCACCGTTAGCAATCGATGCACATATCTATGGGTAAATTGTTGGGATAATGTACAGCTATAGTTTTATTAAAGGTACAAATTATAGAGATAGAAAGCGTAAAAGCGTACGTTATTATAAAACCAAGGCAGATTTCTCACTGCATGTATTTATGGCAACCGTTAATATAACTACAGTTCACCGTTCCGAAGGACTAACTATATGTTAGGCTGATTCTCCTAGCTAATATCATTAGTTAAGTAACTTAATTTTATATAAATTAAACTGCCATATATATGAATTGTTTATTTGTACATAATATTACCACTGTACTAACATTCCTCCTTACTTAATTAATCATTATTAATCTTTTACACATTCCATATTGTAAACATCGACCCCCCACTTGCGGGTGTTGACGGAACAATTGACTACTTGCCCCCGCATAGTCTCGGGAAACCCACCCGAACAACAGCATCTCCCACAGAGAGTTCCTAACCCATACCGATATTTGTCCCAACACAAGCGAAGAAGAAGAAACAGACGGAGATTTACAACGAAGGGCAGTACCAGCTCCAGCCATAGCTATTCACCAACAGCAGCACGTAACGGTTGGGAGTTTGAACAATCTCCTCACCAAATAAACAATTTCGGGATAATTAACCTTACCCTATTATAGATTCAGGATATTCTCAAAGATTGAAGAGAGCCAATATTTTTTTTTTTGAGATTATTATTGCTTTCTTACTTCACCAAGGGAATTTGTTTGGAAAGTTTTAAGTTTTTTTTGTTATTAGTCTTTGAAATTCAAGCAATTAACTAGAAAACAACTAACTGATTGTAAATTGATTAACGAAACAAAATAAAAATCAGAAAAAATGTCCACAGTAGCTTTACTTTCCAGAAGGGTTTTAACCCGTTCAACCAGAGGACAAATGAAATCGTAAGTACACCCCTTTAATTTCCTCGCTTGCGAGGAACAACGGGTCCGGGCAGAGCCCGGCCGCCGGAGGCGAAACAGCCCCGTCTAACCAACCTAGATTCATCAATGTTCCAACATTTGCTAGATTATATGCTTCAAAATCATATCCATCTCATACAATTATTGATATGCCAGCATTATCACCAACAATGACCCAAGGTAATGTTGGAGCATGGCAAAAGGCAGTTGGAGATAAATTATCCCCAGGTGAACCATTAGTTGAAATTGAAACTGATAAAGCAACAATGGATTTTGAATTCCAAGAAGAAGGATATCTTGCAAAGATTTTATTAGAAACTGGTGCTAAAGATATTCCAGTTGGTAAGCCAATTGGTGTTTATGTTGAAGAAGAATCGGATATCGCAGCATTTGCAGATTTTACTGCTGCTGATGTTGAAGGTGGATCATCAGCATCATCTGCTAGTGCTGAAACTAAATCTGATACTGGTAGTGATAAATCTGAACATCCAGTTTCTCAAGTAAGTAGCTCAGAAGCTCCATCAAGCTCTGCACCACAATCAACTTCATCAGATGGCACTGTTGGTGATCGTATTATTGCTTCACCAATTGCTAAATTAATTGCACTTGAAAAGGGAATTCCACTTAAAGATGTTAAAGGAACAGGACCAAATGGTCGTATTATTAAGAAGGATGTTGAAAATTACAAACCATCAGCATCTGCTGCTCCAGCTACTACTTCCGCCCCAGCTTCAACTCCAGCTCCAGCTCCTGCTGCTGCTGCCGGTGGCATTTATGAAGATATTCCACTTACTGCTATGCGTAAGACTATTGCTGCTAGATTACTTCAATCTAAACAAGTTAACCCTGATTATATTGTTTCATCAACCGTTTCAGTTTCCAAATTACTCAAATTAAGAGCTTCTCTTAATGCTACTTCTGAAGGTAGATATAAACTCTCTGTTAACGATATTCTTATTAAGGCAATTGCAGTTGCCAATCTTGCCGTTCCACAAGTTAATTCAGCTTGGCTTGAAAAGGAAGGAGTTATTCGTCAATATAAGAATGTTGATGTTTCAGTTGCTGTTGCTACTCCAACCGGTTTAATCACCCCAGTTGTCCGTAACGTTCACGCTAAAGGACTTGCTACTATCTCCGCTGAAATCAAAGCCCTTGGTAAGAAAGCACGCGAAGGAAAACTCGTCCCAGAAGAATATCAAGGTGGTACTATCACAATCTCCAACATGGGAATGAACCCAGCCGTTTCCTTCTTCACAGCCATCATCAACCCACCACAAAGTGCAATCTTAGCTGTTGGTACTGTTGAAAGACGTGCTATCGAAGACCCAGAATCTGAAACCGGTATTGCCTTTGACGACGTCATGGCTGTTACCGCTTCATTCGATCATAAAGTTGTTGATGGTGCTGTTGGTGCTGAATGGATCAAGGCTCTCAAACGTGCTATTGAAAATCCATTAGAACTCTTATTGTAATTATCTAAGCATTCTTCAAAAAGTATATCACCTAACTCCCCCTTCCCCCCTTTGTAATCTCCAACCAAATATAACGAAATCTTATTAGAATAACCACCCTCCTTGACCTGCCTCCGGCTGCCGGGCTCTGCCCGGACCCGTTGTTCCTCGCTACGCGAGGAAGTTCTAAAACTAATGGTACCGCTAGCAGCTGATGAACAAGTATCATCATGGGAATTACATTAGTATATGTTAAAGATGAATCCAATTAGAATATCATGAATTACTTCCTCTCTCCGTTCGGAGCCTATAGCTCTTTCAAATATTACCATTCTTATATGAATTATGTAGAAGAGTCCGCATGCTGGGGGAAAAGTAAAGCTGCTCTCCCTGTAGACATTCCTCGCGAAGCGAGGAACAACGGGTCCGGGCAGAGCCCGGCCGCCGGAGGCAGATGTAGGTAGGTAAATAAGACAAAATAAATAATAAATTATAATCCTTTAAATAATGATTCCTTTTACAAGTTGAGCTAATCTATTTCGCATATCCATGCTAACTTCGTTTGAATGACTGAAGGTACTAACGGATGATGAAATGACAAATGAATCATGATCTTGTTCAACGGGTCGGAATCCACTTTGTAGGAGCATTTCTTCTAGTTGTTCACGATATTGTGCTAATTTACGGAATTCTTCTAGATTTGCTAACATTCCTTTACCAGCAGCTAGAATGCTTTTCATCATTGATTTTTGACTTCCAAATTCAGTTAATTTTAGTAATCGAGATCGAACTGTTGCGTAAACCATACATTTCTTAGATAGATTATGTTCTCCAACAAATCGTAAACTTCCCAAGAATCTTAATCCTGAAACATCGTATTCACTTGATGCTCGAAATAATTGCCCTCCAAGATAGAGTGCGATTGTTGTATCAAATGAATCTTGACTAATGTATTCTTCTAGTAATGTTGGTAGATCGTTGTCATTTTCACCATTTGCTTCATTCATATGATCATCAGGATACCCAGCTACCCAGAGTAAATCTTTTAATTCTGCTTGACTTCTACATCCAAGGAAAAGGAAGTAGAGATAACATAGATATGATGCATATTTATTGCTTTGTTGTTCTTTAACCGAATTCTTTGCACTGATTTCTAAAAATGTTTCTAATGCTTGTAAAGTATCTACTCTTGTCGATGCCTTTTCCATTCCTTTTAATACAACTGCTGATAAACATAAATCAAAATATTCTACAGAGAAATTTACATCCATTAATTCTTGGATTGATCCCCATTGATCTTCAAATGATTTTCTACCTTCTAATAGATACTCGGCCATACTGATATCTTTAAATGCTCCTAGATTATCTAAGGTTCTTAAATTAGCTTCTATTAATTGCAATCCATGGCTGAATAGGTTTGAATTTTGCGAATGTAATAATGCTACTCCTAACCAAAACATCTTACTATGATAAACAGATTGCTCATTTAATCCGTCCATCATCTTTGTTAAACATATTATTGTACAAACTCCATATTCTTCGTTTAACATTGGATTTCTTGTTGATGTTAATGAATTATATAATACATTTAGAACTTGGGTAACAACTGCATCTTCCACTTCAATTCTTGCTAATGATCCAAGTACTAGGAATGATCTACACTGTAATGAAGGATTTTCAGCAAAACAAGCATTGATAACTAAACTACTCCATCGAGATCTCCAAACATTAGCAATTTGAATACTATAAGAAGCAGTTGCAATGATATCCATTAATATTAAACAGAAATTTTCAATATGGGAAATAGATGCTAAACTAAAGTAATCATAAGAAATATCCTTCATATCTTCACTTAAACCAAATAGTAGTTTTCCTTTTGATGAAGTTAAATCAGACCAAATGGAGATAATATGTTCTCTTTGATCAGAACTAATCTTATCACAACATGAAAATGCATGAAGTACATTGACCAATAAGTTACATAATGATAATCTAAAGTTATAAGGTCCAGTATATATTAATGATGATACTAAAAGAATAATTTCTGGTAGATAAACTTCAGCAATTAATAATGATTCAAATGATAATGATCCAATTAATCGAATTAAAACATCTAATTCCGTCCAATCAGGATGATTTGTTAATGATCTTTCTGCAAGTGGTAATGGTTTAGAAAGAATATTTCTACATCTTGTTATAACTGTTCCACATATACTAAGAGTTGGGAATGATGTCAATACCGCTAATACATCTTCAATTTCCATATCTTGAGATCCTCTTTCAACGGCAAATCTTATAACTTCATCTACTAAAATCTCAGTTAATTCTTCTTGTAAACATAATGCGGGCCAAAAGTTTAATAACAAACTTGTGTAATGATCAGGACTCCATACTGCAATATCAAGAAAGATTCGAATTAAACTAGCTGCTTCATTACGTCCAGTTTGTGAATTATATATATTCTTAATCCATGGTGCAGCATATAATATAGCATTATTACCTTGTTCTTGAGAAAATGACTTGAATGATTTACTAAATTCAATTAAAAAGTCATAAGTTAATTCTGGATGATTAGCAGCAACTACTTCACTAAATACTACACTCATACTAACTTCCTTCTTTGGTATTCCAAATCCTTTACCTCCTCGAATTTCCCGTCCAAAACTAATATTAAATCTTTCTGGTATCATTGCCAATAAATTAAATGCTGCTTCTTGTAAACTAGAATTATTTGAACAAAGATTTGAAAATCCAATGTTTAAAAATGATCCTAATCCATCTTCAAGGTCCATTACCAATGAATCATTTGTTTCAGTACTCTCTTCTGGTAATCTTGATTTAGCATTCTGAATAGCTCTAATAATTTCTGTTTTCTTTCTATGAAGAAGAACATAAGTTTCACCTTCATTTGTTTCAATTGTGAATTCTTCAGGTTTGGAAGTAGTTTTTGAATGGCTAATATCACGAATTTCTGATAGATGAATAACGTCATTACAAAATCCTGGTGAATTTCTAATATAATTAAATGGTTTTTCCCCATGAATTTGTACATATTCATTACCAACTTTAACAGTAACTGGATAAAGGTTATTATTGGCTGATAACATTTTACCTCCTTGATAAACAAGTCTTGCATCATCAATAACCTTTACCGATCTTTGATCAAGATTTAGTCCACGAACATTACATATAGTTGAAATATCTTCAGTTGTAAGGAAAACATACTTTGTTTTCATTGGATTCATATAAACTCCTGATTCATAATTGCGTAAAAATGCTTTTAAAGCAGGTAGAAATGATGTAGATACGTTATAATAATATACAGTTGTACAATTTTGCGCCATCTCTGGTGGTACCATTGTATCTCTGATTGTTCTTACTGTATTTGATAATAAATGAGAAGGTTTACAACTTGTACAATCATAAAATAAACTAAATTTGTCACTCCACATCCTGTTGGCAACTTGAAAAAATCTATATAAAACCAATTCACTATCTAATTGTTCACGATCATAATTTTTAAATGTAACTAACATAACTGGAGAGCCATCTAAAGCAATACCATCATGAACAACTCGTTTATCAATAATTTCACTTAAATCACGATCTTCATTTCTTGCCATGAATTCATTTAATCTACTACCAGCAGAGATTTGCTTTGATGATACACTCGGTTTACGTGCTTTTGCTGAAGGAGGTCTACCAAGAGACCGAACTAACGAAGAAAATCTTCTATTTGCATCAATTTCTGCTTCTCCAGCAATACCAAATACTCCTCCAGAAGTACCATTCATAGAAGATGACGAAGATCGTCGATTAGTTGAACCATTAGTACCAACAGTAGGAACAAACTTTTGTAATCGTTGATGTACACGACGGCCAAAAGTAGGTGCGAATGATGTTGGAGGTGGTGGTCCTGATGACGATAATTCATCATAAAAGGTACCTTTTAATCTAGTAATATCTGCTCCATTACCATTTGTAATTGCATTTGATACTGGAGATTGAGCTCTTAATAATCTACGTTTCCTTTGATCCATTAAAATCTTATGATGAGCATCATCCCAATGATTATAAACAAATGTATGAAGAGTTCTTAAATGATCAGAATCCATCATCTTAGGATTGATTGATCCTTGTGACGATGTATCATCACTAAGATCTTCATCAATTGAACTTAATGTTTTTAAGAAATTGAACATTCGATTCTTTTTATCATCAAGATCAATCATTTTCCCATCAGTATCATGATTATTAGTTGATAATGCAACTGCTGAAGTACAATTAGAAATATTTTGAATTGCCTTTGCTAATAATAATAATGATCTTCTAATTTCTTTACTAGGTGGACCTGGTAATAACCCCTCTTGATCTGGTGATACTAAAACTGGGCACAAGAATCTTAAAAAGAAGAATGAACCAACAGCACTTTCTTTATAAGCAGGAAACTTACGAGAAACTGCTTTTGAAATTGATGCACCAATTTCTTTAAAGCTGGTTGGTAATAATGCTTGAGTTGCTTCCAAAGTATTAAATAATTCATTTAAACATTTTTCATACTTTTGAAGATTAATCTTCAACTCTACATCAGGATTTTTTAACTTGTTAATATCAATTTCAAATAGATATAAATCAGGTCTAGCAGTAACATTTTTAATAAATGGACCAAGAGTTGATTGTAAATAATAATGACCACGAGATTTTGAATACATTGAAAGGAGTTTTGTTGCAACACAATTTCTTCTTAAAATATCTGCTGAAAAATTAGTAGATTCAATTTCTCTTGCAACTGCTGCTTTTACTAATGAAAATCCTCGATTTCTAAATTCAAATGCACTTAAAATAGCTGCTGAAAATTCATCTGCTTCTGAAGCAGGACAAATATCACATAATGATAGAGTAATACGAATATTAGATACTAAGAAATCAACCAGTTCTTCATATCGAACATTCTCACTATAATCAGATGTAAACTTGGTTTCTTTACTAAGAATATTCTTAAAGATTTCTAAAAATGCTAATCTTAATGATTCATCTTCATGATATCCTAATGGAAGAGCACTACGAAGACCAATTTCAACATTTGCATTTAATAAATTACTTAAACATGTAATTGCATTCTCGCGAATTATTGGTGCCTTATCTAATAATCGAAATGGAATTGGACCCGAATGTTGAGTTGTCCGTGATATAGTTGATGATGCGATTGATGAGGAATCAGAGACCGTGGGAACAGTAATTGGTGGATCTTCTTTACATCTTTGTAAATTACGTAAGAATAGTGAAAATAAATTATTAAATGTATTGAACTTTGCACTTAACATATCCTTTTCATGTACACCATCTGGTACTTCAATTGCTAAGCCTTTTAATAATTCTCCTAAACATTTCGAAGTAGCAGCAGCAATATCTCTAACAAGACGACACTTTTCAGCAACATATTTATTCTCAACTGCATTATGACAATCAAATGTTACTGCTCTTTCAAACCATTCAGAAACTGACATTACTACTTCATTTCGTACTCTTGATTCATGTTTCATATTAAGTGCTTCTACTGTTTTACCAATTGTTTCTAATAGTTGACAAACTTTTAATACTAATCTTAAAATATCTAAATCGAAATCTGTTGTATTTATATATTGAACTATTTTTAATGCAATTGATCCTACATCTACTGATATGTAAATATCTTCTTGTTGAAGTTGTTCAACAATTGAGCGAATAAGTAATGCTGTTTGACCAAGTAATCGATTTAAAGTGGTTACTTTGGAATCAATAAATGATTGTGGACGAGGAGGTAAAGGAGGTTTTAATGAATCACCAGCAACAACAACTACCGCCTCCTTTTCTTCTCTTAAACTAACAACATCAAGTATATGACTATCAATCATACCATTTAATTGTTTTAAAACATGATGATATGCTAAAGGTCCAACATCATTTGCTAATACATCTCTACTTGTTTCTCGAACAATAGCAGAATCAGATAATAAGAAATTTACTGAATCAAATAAAAATTGTCTTGCTTTAAAATGTACATTATCTTTAATTTGAATAGTTCCTTCATTTTCAGGATTTAATAATGGAATTAATAATGAACTTAATACACCATAATAACATCTCCATTCTTTAGAAAGGTTAACAAAATCTGAATTTGAATTTCTACTTGATTCATTCAACATTTGAGAATTTAATAACGACCATCGGCCATGAATTACCGTCCAAACTTGAATTAATGCTTCTGATGGATTATCAATACTTTGAAACAATCTACAAAGTTTCTTTTGAACTGCAATAGGAGTATAGAATGAAGTTTGAGAAGAAATCTCTGAATATACATGAAAATTACTCATAATAGACCATGATGAATTATGAACATTTTCAAAATCTTCCAATAACATTCCTTCTTTAACCATTAATTTAATATTTGCTAATGCTAATTTACAAATTTCCATTATTGGTGAACATAAACATAACACCATTCCTGCTTCTAATGCACTACTTAACGCAGCTCTATGTTTGGGATTCTCAATAATATTATCTTTAAAGGAATAGGAATCGTTAATAGAACTTCTAGTGATTAATAATTCATTTACCTTTAACAATTCCTTTTCCAATTGTTTACTTGTTAAACTCATAGTCATTATTGATTCAACAGATGATTTTATATTCATACTAATACCATCATAAATGGGGAATAAGATATGACCATCTTCATCATATTCAGTTCTTTCCTTTATTTCAATCTGTATAGCACTATCTTGTTCTTCATCAACATGAGTTTGTCTTTTTACAAATGCAATTAAAACTTCAGTTATAGAAGAACGTAATAATTCATTTTTACTTGTTGAACAATGAATTATTGCTTTTGAAAATGATTCAGGGACCTGATCAAAGGTATGTTCAGAATGACTTAGTAGAATATCCAGTGCATATTTTAATGATTCAACTTGTAATTTAAATTCCCCATCTTCTTGATTATCTTCATATTTATATAAATTATTTGCTACTAATTCAATAAACTTGATAAATTCATAATTATGCAAACTTAAAACCATATTAAGAATAGCTTTTCCTTCTGGGCGATTTTGTAAATTTTTTAAACCAGTTATAATATTCCTTTTAGAACGTAAACTTACATTTGGTATTGGTAAAATACCAATTAAATCCTTCATAACTTCAGTTGGTTTTAATACTAAATATGAACTTATAAATCTTGATTGAAGATAATCAACTTTAGCAAAAGAAGGGATTTGGTCTGTTTGATAGAATAAAATATTAAGTAAAGTTGGATAAATCAATATTGAATATTTTACAAGTGGTAATTGTGAGAAGGTAAGATTATGAATTTGTACAATATTTGAAGCTGCTAATGCGAATATTGAATAACAAGTAGCAGTAATACCTAATGATCGATTAGCATTAGTAACTCCACTAGAAGTAGTAACAGAGCCTATTGAAGAATTATCATTAATACTCATCCTATGAAGTAATGTTAAGAATCTTAACCGAGAATTCTGAGCTACTTCTCCATTCTCTTCAACTCCACCTTTTGCATTAATAATCAATTCAAATCCATCAGGAATAACTAATGATAACATTGCTAAAAATCCCCAAGAAACAAAATTTCTATTTTCAGTTGAACTTTTATATAAATAATCAAATAACAAAGTACTTTGGACTCTTAATAAACCATTTTTATCACAACTTTCCCTTGCTACTGCTTCTGGGTGACATTGAATCCAATAAATCATACTATGTTGAATAAAATACTCCAACATATGACGATGAATAGGCTTATGAGCATTCGGGCACCAAGCCATGAAATCTCTCAGCACTTCATACAATCTATTACTATCTAAATAATGAAAAGCAATAACATCCAATCCATAAAGAACAGAATTACCAGGAAAGCTAAAACTTGCATTAGAGCTTGAAGACATTGTATGAGTTAATTGATAATGAGTACTATTAATAGAACTGATTGTACTTGGCGAAGAAGGAACAGTAGGATCTTGTTTCAACATCCTTATTCTTTCACTACTATAACTATAAACCTGATTCCAATTACTTGCACTTAAGCAAAAGACAATTGTCTCAATATATTTATCAATTTTACTAATTAAACAGCTCGGCTTCTCCGTATAAATCTCCTTTGTAATAACAACAAACGCTCGTTTAACTCGCGTTCGTGACTTCAACTTCATCAACATATCAATTGCCCTTTCAGCAATAACACCAGCAACTGGTACAGGAGGATTAGGAAACAACCCCAACCAACTATCTTTAACATCATCATCATGAACATTATCATCATATAATAAATCTCTCTTTGCAGCTTTTATCCTCGCATCTTCAGTATCTTTATTAGCATCTCTCCATTCACTTAAAGCACCACTAAACATCAATTCCATCAGAACCAAAAGAGATTCCTGAACCAATCGAGGTCTCTGATCTAGAAACACCGACCAATCTCCCTATTATTGTTAGTAAACTGATGGTCAACGGCGGCCGGTGGACATGCCTCCGGCGGCCGGGCGCTGCCCGGACCCGTTGTTCCTCGCTACGCGAGGAATGAAAATCCCTCACAACCAAAAACAACGGGCAAGGAACTTACTTCAACTACATTTTCAATCACCTGAAGAAAGCCATCTAGCGTTTCACTAAATAATCCTCTCCCTGGATAACTCGAGAGGAAATCTCTCGAACTGATAAATAAATCATCATCCAAGGTCTCTTCCGCACTGATTCCAGTAATATGAGGAAGCTAGTATAGCTTGTTAGTACAGTTCTACGCGAGCAGCAACGGGGCCGGGCACACCCCAGCCACCAAATACACATTACTCACTTGTCGACCAAGTCGTTTGATAACTAATGGAATGATTGTCACTGAAGTGAACTCCTCCAACTCATTGCTCATACTGACCCAATCAACTGATCTATATTAGTTAATATCAAGTACATAAAGATATCTCCGATATCACGATATTGTCAAGAACTTACCAGTATCGTTACTGTCGTATTAAAGATTATCGATTCAATTGTAATATATATATATCGGTCTTCTCTTGTCCAGTCTTATTGTCTTGTTTTTATCTTATCTTATCTTATCTTCACTTTTCTTGTCCTTACTCGTTATCTTTTCTTATTCTTGTCGATAACGGTTCTTGTTCTTCTATATTATCATATAACTATTCTTTAATTCATTAACTAAATCGTTTTAAATTATAATTGTGTTAAATATTCAATTGGAACTCAAATCGCCTTGTAAAAGATTCTCCAACGGTTTTTAATCGTAAAGTGCCGGCCGTTTTATTTAACGTCTTTCTGACTAGGGATTATCTGGAGGCAGGCTGGCAGGCAGAACGAGGAGGAGAGGGTGGGAGGTCAGACCTAATTGTTAAGCAGCATTGGGGGTATAAGCGGTTAATTTAATTTTCCGTTAATGTATGTACTTTAAGGTGCAGTTAGCTAACAAATCCGCACTGCGTTGTTCGTGTCTTAGTAAGGTAAATCCTTAACGTTATTGAATTTAAACTCTAGTAAGGTCCTCTTTCTCCACATTCTATGGTTGGTAGCCCTAACCCATTTGTCCCAAATGCAGGGTTACTAGCAGGGGGGGCAGGAGAAAAGTGGAACCACTTTAAAATTCCTCGCAAAGCGAGGAACAACGGGTCCGGGCAGAGCCCGGCCGCCGGAGGCATTGTATGAAAGTTTTTGATTTAGATAGAATTAATAGATACAATAAACTTTCATCATCATCGATTGGATAATGATATGATTGCTATTATCTAGTAGTAGTTTTATTAGTAACCTTTAGATGAAAACCCCACATTCAGCTAATCCCGATTATGCTATATTTCACCCACTCACTTTATCCTTTCTTTCCCCTTCTCCCCCATTCCCTTCCTTTTCCTCGCTTCCCCCCCTTCCTCCCCCACTTGCTTCGTGAACTTCACATCAATTAGTGGATGATCAGCAGCCTCTGTCTCCTAAATCATCTTTCAACGCTACATTACAAAGAAATTCTTTGTAACCAGTTGGACGTAATTGATAACGAGCAGGTGTCAAGTTATCAATTAATACACCAGGTGCTTGGCGTTACGTTACTAGAGTGTACAGTTTAATTTACAATCTCCACTTTGATTAAAAATTCGCTTATCCGTTATCATTTCTCCGAACAGTCCGATGGTTCTCAACTGTCAAATCTGGATTTCGAATTACTTAAGTCTTCCGTTAATCTCATATTATTTAACCATTAGTAGTTAAATCGAGAAAATTAACCATATGACATCTGACTATCGAAACCGAATTAAGGACAATCACGTAACGTACGTTACGTGAGGATACGGACCTTAGTTATAAGTAGCTAAGAGTAAAGTTTAAGCTATAACTTAGCAGTAACTTAGTACAGTAGATTCCTACCTACTAGTAAAGATAACAGCTGTTCTTTGCGGTGCTAAGAAGACATTACTCGGTTCTCGGAGGATACTAACACCAACTGATAAGCAAACTATATATCCTTAGATTAATTATTAATTTAAACAGCAGTCCACATTAACAATCGAGGAACAACCCCACCAGCAAGGGCCGCGGAGATACCCTATTATGTAACATTATAAAATCACCTCACCGTACTCAACTTGGGCCTGACAAAGAAACGGAGAACCGCCGTAAATTATATTTTCTTGGAACGACAGGCCCAATTGTTCCTTCGCATAGAAGAATATTAAATTATCCAAACTCAGATGTTTACATATATCGTATGATGCGCACACATTCGGATAAATTAATAAACTGGGCATACGCTTGTTAGTACATTACGGACCAATGTCTATCCGGTTGATTTGCCTCCGGCGGCCGGGCTCTGCCCGGACCCGTTGTTCCTCGCTTCGCGAGGAAAATTATTAACTTGAACGTCGAGATGGGTTCGGGGAGGCGGAGACATGCAGGGTCTTTTGAAGATAAGCCAGCCAGCCAGCCGTTCAACGCGTTAACGCGATGTACGATGAAGAACCTGGGATTGAAATTAGCAGTGATTTCGTCGGTTGTTAAAGTGTAATAAGAAGGTAGATTACATGACGGGAATTCGATGATGTTACGTACGTTTAAATTTATAAATTCCTCGCGTAACGAGGAACAACGGGTCCGGGCAGAGCCCGGCCGCCGGAGGCACACACGGTCCGTCTAACAATTTTGTGAAGCTTCACGTCAAGAACGTCTTAATTCGAGATTAAGAGGTGCTGGTATTAGAAGAGTTGGTACAGCTTTTACCATTGATTTAGAGGAGAAGGAGAAGGAAAAGCCGTTAGAAGAAAATATCATTGATGTTGATGAAGGTCAGAGTGACGGTGATAGTGATGGTGATAGTGAATTGATTACTCCAGAGCCGAGTTTAAAAATAATTGACGTAGAGAAAATTTCAAAAGAAAAGAATTTAACAAGGGCTTTAAGACATGAATCTAGAATAAGAGGAGCTGGTCAACGTAAAGTTGATGATCGTTTATCTATTGTTTTTGGTATGTACCCGTTGTTCCCCGCGGAGCGGGGAATTATATAGATTCTAACTATTTCGTTTAGATGATAAAACTATTACTAGTTTTAACAACACAAGATCTAGTATTGGTGATACTACTTTAACTATTGAATACGAAGATGATGATGATAGTGGTAGTAATGATAATGATGATGGTCGTCACGAACATGAAGACCATCACGAAAAGCAAACTCATCTATATTCACCGGTTTTACCTCCAAATCTAGATAACAATCAAACTCAATATAATCAACAATCTAATGATAATGATGATGATTTGTATAATACCAATTATAATGACTATGACGATGGAAATGACTACTTCAATGATAATGGAAATGACGATATTGAAAGTGCTGATGAACTGATAGCTGAAACAATCCACCAGAACAGCGAACACTCCATTCTATTATTAAGTCCAAATTCTACTAATCGAGATTCAAGTTCAAATCAAAATGGTTATAAAAGAAAAGCCGAGAACGATCAGTATATAGATTCGCTACTCAACTCATATTTATTATCTAAACAACCACTCGACCTTAAATCCGATTATCCAACACAACTCCCTCAGCAACTCCCTCAACACTCACCTCAACAACCTCTCCCGCCGCTCGTCCATATTAAACGACGTAAAAATAACCAGGAAGAATCAAACCAACTCCCTGCCTCGCGACAAAATCGAAACCAACTACAAAATTCTCGTTCAATTGTTCTTAAATTACATAAAGTCCCTACTGGTTCTGGTGGAACTAATAAAATCAATAATATAGATATTATCTCTCAAATTGTACTTGATTTAATTGAAATTGAACAAGAGAAAATTGAGTCTCCTTCAATAAGAAAAGCTGTTGGTTTATATCATGATGCTGTTGCCCAAGAATTTTATAGTTTGATTGATGCAATTGATCTTACAAGATCACTAACTAATTCATTTCGCAAAGCAGAATTGAAGAGAAATAATTTACGGATGAGATTACTCGAGTTACGGCAAGAGAGATCAAAAATCCAATCAGAAATTCAAAAAGTTCGAGACGAAAATATGAAAAGTGCTTCTCAAGATGATTATCTAAAAGATATAGGAGATTTTGCTAATGAGATTGAAAAGTCACGCGGTGGATTGTTAACATCAGATGCTGATAGTGATAGTATGGTTATTAATAGTATTCAGTCACAATTAGATGAAGTAAATCCGATATTATCAACTCATTATGGAACATATGAACGGTTATTACATTTCAATAACAGATTGGAAGAAGTTTTAGAGCGCAGTGAGATGTAAGGAAGAGGGGATCTCTTCTGAAAGCAGTAGATGCATTTACAATAAACGCTGGCTGTTAATATTGTCAAAGCTGGTAATTAGCTGAATGAATGTTTACCGTATCCACCTCCAAGGGATATTAGGCAACGCAGTTCAACCAAGAATCGTTGCCATAGTTCAAGTTATATAACCCTATCTAATTATTGTCCTATTCAATAAGAATGTTTCTATAACTATTTATTTATTATGTCATCTCCAATTACCAACTTGAACTGCTCTTCCACTCCGGATGCCAAAGGCAAAGAGTGGTTCTCCATTTGCATATAAGAGTATATTAATTCACGTAGTCGTTATCAGGGGATACTGAAAATTATCATGTTAACACAAGATGAGCATTCCCTTGGAATTGTGTACTTAGGTCCAGCTCATCTTAACAACTTATATAGGATGATATAACTTCTCGCAACGACAAATACACATCCTCCTCTTCACAGCGTAATACAGTACAATAAAACTAAATATAACATTTATATATTTTAAAATGCCCCGACGGACGGTGCACCTCCATCCATCTACTACCTACTACCACCTACTACCGCCTACTACACTATCATCAGATTCATTTAATTACATAATTTATTGATCATCGCGAACAAGAGCAGCAATCATTGAATAAAGATAAAAGAAGAACATTATCAAGTGAAAAGCCAATTTAATAAAGCTCTCCTTTTTATGTTTTCCAAGGGTTCTAAAAATCTCTGTAGCATCTAAAAGATGAGTATTGGTATAAATTCGATTAACATTGTAAGCGAATAGTGGTAAATTAAGTAAGAAAGTAAACCAATAACCATTAATAAGAAACAAAAAAGTGAGAACACCTTGAACGGCAAATTCTGGAAGAATGTACTAAGGATTATTGTTAGTCGACAAGGGACATGCCTCCGGCGGCCGGGCGCTGCCCGGACCCGTTGTTCCGAGCTACGCTCGGATTTTAGTGAAATACTTACATTGTTAAGTCGATTACAGAGATCAATAGGGTTGATATAATCTGCCATTGAGGTTAGTCATGTGATTTGGATCCATTGCTTCGTTTTCCAGTACTTACCGACTTCTATAAGATATGTTAGTAATCTGAATTCGTAGGGGAGTGGGAGAGAGAAGGATTGGATCCTTATTTGCAGTACTTACCGAGATCACTATACATGATAGTGAAAAATACTTGTAAAAACAAGTTTACAGCATTCGTCAAAACGGCGAAAAGATAAAGCCTAATCGTACATTGTTAGTATCATTCCTCGCGTAGCGAGGAACAACGGGTCCGGGCAGAGCCCGGCCGCCGGAGGCATAGGAACCATACCAAGCTTCTCCAGACATTTTCAGATGAATAGAAAATTACAATGCTGTGTTTGATTACGTTACGTTGTGTGAGGATTATTAGCAGCGGATACTACGTCCAGAATATTCCTAGCCCCTACCCGGAGGCCGGACTTAGATCATTCATCTCCGTCTTATCTATTCAATATATTAGCCCTAACCCTGCTATCCTGATAACGCAAGAAAGGGGGACCCCAACCTCCTGAGTTAGCCTCCGAGAAGTGCCAACCAGAGAAGAAGGGATCCC
>JAJMID010000051.1:0-91732 GCA_030583405.1 Sugiyamaella americana | reverse complement strand
GGGGGTGATAAAGTCGAAAGTAAAGTTTACAAGGAAATTGAATACTATCCAACTAATGATGAATGTCGACTTATTGAATTTGAATCTGATGAAGAATTTATTGATGAATTAGATATCACTGATTGCGAACTTGATGGTTCTACTAAATTAAATACTATTGAATATCAAACTAATGAAATTAAAGTTGAAATTGAAACTGGTGAAGAATTTGATGAATTAGATATCACCGAATTAGATATCACTGAATATGAAGTTAATGAAGCTGAAATTGAAGCTAATTATGATGAAGAGGTTACTGATGGATTAGATATGAGGGGAGATGAAATTAATTACGTTAATGATGTTAATGATGACAATGAAGAAGTTAATGGGGAATTGGATGTTATTACAGGTGGAGCTGGTGATACTACTGGATTAAATATTACTGAATCTGAACTTGATGTTCATGATATTAATGATGAAGAAGTTAATGGCGAACTTGGTAGCTCAACTGAATCTGTTGGTGTTAATGATAAAGGACTTAATAGTGGATTGGATATTATTGGAGGTGAACTTGGTGATTCTGCTGGATTAGATGAATCTGAAGTTGAAGTTAATGCTGAAGAAGTTAATGCTGAATTAGGTATTATTGGAGGAGATGGTCTTACTCAATTACATACTACTGAATGTGAACTTAATGAATCTCAAATTGATGTTGATGTTAATGAAGAAGTTATTGGTAACGTCTATTCTACTCATAACGAACTTGGATTAAATATGGTTGAAGAAGAGGAGGAAGAAGAAGAAAAAGAAGAAGAAAAAGAAGAAGAAAAAGAAGAAGCTATTGAAGTTAGATCTGATGAACAAGTTGTTGGTAATGTCTATTCTACCGATAAACAACTTGATGATCTTGAATTAGGTATTAAAGATTCACATTCCATTCAAATTTCAGAACCTAAGCAAAGTAATAAGCGTAGAAGAAGTAAATTTTGCAAAGTATGTAGGGACAATACTCATTTTACAAAAGAATGTAAAGTTACACCACCTCCACCACCACCATCTTCAGAAGGGCAATCTGAAGAAAGTTCAAGTACAACTACACCTCCAGTATCTTCAAATCAGGTATTAGAATCAGAAGAAGTTACAACTCATATTACAAAAGATTATAACAACAATCATAACAAAAGATATTATAACAACAGTTATAGATACAATTATGCATACAGCAATAGATACAATCAAAAATACAATAACAATAACAATAAGAATCAAAGTTACAAATACAACAATCATAATTACAACTATAATCGTAGATCCAACTATGATGATATGGATAAACCATGGCGATGAGAAGATATCTCAAACTAAATGAATTAATAATTCATATTTTTAATTACCAAAACTTTTTTGTACTTTTGATTCTATAATTTTAATCCTAATGTCTCTATAAATGTATAAAAATAAATAAATATTAATATTAATTCCTATTATATATATTATAAGTATAATTAATCTGGTGATAGTATGATATTCGCGAAATATAAAACAGGTTAACCCCCCTCAGGATTCCAATTAGTAGTATATACGATTTATATTATAGTTACGAGAGTAGTTAATTATCATTACTGATATACATAATCCAATTTTCAAGATCTATTCGATAACTAGAGGAATGATTTACACTAATTTGAATAGTGATTTTATATAAGATCTATTTTATTAATAAATATCTATATAAATAGATGGATTAAATCAGTGGAAATTCAAAAATGGAATCTAAGAAGTGATTAAACTCATTCACAATAGTTATCTTTAAAATTTACAACCATTGTGATATATTCGATGCTCATAACGACCAGACTGATCTCGGAGGATATGTAGAGGGAATAGTACTCTAGCTAAATATGTATTGATCTAACATATACCTTTAGAATAGCAATATATATTCTTCTTCGAGATCTACCGTGCAGAACATTCGCATGATGTTGTAATATATATACATCTCCACTTGTATACTTCTATATAGCAAACGTACAAAATACATGCATATATAAATAAAATTAAGAACCGACTGAATGAAAATACTTAAAAGAAATCACAAATATCTCCTCATACTACTAATGTAGGGTACGAAAAGAGGTAGATGAATTATGCAGAGAATTAAGGAGTTTTTTATAACGGTGATACGCTGTACAACAAAGTCCTGCCAAGTATCCCGGAAATTTTGAAGAATAAAATCATCCCTATAAGCTCGCACCATATTGATATAACCTTACTAGCGAGTATAAATCGCTGGATTATCTTTATGGAAAACCAACGTTACTGTATAATCACCATATTTCCTAACCCTTATCAAACCATCAATCTGGGCAATCTTGCATGGTCATTACAAGGTTATCCTGTAGGTTGTTTGTTAGGTGGGATTACAATTAAGCTTTTAATGCTAGACTATCTTATATGGTGTACCCCCACCTAATGTAGTTACAGTGGTACTTTGAAAAGGTCTTTGCGTGGACCTAGTACTATATCTTACTATCTAATCTATGTACTTCTACTATTTTTGCTTAGCTAATAAAATTAAAGATGAGATCCGATGATCTTCATATTCATTTGATCAGATGTCGGTAGTATAGTAAATATCACCTGCTGCCCCTCTTTGAATATGTTTGATCCCGTACGTCGATCGTTATTCTTCACGTAATATGCATTTAAAAAGTGGGTTAAAATTCTAACTCTAAGTCGCACAATCTCCCGGACAAAAGATCCTAGCTTAGTGAGAGACGATAATCGTGGGGTATGGTGGGGTTAAGGTTGAACTAAATTGATCTACATATGTGGGGTAATGACATGCTGGGGAGGTTAGTAAGTTAACGTATTTCCGTTAAACGTCATACCTATTTGTTAAAAAAGAATAAACAACAGGTTTGAATAAACGATTTTTTTGAGAGTTAAATTTCTGATTAAATGTTATTAATAATCTATATTCCTCTCTCTTTTCCCTTCATATACTGCTGCTCTTCATAATATAAACTATACTGAGCGCGTTGGGCATTCTTGCAGTAAGTGGGGAGGAGGGGTTAAGCAAAAAAATCTTGGCATGTCAATCTTTCTCCGGAGAATCTTGCGGACGGATCCCCGGTAAAGATAATCATCTGTTGACATCGTAAATCTATTATAATGTTGATTTTAATTAAGTAAAAGTGTGGGGAAGAATAATGAAACGATTATTATTTAAGAATAAGATTATCCATTAATAGAGTAAAAGATAATTTTTGAATCATATCAAAGTAAAGCAAATATAAGAGTGATATTATCAAAACTTCATCATGAGTGATTCAAAAGAAGTTGTTGAACTTGTTCAAGAAGAAAAGACACTTATTGATGTCACCCCAAAACTTGAAAGATTCTGGATTTTTTATCCACATATTTTAAAATTAAATATTTTCCTTGTTGGTGCTATTTTGTCACAAATCGTATCAGGATTTGATGGTAGTATGATGAATGGTTTACAAAGTTTAGTTCCATGGCAAGAGTTTTTTGATCATCCAGCTGGTGCAAGATTAGGTACCATGTCAAATGGTGTTGCTATTGGTACATTAGTTTCGATTCCATTTGCAAGTCTTTTAACTGATTATATTGGTAGACGTTTAACTATTATCTTGGGATGTATTATTATCGTTATTGGAGCAATTATTCAAGGTGTAGCACAAAACTTTTCCATGTTTATTGGTGGTAGAGTTTTATTAGGTATTGGTGGATGTTGGTCTTCTACTGCCGCTGGTCCTTTATTAGCTGAATGTGCATATCCAAGACAACGTCCAGTTATTACTGCATTCTTGGTTGCAAGTTGGCCATTTGGTTCCTTTGTTGCTGCTTTAGTTACTTGGGGTCCTTATAGAACTAATCTTAATACAAGTAATTGGAGTTGGAGAATTCCTTCTTTATTACAAGGATTTTTCCCACTTTTACAAATCCTCTTAGCATTTTTGGGTCCTGAATCTCCAAGATGGTTGGTTGAAAAAGGTAGATCAGAAGAAGCAAGAAACTTTTTCGTTAAGTATCATGCTGCTGGCGATGAACATCATCCAGTTGTTTCATTTCAAATGGCAGAAATTGCTGCATCTCTTGAAGAAGAAAAATCTGATACTCTTTCATTACAAAACTATGCTAAATGGTTTAAAACAAAGGCAATGAGACATAGATTATTTATTTGTTTAGTTGTACCAGCATTCCAACAATTATCCGGAAATGCTATTATCTCTTATTATCTTTCATTAGTATTAAGTGCAGCTGGTATTACCGACAGTCTTACTCAATTAAAAGTCAATATTGGTATGACAACTGTATCGTTAGTAGTAGATGTCATATCTGCTATTTGTGTAGGCGCTTATAAGAGAAGAAGATTATTCATGACTGGTTATCTCAGTATGTGTGGTGTGTATGTTGTATTCACAATTCTTTCTGCTATTAATCTTCAAAGAAATTTCACTGATCATTCATTAGCAAATGGAATTATTGCCATGATTTTCGTCTATCAAATTGCTTATCATATTGCTGCCCCAATTGCAATTGCTTATATTATGGAAGTATGTCCATATTCAATGAGAGCGACTGGTTCTATGATGTACCAATTATCTGGTAATGTAATTGGATTCTTCAACAATTATGTCAATCCAATTGCATTGAAAGCAATTAGTTGGAAATATTATATCGTCTATTGTGTTTGGTTAGTTGTTCAAACATTAGTTGTCTACTTTGTATTCCCTGAAACTGCTGGAAAGGATCTCGAAGATATTGCTGAAGTATTCGGTGAAGTTGGTGCAAGAAGAGCAATTAAACGAAATGCTGGTCTTGACGACAACGAGAAGGGAATGGAAGTTGTACATGTAGAATCTGTTTAAATCTATATAGACAATTTTTTTGTTATTCAATAAATAATCTTTGTTTTTAAATTTAACCTACTATTTGCCTCCGGCGGCCGGGCTCTGCCCGGACCCGTTGTTCCGAGCTTCGCTCGGAGCACATTACCATGCACATTGCGATGATAATTAGATTACATAACATAATTAACTATAAAAATATTTCACGACAAGCTAGCGAGCATAGAAAGCTGAAAGCATAAGTTATGACGTAAAGTACCTCTTACTGATAATGAATATAAATTGAATCTCTCAGATGACCTTGGTGGAAGTAGGATGGAAATCCTCAAACAACCACCTGCAGCCCGAGTTGTGAAAGAACAGCTTGCAACTCATACTTACAACTTTTTTCCCCATAACTACAATAACAAAGGTTTCCATGGCCCAAGTAGTTACTAAACTTGCTCTCGCCCAGCTCCTCGTCCCCGCGCGGAGCGCGGACAACTGGTCCGGGCAGCGCCCGGCCGCCGGAGGCACAAGAGAGAGGGACAGGTGTGGGGGGTGGGGGGACAAATATACGGTCCGCATGAACTGCCCCACGTACCTCAGGGGGTGTCAATGAGGGGTAGTACCCCACATATCGGAACATTACCGACAGTTTCTCCGGTGGAGAAAGTTTGTACGGTATTTATTAATCGATATATATAAATGACAATGTATTAAGAATTATAGTTTATATAGTATATCTTTTTATATTTTGATTAAATTCACCATGACTTATACTAGTTCTCTTCAACTTTATCGTGATATTCTCGATATTTCTCATATTAAGAAAATTATTAAAATTGCTGAACAAGAACCAGCTATTGAAAACGGTTTTCCTCATTGTACACCAACTGGTAATACAAAGGAGTATGTTTATGAACCTTTTGAATGGTGGACTTCTGGATTCTTTCCTGGTAGTTTATGGACAATTGAAGAACGTAATAAGAAAATTGGTTTAAAAGATATTAATATAGCTAAATTGAATAAATTATCTGAAGAATGGAAGAATAAATTAAAACCGCATCAATTTAACCTTACAACCCATGATATTGGATTTCTAATTATGCCCGCATTTTGGCGTGATTATCAATTAAATGGTAATAAAGAATCAGCAAATATTATTGTACAAGCAGCAAAATCTTTAATGACCAGATGGAGTGATAAAGTTCAAGCTTTCAGATCATGGGAAACTGCAGCAAACAAAAGATATCATTTTGATGATTGTGATAGTGATTTCTTAGTTATTATTGATAATATGATGAACTTAGATTTATTATATGCTGCTTCAATTATTACTGGAGATCCAACTTATTCAGAACATGCTACAAAACATGCTGATACAACAATCAAACATCAATTAAGAAAAGATTATTCTTCTTATCATTTAGTGGTATTCAACCCAAAAACTGGCCAAAAAAAGATTGGATTAACTAATCAAGGTTTCAAAGATGAAAGTTGTTGGAGTAGAGGTCAAGCATGGGCTTTGTATGGATTTGCAAGTGTTTATAAATATACTAAAGATAAAAAGTATCTTGAAATTGCTGAAAAGACTGCTGAATACTTTTTGTCAAGAGTTGAAAATGGAGTTGTTTATTGGGATTTTGATGCCCCAAAGAAACCAGTATTACTAGATGTTTCCGCTGCAATGATTGCATGTTCTGGATTATTATTACTTTGTCAATTGAGAAAGGATACAAAATATTTATCAAAAGTAGAAGAAATTCTTAATTATACAATGTCAGCAGCAGCAACTAATGATTCAAGTGTTGTTATTTTAGATCATTCAACAGTCAATAATAACGAATATGCATACCAAAGAAATTATGATAGTGGATTAGTATATGCTGATTACTACTTCTTAGAAATTGGAAATAGATTAATAGAGATGAACTTGGTTTAAGTGCAAGATAAGGTTAAGGTGTGGTTTGTATGCAGGTTAAGGTTTGACTAATGTAGTATGTAATCAAGGTTAACTTTAATTTTAGTATATAGATAAACAAGCTTAGTTAAATATAAAATTTTGAGTAGATATTGCGGGTGGTGTATAGGTGTTAAACGTTTAGTGATTATGAAGACTAAGGTTTGTTTCATGTTCATGCACTCTACGAAATAATGGATGGGTATTGATTGGGGTAACATTTGGTTACTGATCAATCAGAAAATAATTAGACCAGTAGACAACTTTGCTAATTGTATAATTGCATTTACTTATATATAATTATAGATATAATAGCTAGTTGGAATTTCAAAATGGATCCTCATGTAAGAGCTCATTTGGTGAAGAAGATTTATATTTCTATGGAGACTGATCCGATCAGATTTTTTGAACAAAATTATCTTTATATAGAGGGAGAAGTCGGATTTGAACAATGTTATGGGGCATATTTGTATATATTATTTGGTGAATATAATGAACAAATATGCTATTCAGCAGAAGAAGTTGTCATAAGAATATCATTACCAGTAATTAGTGTTGGAGCTATTTATCAATGGTCGATTTTAAAACAGTATGATTATTCACAAAGAATGCAAGTATTGATATCTAGATTAAAGAGGAATTTTATAATAGATGATAACTTAATTATGATTTTCTATGATAAGGAATGTAATGGAGGGTAGCTGAAGATGTGGCGATACAGGAGGTAGTTGAGGCAGATGAGGCACATAGGAATATGGTTAACCTAGCTTCACGCATATTTTGCTATACGATTCTCATAGAATATAATTAAATGAATTGATATTATGTTATTAATGATATTGCTCAATGATTATGAGTGATTATATAATATTAAGTTAGGATCATATATAAATAGCTAGATAGATAATAGAGTAGTAATACTGTACGATATACGATTGAAAAGCAGGTGAGGTTTAGCTTATGGATAATTCTAGTTAAACAGTTAACTTAAGCTAAGCCACTATAAGCGTCATTCAATAGATAAATATAATAATTAATTCACATTTTTACAAAGTTACAAAAAGATTTAACAGTAAATACGAAGTTTACCTCCTACCTCCGCATTTACAACGGTCTAGATCTGGATCTTCAACTTATTGTACACAGCCTGAATTCATCCGCGGATTAATAACCGCAATGTACACTTATGAGAACTTCTCCACATTTGCACGGCTTTACCTAAATGTGTATCTAATATTCTTTTGTCTCTTATTCTTAAATATATATATATGCTACGATTACCATTATTCCGACCTTCTTCTTTTAATAAATCAATTTCACTTGTTAAATTCAATTCTAAGAATTTAATAGCTTTTTCTTTTATCTCACCAACTGTTCCATCAACTATCAAATCAACTATTTTTTTATCCTATTTTCATTCATCTAAAATGTCAGCAAACAACTTCCCAGTTTCAAAATCTCCTGAAGAATGGAAAGCTGTATTATCTCCTGAACAATTCCGTATATTACGTTTAAAAGGTACAGAAAGACCTGATTCTGGTGAATATAATCATCATAAAGCATCTGGTGTTTATAACTGCGCTGCTTGTGATCAACCATTATATAGAAGTGGTACTAAATTCGACAGCCATTGTGGATGGCCAGCATTTTATGAAGCAGTTCCTGGTTCAATTATTTTAAATCGTGATACAACTCATGGTATGGAACGTACTGAAATGGTATGTTCAAATTGTGGTGGACATTTAGGGCATGTGTTTTATGGTGAAGGGTATAAAACACCAACTGATGCTAGACATTGTGTTAATAGTATTAGTTTGAAATTTAAACCAGAGTAGGTTATATATATTGTAAGATTATTATTATATATTTAGTTAATTTAATTTATATTTTATAGATATTAAAAGATATTTGGTTGAACTGCCTTAACTAGCTGCCCTAACCACAATCGAAATAAGTTAATGTTATCTTATCTTTTGCATATCATAAAGATGTTCATTTGCGTGGGCGGTAGATCTTGATAGCTGTTAGTTATAAGACATTTTAGTGCATGAATATAATATAATATAACAAGCGAATGATAAGCGAGTGGGAGTTGGAGTAAGGTAGTAGTCTGAAGTTTTGCTTTTACCGTCGATAAACATTATATATCTGAATAACCTAACCAGTTGTTTCTAACTTTCATTCTCTTTATGAAATATCTATTGAACTAATTGATGATCTTCACATATTTCACACAATCTTCGCATAGCACACAACCCCTTCATCAATCTGCTTCTCTAATTGAACTTCATTCTCTAACGGAACCCCCACCCAATCCCTTAATCGCTCTACCTACCCAACTTCGTCGTTACCAACATGAAACCTCTTCACACAATCATATCCTACTATATCCTCCCTTTTGCATGTGAAAGATCTAAACAAGGTGAAAATCATCCGAAAATGGAAATTTTTTCATGTGATCATTTATTGTCGTCCAACTTCATTATAATACGGCTAACTATATATTTATCACATGCAGATTAAATTTCACTATGTACATTTCTCGAGGTAATTTTGAGGATTTTTCTCCGATTGGAATTTAATTTTAAGTAGAATTTTAGTCTTATTCTGTTAGTATTTAATATTGTATATAACACCAAGTAAGGGAGAAGAAGAAGGGAGATTTGAACTGTATCTACATTGAAAAACTGATTACAGGAAATAAAACAAAATTTACTTTATTATTTGATCAGATAAGAATAATATATTTTGTTATTAAAGTTTTCTATTCATATTCCACAATAGCGGGGTACTTTTCCAATTTTATTCATTTTATTTTCATTGGTTTAGTTGAAACTAGGAAATTTTCATTATTAAAAAAGGTAGTTAGTAATTGGTTATTATTGTACTAAAAGCAGAGCTTAAGAAATATATTGGCATTTTCTGTTGGGATAGTCCATATCATCAGTATACGTTATAAATATCAATTTCTATTTCCAATTCATAATCTATTAGTGTCATATTATTATTATTTATCTCAACTATAGCATTACTACCATATACCCTCATTAATATCAACCATTCAACATCATCTCATCACATCATCACCACCACCTCCCAACAATGCCACCATCTCAGGAAGATCAACTAGCTGCTGAAGCTTTAGAAGCTCTTCGTGAAAGTGCGAGAATAAGTGTATCACCACCACCACCAAGAATAACTCAAAATAATTCTCTTCTTACAAAAGTATCATCTCATCCTCTAGTATCATCAGCAGTTAATATTTATAATTCATCAAAATCATTTTCACCAAGATTCAAATATTCTGCTGAGAAAATAGAATCAGTAATAATTCCAAGGAAAGATAAAGACAAAGATAAAGATAAGATGGATATCTCAGGAAGTACTACACCAGTAAATGATTCACCAACAACCAATGTATTATCAAAACCAATATCAAACTCATCATCAATAGCACCAACTCCAACAAGAACTAATGGTAGACCAAAATGGAGAAGAGTTCTCGTAACAGCAACTTCATTAGCATCCTTGTCATCGGATTCTCGTCAAAGATTAAGATATTGTTTAAGATTTTTGAAAATTGCAAATGCACATTTAGCATCTAAAGTATCCAGTTTACAAGAACTACTTGAAGAAGAAGCAGCTCATGCAATGGCACAACAAATAGCATCAAATCATGTTCCGCCTGATAGAAAACCACCTAAAAAATATACAATTTCATCCCTTAAGCAAGAAATTATAACTACAGTTAAAAAGGTTGTTACAGTAGTATCTAATTTTGCAGGCAATTCACTACCTGAACCAGCAAGAACTCATGTTCGTAATTATATATTAAGATTACCTGCCAAATGGGCATTAACACTTGGGTCACAAGCACATACCCCAAGAACACCAGGAACACCAACTTCAACTATGGTTGGACCAAGCACAGCCAATAGTATATGGGCAGCAACTGGAACAACAACAGGAATAAGTACCAGTGCAAATGCAAGTACAACAACTCTTCTTAATCGTAATATTGGAGTAAATTCTGAATCCCCACCACCATTAAGTGATGGAACTACAACAGCTGGCAGTGTACTAAGTACCGAACTCACCAGTGAAGAAACTCTAACTACAACCACATCCAATACATTCCCACCAGCACCAGCACCACCATCACATTCAGAAGTTGAAGTAGGAGGTCGTGTTTTATCATTAGCAAGAGAAAGTTTAATTATGCTTGAACAAATCACATCAATAGTTGATGAAACATTAGAAAAAGCAGAAAGTTGGTGCGAGAAGCTTGGCAGAACCAGAAGAAAGAACCAAGCAGAACAAAAAAGACCCGGTAATGAAGAAGAAGTAACCGAAGATGAATATGAAGATGATGATTCATTAACTGCACCACCTACTAGTATCATCCCCTAATTATTATTTACATTCTCTATTAATTTATTATATAATTTGTTTAATGCAATATGCCTCCGGCGGCCGGGCTCTGCCCGGATCCGTTGTTCCTCGCTGCGCTCGGAATTTGCAAGAAGAATTGGTTGGATTACTCCCGTACTCGCGCCGAGCCCGGCCGCCGGAGGCTTGTGTGGTTTATGATCGTGGTTGAACTTGTTTTAAACTGTTTGCTCGTTGTCGTGATGCTATTACTGATTGTTGTTGTGTAGCTTTCCATTTGCCTGTTGTATACATATAGTATTGAATACCAACGAATGCATCTAATGTTCCTTGTATTATTGCACATATTAAAAATTGAGGTGCTACATTGTTTGATCCCTTAGCCCATGAAAAAATGAAGAAGCAGATTTTGGAAATATCTCCTCCCAACCATGAGATTAAGAGTGATGGTCTGAAGCCTTCTACTGAACCTCGTGAAGAATTGGTTATTATTTGTGGTAGTGGTAATATAGCTTCTATTAACAATCCAACTAATCCAATTGTTTCTATGTAGATGGGAAATCTTCCAATTGTTATTTGAAATATCATTAAAATTCCTAGAAATTTCAGTAGAAAAGTCCAGTATTTTTTGGGATTATCCCACATCCAAAATGAATATGGTCTGATTATAGTATTTGTTGTTAATGAAGAATCTAATGGTCCTGACAACCATTGTCTTGGTCTATGATCTAATGCAAATTTCAATAATATTACTTGAATAAATATCATCACCCATGCTTGTAAATAAAGTGAAAATTCATAAGGTCTTCCAAAATAGAAGAATATCTTGAAAAAGCTTGATATCAACATAATACCACAAACATCTAACGAGAATCCTGCTGATGATTTGCTTTTATATATATTTATCACCGTATCAAGATATGAGGTAAGAGGTGATATCGTTAGAAATGTACCAGCAGTGTATGATACTGCTGTATTCAGTGATACCATTGTTTATGAATTCTATATTAAAATGTATTATTCTCAATCGGCTATTATTATCTAATCGGATTGTTTGGATTGTTCGGATTTTTCTAATCTTAAGCTCCTTTACCTTCCTCGAAAATTAACGTTTACACACAGTACTGTACAGTTAAACTCCCGACATAACTAACCTTAAATATTCCGCCGTTCAGGGTTTACAACGGTTTTTCTTACGGCGCTCATCGATCAGCACATTGCATAAGGGATTATTATCTCCATCTTTAACGAGATTTGTTTCAGTGCCCAACTTTGTCAAGAGATTATCTGATATTTTATAACCTATATAATATGAATCTCTTTTTCCCTTTTTTACTCATTACAGTTCCTTCTCTTGTTTGGACTGTCATTTCAAAAACTATTCCCTATGGTGCTCATTTTGATTTAACTAATAAAAATATCACCTTGTTGGTTTCTCATCCTGATGATGAAGTTATGTTCTTTGGTCCTTCATTAGCTTTATTAACTATTCCTCAATTTAATAATACTGTTTCAATCGTTTCTCTTTCTGCTGGTAATGCAGAGGGGTTGGGTGATATTAGAAAATTCGAATTAGTTAATAGTGCTTGGTATTTTAAAATTCCTCCTTCAAATGTTGTTATAATTAATGATGACAAGAATTTTCCGGATTCAATGGATGTTGAATGGGATTCTCAATTAATTGTTGAAGTTTTGAATAAAATCCCTTTGATTGAAAATACAAATGTTATTATAACTTTTGATGACAGTGGAGTATCTAATCATCCAAATCATATTTCACTTAGTAAAGCATCTTCACTGTTTGTTAAAAATTCCCCCAACAAAATCGACTTATGGAAATTACAATCTGTTTCAATATTTAGAAAATACTTAATGTTTTTTGATTCGTTTATTAGCTATTTCATTGTACCATTATGGGAAAAGGCACTTGATTATGTTGTAAATCATGAATCATTACAAGATTATATTGAAGTTCTTGAAAAGTATATTTCAATTCCAACTGGTGAAATTGTAAAGAAAACAACAATTGTTTCTCGTCAAGTTCAGTATACTCAAGTTAAATCTGCAATGGTTACAGCACATGAATCCCAAATGAAGTGGTATAGATATGGGTGGGTATTATTTTCTAGATATTTAATAGTTAATGATTTAGTAAAAGAATAGTGTGGTATGTAGTGTAATATAGATTAGATATAGTAACTTGACCTAACGTAACGTGATGGATGTAATGTGTATGGTAGTATCTATACGGTAGGTATACCATATTATAGCCTAACACGTTTAGACATTCATCATACGTTATAAAATGCACTTATGTATTTATTGATACACATATTTACAGAAATAAATAAACAAATTATGTATAAAATCATAAATCATAGGAAGTTATCTCTTCCTCCCTCCTCCCTCTCCTCTCTCTTCTTTACATCCCTCATACAACGTACTTCTTTTCTTCCCTCTTCACCCCTTCTTCTAATTCATCATATCCCTTATCTATCTTATCATCTCCTTCATTTACTCTATCTGCTATTATCTTTTGAATCATACTTGAACTATTGACATATTTCACAAAATATTCTCGTACCTGTTCAAACTCTGGTACTACATTACTCCATTCATTTACAATCTTGATTGATTCATCTATATATCCATGTTTTGCATACCCTTTAACTGCTCTTTTTAAATTTAAACTCGCTATTTCAACTTTATGCTTATTATTTGATTGTAAAATTTCTGGTACATCTTTTATTAACTGATTGAAATCATTTTTGGATGAATAATACCTCCCTCTTAATCGATACATTAAATCATTTGGTTTCACTTTATATTGTTCAATCATGATATTCCAAATATTTTCAAAAGTGTTTTCAGAAGTAAATGCTCCTTTAATACGTCCCTCTGTTAAATATGCCCATCTAAGAATTATTGACCATAAATAAATACATTCTTTTGAATTGTTATTACTGATATTAATCTTATACATTCTTGTAAAATAATTCATAAATATTAATCCTTCATTCAATCTACCATTTAAGCAAAATCCATTTATAATTGACGTTATAGTTGAAATACCAGGATACAAAGAAGATTGAAATTTTGGTCTTATCTTTTCCATTCTCCTCTCTCTTGCCCTCTTGGCTAATTGGTGATTTGAACTTACGTGCCAAATAGACCATATTATCGATCGAACATCTTCTAAATCTCCCTTTTGAAATAAATATAAAATAACAAGTTCATAAGTACGATGATTTGGATATACTTTCTTTTCAAACATTTTTGCTAATAATAATACTGCATCATTATTAGCTAGTGGAGTATCAATAGCTTTAAACATTCTTAAATTATTATCAGGAACCTTCATTCCCGCCCATTGTTTCCAAAATTTTGGATATGAATTAGTAGTAGCCATAATATAAGTATTCCATAAATGAGTGGTTTGTTGTGAATCAGATAAACTTTCCTGAGCTTTTAGCCAAATCCCTTCAATGGCTTGATAATCATGTGATTTAAACGAACATTCCAATAGTATAGAATAATCTTCAGCTGATAGTTTATGACCAGATAATTCCATACAAGTAGAAAACTTTTGAATAACTGGCCAATAATCAGCACATTTGATATTACTTAGTGGAAATAATGACAAAAATTGATGACATTGGTAAGATGAAAGATATTTTAAACAATCAGAAGAATTTTCTTGATATAATTTTTCAAAACTATTAACAGCAGAATTTAAATTTCTAAATGCAATAAATTGAGCCAATCTTTCAATATTAGGAGAATTAGCAGACATTGGGATGATTGGAATACCAAGTTTTGAGTCAGTTTGCTTTTCAAAATCCTGTAAAATAAGACTTAGGTTTGATTTTTTCATTTCTGGTATAGCAGAAACATCTAATAAACCGTTTTGTAAAGTATCAATATCCAGTAATTGTTTATAAGGACTGCTTTGAATATGATCATCTTTCTCTAAAGAATGTGAAGTACTAATTAATCTAGAAGGTTGATTTAGATATTTTCTGGAAGTAAATAGTTGAACTAGGTTTGTAGTGTTTCTTGTAAAAACCTTAGCTTCACTAAATCTACTAATCATTTTATCCGCTAAGTACTTTAACGATAAAACTACTTAGATAGTAATCTACGGTTACGTTTAACTGGTTCACGGATCAGAAATTTTCGTGTGTAAGTAAAATGCATATTAGGGTTGGGAACCAGTAACATGCTTCCGGCGGCCGGACTCTGCCCGGACCCGCATTTTCTAAGATGTATAGGAGATTCTCACCCATATCATTCCGAGAAAAGCGAGGAACAAACGGGTCCGAGCAGAGTCCGGCCACCGGAGGCATCTCCTCGGTCGCCATAATCCAATACTAGTGATTATGGCAATAAGTAGTATCGTATTATAAGGTTATAGTATGTTAATATGTACTATTTCTTGTAGTACTGAAGCTATCAAACTCCATCAATATATTAGTTTGAAAATGGGCGAAACTGTATATATTTATCGTGGTAAGGTGAGATATAAGCTAAGAGCTAGAATTTCTAACCGAATAAATCGTAAATTGAATAAGAAAATATCTGAAACCCTTCAGAAGCATTGTCGTCATCTATTCCCTTTGGCAGCTGATGTAGCAGAAGCTTTAATCAGTTATTTTCCTAGAGAAAAATTATGTCGTCGGGAAAAGTATATAAATGATTCGAACTTAGCTGATGAAGAAGGGGTTGTTTCTTCAAGGCGAAAGTTGACTAAACCACATAAAAGTCTAAACAAAACGAATCCTTTCAGACCACTCCCCTCTAAAGTTATAGCTAAGATTTTTTTATATCTTGAAATACAGGAATGGGCAGAAATACAGAAAGTATGTAGGCGTTGGTATTATTGCGTAAAGGAATATTCCCGGTTCCCTTATTCCTGTTTAGATTTTTCAATGAACAAGTATAAAGGATGTGATGAAAGAATACTTAGAAACTTCTTATACAATGCAAGTAGGGGAAGCAATTCTCCTCATGTTAAATACCTCTCTTTACAAAGATTTATATCAAATGATTCTGAGGATCAATGCATGCGACTACTTAATAAATCTAAGTTCATTCGGTTATTCAAAAACCTGCAAATTAATAACTTGATTATACTAAGAACAACTACTATTGAACATACATTCTTTAGAGACCTTGTACCAGTGATTAAGTTAAAAGTATACAAACAACCACCTGTATGGGAAGATATTTATATGGATTTGCTATTACAAAACCAACCACAACTTGAAGTTCTTAGATTACATGGTCCTTTAAGAAGAGGGAAATGTATTCATACCGTCCAACATTATTCCTTGAGATTTCTACAAATCCATAGTTCAGTATTTTCAACTGGAATTGTAATATCATTTCTCAGAGCTTGTCCAAATTTAGAGTATTATGGATTTAGCGTTACTGAAAAGGATAATTTCTTAATTGAGAATTTCTCTTACTATGTACATGGTACAAAACTAAAGTTTCTTGGATTCAATTCATTCAATATCAAGAAGAATTCCAGATATTATTCCGAACCATATGGTTGGCCAAAAAGTCTGACATCTCTATCTCTGATTAAAACATCGTGGTTGGATTATAACTTAGTTAGTGGCTCTTTAGAGAACTTAGAATGTTTGAGAATTGGATCTAGCATTAACGTTTCTGAATTTTTCGATCAATATAGAATAGGAAGAAATCTCCAGTTACTTCACATTCATACCGCAATAACAGATGAAGATATTTGTATATGGGAAAGATGCCCAGCAATTAAATACATCTCTATCTCACATGCTTCTTCTAACACTGACAAATTTCTAGTTGGAATTTTAAACCACTGCAGTAAATTGGAAATTATTGAATTACAAGAAGAAACTGTATCGGATGAGGTGTTATTAGTACTCAGTAATAAGAAAGGATTGAAAAGGATTTGCTTTGTTGAGGGATATTCTAAACATCGAATAGATAGATTAAATCTAGGAAACATTAGCATTTCAGCTGGTTCAATTCTCCCAACAATGACATGGGGATAATATTTATTCTATATTACCACCTCTGTAAATTTATATAATAATTCATTAAAAATATTGTTAGTATGATAAGTCATCTCTCTTTATATCATGGAGTCTGCCCGTCCAGGTGTGAATTTGTAACGGTCAATTTACCAAATAAGATTAATCTATCTACTGGCTGGTATATAACGAATTTACCTCTATATAATATCCTAAGTAAATTGAGAGTAATATCTTCACCTATTTTGCTTTCAATTCAAGTGATGATAGGAGAAACATCAGGTAGGTTATTGGAAAAAAGGAATGTTTGAACGCGGATTCTATAGAGTATTTCCACTGCTTAACCCTACGGTGAATCTCTCTCCCTACCTCGCGTAGCGAGGAACAACAGGTCCGGGCAGAGCCCGGCCGCCGGAGGCGATGAACAAGGTAGTATGCATTAATAAATTAAATCTATATAGTCTATTTCTGTCCTTTACGTTTTTCAGTTTTCTTTGATTTATCTAATTTAGCTTTTGTTGCTTCAAGACCCATACGAACATCCACGCTTCCTTTTTTAAATGATTCTAAATCATAATATGAAGGAGAAATTTCAAACAACCATTCAGGTCTTACTGATGTAACAGTACGAATATAGTTTTTAGTTGTAAGAACAAATTCATTATAAAGAACCCAATCAGAATCTTGAGCAAGAACACTACTTGGATGAATAAGTACTTCTTGATTATCTTTTACGGTAATATAACCTTTACGAGAACTCATTCTTTTAGCAACTTGCATAAAATAACCAGATAAGAGAGATTTACGAATATTGTTGTAGTAATTTTTATCATCAAAAGGAGTACTAACAAGGGTAAGATCATTTCTTTCCATTATTCTTTTTAGTTGAAATCTTACGTTATCAGCACTTTGAAGTGATCTTAATGATAAAAAGTGTTCATAACACCATTGAGATGGATTTGCTTGTGCTTGAGGAGATTTGAATCCATGATATACATTAAGAAGAGTGAGATGATCACCATCGGGGTGAGAGAAAATTGCTTTCATTTCATCAGCAGCTTTACGAGCATTGTTTGGTCTTACAAATACATTTGGTACACTAAGTAAAGCAGTAATGGAAAGAATTTCATTTGAACAATAATATTCTGGAGATCTAATGAGCATAACAGCAATCATTGGATCTAATGGGAATTCAGATGCTAATCTACCAAGTGCAGTGAGTTCACCATCATCATCAATACAATTAAGATAATTTAATTCTTCTAATGCTCTCATCATTGTTTCTGGAGCAGGTGGATCCATGAAATCAAAATGTACTAAATCATCAATACCTAATTTCTTAAGTTCCAAAACAGTATTTGCAAGATTACTTCTTAAAATTTCTGGATAACTTTGTTCATTAAGTTCCTTTTTGAATGCATCTTCTGTATATAATCTAAAACATTTACCAGGTCTTGTACGGCCAGCACGACCGGCTCTTTGTTGAGCAGATGCTTTGGAAATTGGTGCTACTAATAATGATTCAACTCTAATACGTGGGTTGTATACTTTTTGTTTTGAAAATCCTGGATCTACAACATATACAATACCATCAATAGTTAAAGAAGTTTCAGCAATATTGGTACCAACAACAATCTTTCTACCAGGAGCACCGCCAGGAGTAAATGGTGGAGGAGCAGGCTCAAAAATCTTTTGCTGTTGACCTGGTGGTAATGAACCATATAATGGATATATACTTAATGGACCACAATTTGTTTCTCTAATAAGCTCATCAACTTCAAGGGAAATCCTACGACAAGCATCTTCAATTTCTTCTTCACCAGTTAAAAATAACAAAATATCCCCTTCCCCTTCAGTTGCATGAATTTGTAAAACAGTTCTAATTGCTGCTTCAAGATAATCTCTTTGGTATTCAGGTGTATAATAAATTTCAACTGGATGAGTTCTACCGGGAACTGCTAATAAAGGAGCGTCATTAAAATAAGATTGAAACTTTTCAGCATCAAGAGTAGCAGACATGACTATAATTTTCAAATCTGGACGTCTATTGGCAACCTGTTTAATTAAACCCATTAAAATATCAGTAGATAAAGTTCTTTCATGTGCTTCATCAAGAATAATACAACTATAACGGTCAAGCTGAGGATCACTCATTGCTTCACGAAGTAACATACCATCAGTCATGTATTTTAAAAATGTTTTTGAAGAAGTCTTATCTTCAAAACGAATAGCATAACCAACCTCTTCACCAAGTTTAACATCCATCTCATCAGCAACACGTTTAGCAACAGACATAGCAGCAACACGACGAGGTTGAGTACAAGCAATTTGTTTACCTTGAACATGAGGAAGATCATCAAAAGCAACAAATTGAGGGATTTGAGTAGTTTTACCAGAACCAGTTTCACCAACAAACACCATGATTTGAGTAGATTGAAAGATTTTCAAAAATTCATCTCGTTGAGAATGAACAGGAAGATTTCTACGAACTTTTAAAATATCAAAGTATTTTTGAGAAAGAGGTTTATTATTGAATGGATTGAGAGGGCCATCTTCAGCTTTATTTGCTTGTGCTGTAGTTGATTGATGGCGGATTATACCAGGAATCGTTGTAACGGCAGGAGTAGTAGATTCAGATTCTTCTTCATTTTCTGGTTCTAAATGAGCTAAATACGGATTTAATTTGATATCAGCTGTATCATCAGATTTTAATTTTTTAGTAGCAGGTTCTGACATTATTAAAGTCTATTAAATAAATATAATTTGATATTAGTTGTTTATATGGTTAGGTATTCCAAATATTTTTTTTAATATCCACCAAGAATAGCTGCATATTGGAAATTTTTTTTAGATAAGATATGGGTAAGGAAAGTATTGGGTAAGGAATTTCATCTAGGTAAATTGCGTTGAAGCTACGCCAGTGATTATCGTCTAGGTCCACCATATTTACGACCGTCGTCAGTTTTAACTATCATTCAGTGCAGTTAGAGTTATACTTGCGTAATAGTTAGTAAATTTCTTTCTAAAATGACAGTTGGTTCACGAATTTATGATGTTATTTGTGTATCATCAGCTGTTAAGAATGTTTTAAATAAGAATATTGAATTACAAAAAAAATATTTATTGAATATATATGAAACTAGTTCTTTAAGGAGTAGAGCAAGAGATGGTAGAGTTGGTAGATTTGGTAATGGTCCTATCAGTAGTAATGTTGGAAGCACTAGTAAACCATTCTCTAGATCTTTTTCAACATTAAAGAATGTTCGTTATTATTCTACAGATTCATCTTCATCATCTTCATCACCTTCATCACCCTCATCAACTTCTTCATCACCTTCACCCTCTTCTTCATCTAAAGTTGGTACTTCAGAACAAAAAAATTTCATAATGGACTCTTCACCTGTCCCTTCTTCAAGAATTTCTCGTTTATTTCATTATGGTTCTCTTGCAACTGGTCTTGGAATTGGTGCTTTAACTGAAACTATTAGAAGAATTGGTGACGATAAACCATCTACTTCTTCAGTTCTTTTTAATCCTTCTAATCTTGAACGGTTGGTTAAAAAACTCTCTCAAATGAGAGGAGCTGCTTTGAAAGTTGGTCAACTCTTATCATTTCAAGATCAATCTTTATTTCCTGCTGAAATTCAAAGTGTTATGAGTAGAGTTCAAAATTCTGCTAATTATATGCCTAGAGGACAACTTGAAAGAGTTATTTCTCGTGATTTAGGTAAAAATTGGCGTACAGATTTATTTTCAAAATTTGATGATTATCCAATAGCAGCTGCTTCTATTGGTCAAGTTCATAAAGCAGTTTTACTAGATGGTTATCAACAAGCTGCTGTTAAAGTACAATATCCTGGGGTCGCAAATAGCATTGATTCTGATTTAAATAATTTAATGTTGCTTTTAACTGCGTCAAGGTTCTTACCAGAAGGATTATTTCTTGATAAAACAATTGATAATGCTAGAGTTGAATTGAAATGGGAAACTGATTATCTTCGGGAAGCACAAAATATTGAAACTTTTAGAGAATTTCTTAAAGATGATGAAGTATTTACTGTACCAAAAGTTTATCATAATGCATCATCAGAACATGTTCTTACAATGGAATATATGAGAGGTAAAGAAATTACAAAGTATGATTGGGATCAGAAGACTAAAGATTGGATAGCAACTAATATTATGAGATTGTGTTTATTGGAAATTGCAAAATTCAAATTCATGCAAACTGATCCAAATTGGGCAAATTTCTTGTATAATGAACAGACGAATAAAATTGAATTATTAGATTTTGGTGCTGCTCGTGGTTATGGTGACGAATTTATAGAAAACTATCTTGGTGTTTTAAGAGCTGCTATTAAGAAGGATCGTAAAGGTTGTGAAGAATATTCAGTTAAATTGGGATATCTTACTGGACTTGAATCACAATCAATGCTTGATACTCATATTGATTCTATTCTTGTTTTAGGTGAACCATTTAGTACACCTGGAGAATTTGATTTTACTGATCAAACAATTACTACTAGAGTTCGATCTAATATTGGCGTAATGTTAAGAGAAAGATTAACACCACCCCCGGAAGAGACATATGGATTGCATAGAAAACTTAGTGGAGCATTTTTATTATGTGCAAAATTAAATGCTAAAGTACCATGTAGTAAGTTATTTGACGAGATTGTTGGGTAGTTAGTGTGTAATAGTAAGTGATTAAGCGACGGTAGGAATGATTTAAAACATGCTATTATATATTAATATATATTGTAAATAAATAGTTATATAATTATATATATCTTATTCCATTTGAGGAATCGTTTGTAATTCAGGAGTTTTAAATTCCTTTTTAGAATCAGATTCTTGTTCATAAGATGATAAGATATCATTTACATCTTGTGAAGGCGATTGAGAAGGAGAAGAAGTAGTTAGTTCTTGTACTTTCTCTTCTTGCACTTCCTCTTGTATTCTTTCCCCTACTCTCTCTTCAGTTTTTACATCCACTCCTCCTCTTTCTACAACTCTCTCTATTGGTACTCTTGGTAAATCTTTCTCTATGTGCCTTGGTGATGGGCCAACCATTGGTATCTGTAAACTTCTTGTTGGATTAGATTGAGACTTTCTATGTCTTGAATTACCTGGTGATAAATACATCCCTTCAACTTGTCTTGATGGTGATAATGCTAATGGAATTAAACCATTGGATGTGATTTTTGAACTACTATTGCTACTAGTACCATTAATACCATTACTATTATCTCGATGTGGTGATCCTGGTCTTGATTTAACTCTTATTGATTGTGCTACCAACTCTTTATTACGTGCTTCAACATTAGCTCTTCTATTAGCCTCTGAATATGATCTTTGTCTTGTTTTCATACTTTGTCTTGCTTGAATGGATGTGAAAATTTCATCAGAATATTTTAATAAATCTTTAATTAACAATCCTGGATGTTTATCTTTCATATTAAATGAAGTAGTAGCGCGTGGTCGGAAAATATATGGTGCAATATGAAATGATAATTTTTCAACAACTCTTTCATCAATTCCCTTTGTAATTAATATTAAATGTTTAATTAATAAATTTAATTGAGCAATAATTGGTTTTGATAAATGACTTAATGCAATAGAAATATTTTCAATTTTCAAATCATGATTTTTATTCTTTTCATCATTAGAATAAAAACTTTTAATTGTATCATAAACAGTAAATGAAATAATCGAATCGGGCATTTCTAATAAAAATTGTTTTAAAGTTGAGATAATAATTTGTAAAGGGAATAACGGAAAGATTTGATTTCCATCAAAAGATTTCCCATTATTAATTTGATTTCTTACTTGATAAATATCCGAAATAGGTGATTGTAATAACCATAAATTAACTGATTCTTCAATCTTTGGTTGTTCAAGATAATCAACAAAAATAGGAATAATAAATGGAACGTTTGTAATATCAATGCCAAATGTTTGACATATTGTGTTATCATCAAAATTCTTATAAGTAACAACATTAGGACGAAATATACTTGTTTTATAATTTTCTACAAGATATCGAAGATCTGAATCAGAATTAATTGATTCTTGATCAAGGAATAATCGTTTTGAAATCATATCAATATCTTGAGGACGAGATATTTTATGGGATAATTCTCTAAGTGCACGTTTAATTGTAATTAACCGTTCCTTTTCACATTTCTCCATATATGATAGAATATTGACAATTGTTTTTTCTAAATCACAACGAATTAAATCTAGTTGAATAACTTGTTCTTTATACTTTTGTTCAGATTGAGTTATTTCTAATTGAAGTTTTAAACTTGGAGATTCAGGATCAGATTTAGAAGAAAAGGTGGTGGTTGGTGATGTAACCCGTTTATTAGGTGATATTACTTCTTGCTTATTTTTTATAGATTCAATAGATGTTTTAACTACTCTTTTATCTTCCTCAACACCTACACCTAATCCCTTTGGTAACCATTGATAATAATATTCTGAAGAATTAACAAATTTCCCCAAGACTTGACCAATTGGTTTTATAAACCCATATTTAATTAAAGATTGACCAAACTTCTCTGCTTTTCCAACGGTTAAATCAAATCGTTTACGAATCCATCGAACTATTTCATCACCTGGTGTGACATTTTCATAAACACCAAGCATTGAAATACGATGATTACGAAGTGGTACTTCTTCATGTAAATCTTTAATAAGTTTCTGCAATTGTTCAAGAGAATAATTTAAACCAGGAAGAACTTCGATTACAGCAGGTGTAGGTTGAGTTGATGTTCGCAATAATGGACTTGGTGCTCTCTCACTTGTATCAATTTTAATTGTTGGAATTGTTGGAATTGGTAAATTTACCTTATCAGTTGCTACAGTTCTTTTCAATATTGTTAATCCTCTAGATAATTCTGATCCTAATGATGCTACTGTTGTTGTTATACTACTATTATTATTAATAAGATTATTCTTATCACTACCATTGATACCATCCAAATCTTCTCGTTGCCTACATTTATTATAATATACATTTTGAAGCTTTTGTACCTGATCTGCCATTTTATGATATTTATTAATCTTTGCTATTAATAATGAATAATTATCATCAACTCGTAGCTTATGAGCTTGATTAAATGAATGTAATGGACCACGAACGGTTTTATCAATATCTCCAGCAATTTGAGAATGTGATATCCCTTGCATTGAAATATCATTAATATATGATAAATAAGCTAATCTTAATGATGCACCTTCATCTTTATCAAATCCTTTCTTCGTTGGTTTATGCTTATCTTGAAAAGATTGTAAAGCGGTTGCATAAGTATTTTCAAGATTAACACGATCCTGAATCATATCTAAAACTTCATTACTTTCAGCACACCCTTGTTTTAATTTATCAAAAATAACATTTATACCAGACGAATAATCAGGAGACCAAAAATTATTTGCAAAAGAAGAATTAGGAATAATTGAAAGAGCATCAATATTTGAAATTGAGGTTGCAGAAGAGTTTGAATAATGATGAGAAGTAGTTGGAGAGGAAGTTGAAGAAGTAGAGAATGTATTATGGGTGATAGGAGGAGTTGGTAGTCCATTAATTTCATTATTATTTGATATGGTTGTAATTGTTTCTTTATTACCATCCGATATAGTAATTCCTTCATTGTTATCTGATATACCACCAGCACCACCTTCGTTAATTGTATCTTGAATTTCCATTTTTAATACCAATTCTCTTTATAATTTATTAAAATACAATAATTTCCAACACGTTTATAAATAAATTTAGTGTTTACAAACTTTACGCGATTATCGCTAACTTCTTGTTAAACTTAATCCAGATATATTTTTGAATGTCTCTTAACTATGTCTTAATCTACGTTCTTATCAACCGTTTATTTCACTTTCAATTGATACTCAAGAATAATTGCTTGAAAACTTTCTATAAACCTTTCTATAAATCTTTCTATAAACAAATCTTAGTTTTAACACTTAATAAGAATTGAAAACAGTAGAAGAATAAATGATTGTACAAACCTAACGCCTACTGTATTTAGTACCGTACCTCCTAACCAAAATCTTTTGTTATAATCGTCAACGTTAACGTTAATGCAAGTTAAACATTGCCAGTAGGAGGCACTTTGGAAACCTAAGAAACCCTTAGCTAAATTTAACTCATTAGTAGGTTATGCAGTAAAATTCAATTGGCACAAGATTTGATTATCATAATATGCAGGGGGAACTTTAACAAGCCTAAAGTTTGTCTTATAAAGCGGTTAAAAGTGGGGCAAATATTTGAAAAGATTATTGTTATATTATGAAGTATTTCACAATATTGGCGTAGTGAATCAAAAGGGTTTTTGAGTTTGATTCATATCTCATCTATAAGTTCTTTTTAAGCATAAGTTGGAGGGGGCTCTCTTATCACATGATCGGGCGTCAAGTTTCCCATGATCATCCGGTACTATTATGAACATGTGAAGTAAAAAATATAAAACAGAAGCAGCTATTCAGGGGAAACCGCTGAAACAATGAATTATGACGGGTGTGGGGGTATTGGAAATTTTGGAGATATGAAGAATTTACCAGAAGCAAGGAGTTTATTATGATATATCAACAAGATTAGGTGAACAATATGTTTGTGTATATGTATATTTAGCTCATCTCGGCAGAACCATGACGAGCCCGAACGAGCAAGGCATGGGAATAGTTATATAGTTCGTGTTATGAAGAACATTACTCTATAAGTATATTCATATTAGTTTTCTATAGAAATAAGTAAATAAACTCAAAAGTTGTTCCAAATAAATGGAAATACACACTCCTTACTTATAACAGCTCCTCCCTCAGGGATATCTGGCAGTTGCTCTATATGTACAAGGTATATACCAATCTTCTTCAGACCTTTCTTTTGACGCAACTCTATGAGCGCTTTCCTACTGAAATCACCATAATCCATATCGACTTCTTCTAGTTTAGGAAAATGGTCCAAAATACATTTAGCGATTTCATTATTGAATTTCAACCCAGTGATACACAAAAATCGCACGTTCAAACTTCTTTGTAGCATATCAGTAACGATCTCACTTTCATCTAATAACGATTTGTCAGGAATATGAAGGTAAATAAGGTTCTGCCCTATATCATAGTATTTAAGAAATTCCGGTATTTTAATATACCTGTTTAGTGTAAGACATTGAAGTTTGCTCAATGAACACTTTACCATATCGAAATCTTTCCATGAAGAACCAATTACTGAAAGCGACGTCATTTCTCGTGGCCAACCGCCATATCCACCCAATCTGCGCGTTTCTACCCGATTCATACCTCTAACGCGACTAATTTTACGACTACGAAGTACTAGAGATTTTAACTTTGAACAAGAGGCAACTCTACTGAACTGTTCAAGATCAAGTTCAGACTCACCAAAGTATTGAAAGTCAAAATGCTCTAGATTAGGACATGCTATAAGACATTCAATAGAAAACTCAGTAGGTAGATGTCGGTTGGTCCATATTACTAATCTTCTTAAAGAAATATTGAGGACCATTTTTAAATTGGGACCTGGCCACAACCTTTTATACTTAACTATTAGAGTTGCAAGATCTTTTTTGCTACTTAGAATATCTGTGAGAAGCAATCTTTTTGTATAGAACTTGCTGATCTCAAGTGATTCAACTGGTAAAAGACAATCAAAAAATGTCTCAGTGAACTCAGAAGTTATATTTAAAATCAATACATCAACCTCTAAGTTCTTAAAATTTTTCGTAAATGTAGTTCTATTCAAAAGCTTTAGACATTCTAGTTCTGTTTCATTTGAAGCGAACTTTTCTAAACACAATGATATCTTTTTAGTTAATTTAAAGTTACTTGTATAATCAGCATTCTTTAAGAAGTGTTGAAGTATCTCTAACGTGCATCCCTTAGCATGTACTGTTGAAAAATGACATGAACTCCAACAAGCTGGATTATTTGCTAAATACTTATTCCAGCGCCTGGATACCAGTTGAAGCTCAACCCTTTCACATGGTCCAAGTTGCTTAATAATTGTTGATTTGATCTCATTTGGGAGGATATCGTATGGATCCACTCTATTGAAGAGATCAATATGAATCTTGATAGGAAGACCCTCAATGTTCAATAATATTGCTTTAAATTTGCTTACCAAAGCTTCAGCTTTAATAAACTTGTCTAAAGCATAACCTTTATTTTCACCTAATTGCAAGAGCAACCTTCCCCATATAAAATAATACCTTGGGTCTTGAGGAACTAATTCAACTAGGTCCTGTACAATTTCTATTGCAGAAGAGTATTTTCCAGCTCGTTCAAACTTCCTGCACCTTTTCTCCATCAACTCAATATCCCATGGATTTATACTCTTTTTCGTGTTCTTTGCTATTTTTAAACCAAAAGATTTTTTTATTTTGTTAATCATAAGAAAATTTATGATTTCTATAATTTGAAACATCTTTTATATATATAGTATTAAGAATTAGATATAGATCTCGAGAGTGTAGGTTGTGTATCAGCTAAAATAGTTGATCGAACTAGGTTAGGTATTCAGAGAACCAGCAAGAGGCTACCTCTCGAAGGGTATATATATAAGATAATAATAATAGTAAATTAAATATACGTAATTTACATAATTTACATAATTTACATAATCTACATAATTTACATAGTTTACATTTGCAAATAATTAAACAATTAATATATCAATTACTATATAATAGTAATCCACATATCACAATGAATTAAATATGGTAATATTTCATATAAGTCAGCTTTCTATCTTTGTAATTTCTTCTTGTTCCTCTAATCGACCCTTACTCATGTACTGTTAGGATAACCAAGATATCGAATTATTAGAGGCAAAAGATTATATAGATACATTATTTCTTAGAGTATATGGAGTGCAAACACTATACTCCATATCTATGAGATTACTTCTAAGAAGAATATAGCTTAACTTGAAATCCATTCAAAGAAGATGGGCAGATCCGTCAGGGCTCGGCATTCGGAAGAATATTTCGAAGCCCCCAAACCCAACGCAACATTTATTCGAAATTTTCAGATAATTCAAATAAAAAAGTCGTGTTGAGATGATCGAGAAGCTAAGTATCACTGGATTCGATCCCTAACTCTAAAAACTTACAGAGTACGGTACTACAGTTGTAAATTAGCTTCAAGTCTTGAACTTATGGGGTCTCGGTTTGTATGCTGCTCACAATCTCACAACTTTGGGTGTTAACTCAATATATGCTAATAGAGATAGATTAAGTTATGATAATACGATCAATGTTTTGTTAGCTGCTAAACTTGCGCTAAGATGTAAACAATTAAGATAATAAAAAACTTAAGAAAGTTCACATTACTGCCAATTTGTTTACTCTAAACATAAGGATAATTCGACAAATAAATAGATTTTATAAGAGTTTAGTTTACTAAGTTATACTCTATTTTCCGCAGCATTATCAGGAAACTTCCACTGTTAATTACTTCTTTTACTTTTTGTGGTATAAGCTGGATAAGCTTCTATTATAGTTTCTGGTTTATATTAAGTTTGAGATCACTTCAGATGTGATATTATGGCAACCTTTAATCGTCTAATATATTATGCGTTGAACATGAGGTTTCGAATATTCTTCAAATAAATAATATATTATGAAGTTCTTAGTGAGTATAAATTAATTTTGCCTTCAAAATATAATTACAATTAAACAATGCAAACTGTGCGTGGACTTCCAATAAATTCTTATGATCAAAGGTTAATTGAAAATGAGATACGTCCTGTTCTACCATACCAGATTGGTATTATTTCAGTAGTTGAAGATAATCTATTTCAAGTAGGCTATCATTCTTACAAGCAGAGTGATATCTCTATGAAGTTTAACAATCGGGTGGCCTATTTCCTAGGAATGAGTGAGTTATATCGGGGCCTTTCTCAAACCTTCTCAGTTAAGTTCGTATATCTGTTCAATAAGCACGAAATATCCCAACAGTTGAAATCAGTAACAAGGGAAATGTTTCCAAGCGGTGAACTCATATGTGGAGAGTTCTTAAACGCAAATGGTGAAGATAATAAGTTGCTTTGTTTAAAGAAGGTACTGGATTTTTCTCAACCTTTAAAATATCTATTGATAGGCAATAATACGAACTCAGATGCTGTAGTTTATCAAAAGTTAATGAATGATAAACGGTATGAGAATAGAATTGCAGGTGTTTTCATAAAGGATTTGGCCAAAGAAGAATTTTCTCTTTATTCGGTTTGTGGTTCTTTAGGATACAGTTATTTTAACCCCAGGAGTAATCCTATACTAAATTGCTGGTCCGATTATATACATTTAACCTGGATGTTGTGGCCCAACTTTGTTCGGGCAGGAGTTTATCCTGTGAATAAAGAAGGGACGGTTGCATTTCTTTTCGATCGATTATCTGGTCTAGCCAGGAATCCTGATAGATTCGACCTATATAGAACAATCTCTTGCACATTGAATGTTCGTCATTGAAGTAGTAAACCATCAACCTTGGACTGAGAACTTTTACCCGCTTTAAACGAGAAGATATATTACTTTATACAAATGCCTCAAATGACCGAATGAGACTATTTTTGCTCTATCTAATAAGTCTAGCACTATATAGCTAAATATATATTTCATATATCGCTATATGTGTTTTAGCGTACAATATTATTATAAATAACGTTATATATCCCCTCATGTGCTTGTGGATCATACACAATCGAATTTGAATCGAAATTTAAAGGGTGGGTTGTACTTCGGCAAAGGTGAATTTATTGTATGAAGGGGATCAATAATATACTTAATTATAGATAAATATAGCTACTTATTAAGATCTCATTAGGATGTATATAGATCAGATAATCATTTTGAATTAATATATAATATCTTATTTAATTGCTTTAGATACAAACATTACTCACGTTAGAGATAGCTTTATATACATAGTTACATAATGATATCAATGGCTGAATGTTGAGCAAACACAAATATTATGCTATTTCCAGAGCTTTGATCAATTATTAAATATGTTATATATTTAATATCGATCTATAGTTGTTATATAGGGGAGCAAATTCAATTAAAATAAAGAATACTTAATTAACAGAAACGTTTCACATAGATTTTTTATAGAAGAAGCGTAATGGATAATGAGTATGAGCTTCCAATTGAAACTAGTGATTTAAGCGCAATTGAAAAGGAATATCGGCCATCAGAGCCATATCAGATTGGGATGGTTTCCGTTGCTTATGATTCTCTCTTAGATTTGGGATATTATCGTAGCCTATTAGATATGATGGTTACAAACATGGATTCGTTGATAAATGTGGTTTACGGAATGCCCTCATTGTATTACGGCCTATGTCGGTCCTTTTCGATAAGGCACGTGTACCTTTGCGACTGGCTTGAGCAATTGTCTCATCCAACACCAACTTCTAAAGTTTTTCCGTTTGGAAAACATATTTTTGGAAGTTTCCTTGCAAATGCTCATGGAGAACATGATAAACTGGCCCGTATAAAGTTTATCCTTGATGATTCAGCACCTTTAAGATATTTACTTATAGACAGTAATACTAGTACAGATCTGCAGGTATATCAAGAACTACTTAATGACCAACAATATTCAGGTAGAATTTTAGGTATCTTTATCAGAAATGTACGTGAAAGTGATATTAGTAATTGGTCTCTATATACAATCATGGGTAATAGACATTTTAACCCACATACACGCCCTAGTGTAAATGGATGGGATAATTACGCTGAATTACTCATCAGCATTTTACTAAAGCTTCGTCAAGCAGGAATTAGCCCGGTTTATGAAGACGGTACTATTACAAGATTTTATGATAACCTTCCTGATTTTACAGGTGAGGGTGTAGATCAAAAAGTACTTTATAATCGTATTTTCTGGACCTTAAATTTACACCCTTATAGTAATAGACTTCTTTAATACTTCGGCCTTACAACTGCGAATAGATAAGCACGTCAAATAAATATACATACTTATAATAAATGGGATTTGTATTGATCTTTTTACCTATATAGGTAAGCTATATATATATATTTGTTAGAAAGCCCAAACTATGTCTGACATCTGTATATATTTCAGCACAAGTTATTTATATATAAGAATATACCCTATTCACATGTATCTCTCAACTGCTGTATCTGGTCGCCGGAGTCTTCCCAGAGCTATAGTTACTCTCTAGGTTCATAGTCACCAGAGTCGGAGCATGTTCTTTCCTAGCAGATCTCAACCGGGCAGAGCCCGTCCGAGCAAGGTCAGTACTTAGAAGATGGTAATCGTTATCATTAATAAAGATATATAGGTTATTATACTATAGTTCCTTTACTTGTCCAGTACTCTCTTTTCTTAGATTTATCGATAAGAGTCGATACTCTACTATCTTGAGAGTCGTTTTCATCATCAGAATCATCAGAATCAAATGTAATTGGTTTACTAGGGGTTGTTCCAACTACTCTACTACTATTAGAATCAGAGTTGGAATTAGAATCTGATTCAGACATGTTATAATATTCTACCATTTGCTTAGCAGATGCTTGTTTTGGTTTTGGCTTTGGTTTTGGGGATGAACTTTTTGATTTCTTTGATTTCTTTTTCTTTTTAGGTGGTGATTCTTCTTCATCTTCATCAAAATCACTTGGAATGATTATATCTTCACGAGAATTAATATCGCTTGTTCCTTCCCTACTATTATTACCATACATACTTAAATAATTATCATAATTGAGTTCATATTCACTTTTCACTTCTGCTCTTGAATCTGTAAAATCTCTTTCTGGTCCTTTGAATTTTATAACATTACCAAGGATAGATTTCCCAAGTCTATCTTTATATGATAATGATTCTAATTCATAACATCTTGATGTTAATATATCAAAAGCTGCACCAAAAGTAGTTTTAACTCTAGGCATATTAAAACTTCCCCTACTAAGATTATTTGCTTCATCATTTGGATCTTGAACTGATAATGCTGTTCTTTTAGCTGAATCTAAATCGGGATGCTGATCTTTTCTTAAGTATGGCATTTCACCTCTCATACACAATGCTAAAGAATCATAATTGAAGAATTTTCCGTATAACTCGAAAAATTCAATTAATAAAACCCCTAAATTTTCCATTGGATCAATGGAACCAGAAGAAATTTTCGGATGATTTTTTAAAAACGATACTATTAAACAGATAACAGTGAATCCACCTAAACCACCAGAATGAACTTCATTTAATCTTCGTCTAGCAAGAAAATATTTAATTATAATAGCAAGATATCTAAGACAGGGGAATTCATTAACCCATCCTCTAATAATTTGAACTGCTTCAACACCATTTCTTCTTTCAAATGATATATCAATTGGTATTTTAGCTTCTCTTTCTACAAGTTTAATAATTGGAACTTTTGCTTTAGCAATAACCTCCATTTGAAGAGAGATTTTACTTGAACGAAGTTTAGATGATAATTGGTATAAGTGACGTTTATCACAATACTGACCAGATCTTGATAATACTACCATATCAATATCAGATCCCGGTAAATAGAGATCAGTAGCAAAGGATCCAAAGACATGAATATCAGCATCAGGCCATAAACTTTTAACAAGATCACGAACTCTTTGTACTGCATTGTTTCTAGAAACAATCTCTTCTGCTGATGGTGACATATAATCTACAAAATCAATAATTTCTAATGTAAGCCAATCTGATACTTCTTTTTCATTGGAATGATCGTGACGATGTACCCATGGGAATTCTGATGATGCAATAGATTGTATAGACTTTTTGCTTTTAAGTGAGGATGTTTTATTAGTTTGGTTATCTTCTTCATCTTCGTCACTATCATTGGTTGCCCATAGTGAAACTTCATCTTCAAATTCTTTAAAAGTAGTATGCATTGATTCAGCAGCATCTGAAAATCCATCATCAAAAGCTATAAAATCAGATTGTAAGTTAGATTCATCAGCGGTATGGGTTGTTGGATTGAGCTTCTGAGGGATATCAATAGGTTCATTGAATGATTGTGAGTTAGGATTTGATTGATATGTACCATCTATACCATCTATATCATCTATACCATCACCAGATCCAATACTTGAATATCTATTATCATTCTTTTTTGATGGTTTATCCTTTTTTGACCTTTTAGTAATCTTATTATAAGCTTCCGATACTATTCGTGTAACTTTATTAATTTCTGATAGTTTTTTAGAGGATGCATTTGAATTTGGTGAAGAAGAGTTTGATTTGGATTTGGTTTTTGATTTGGATTTTGATTTACTTTTGCTCTTTTGAACTTTTTCATTTTGATTTGAAATTGGAACTTTTGGAGGTGCTAAAGTTGGATTTGATTTTGATTTTTTGGATTTTGAGGAAGACATGATGGATGGGTAAGTAAAAAAGATAAATAGAAGAAAATTTTTGCGATTAACAACTTCCTTTCAATAATAACTTAGTATATATCTTTAATAAAATATTTTAAAATCTTCCCAAACCTTTCATATGATATTTCCAATTAATAAATATTATTGATAGTTGATTCCTCACGGTACAGTAACCATAATAATCTTTGATTTGGAATAATAAGGCTGAAAAATATTTTTTGAAAAACGGATTCCAAAAACGGTATAAGAAGAACCATTGATAAGATAAACACCTCCGGCGGAGATCTTTTAACCTGTATGTACGCTTCCGCCGGTATTTATAAGTGGGGTACAAGCAAGTATAAGTCACATGAATTATCACCCGATTAATTCATTCATTCTGTAAATAAAAAGGCAATTGAGAAATAATTCTATCCTATTTTACTATTATATTTAAATTATTACTATTAATCATTGAGTATTCTTTTCTAGACAAATATCCAAATCATATCTTATTATAACTCATGTCTCTTGTACCGTTCAATAATGGAGATAATCAATGGGATGTTATTTTACAAGATAGTTCACGTCAGGCAGTTGTACTTTACGATAGAAATTCACATCGTATGACTTTAGTTAATAATGCAAGAATTCTAAGTACGATTGAAACAGTTGACAATTCTACAAATTTTCAAGATCGATGTATTAATTGTGGTCAGATAGTTCCACCAGGGCGTAATCGGCAGCATGGTCATGATTTTGAATCTACATCGTCAACAGCATCACCAATAATAACAAGAGATGTGAATTATTTTCAAATTCTTGGTTATAGGGATGAAATTCAACCGTCAGCTATTCCATTAGCACCTTCATCACCAATAGTATTTACTCCTGTCGATACTCCACATTCAACTCCTCAAAGAGTACCTTCTCCATCTGCTAGCCCAACACCTACACCAATGTCAGAAAGACGTCCATCAGGAGGAATATCTGGGAATGCATTTTCACAAGGTTATTTTGATAAGTATGTGAAAGTGATCTCTAGGAGCAAGCCGCCCACTGCCATTTACTAACACTTTTAGATTTTTCATTTCAAATGCTTTACTTGGAAGAGGAAGTAGAGGAGCAGTATACCTCGTTGAACATGTTTTAGATGGATTCTCTCTTGGTTTCTTTGCGTTGAAAAAGGTTGCTGTAGGTGATGATCATGCTTGGTTAGAGAAGGTGTTGTCAGAAGTTAATCTCCTTCGAATGTTATCACATCCCAATTTAGTTCGTTATAATCATGTTTGGTTGGAAATTTCCTGTCTATCAAGTTTTGGTCCTGATGTTCCTTGTGCATTTATCCTTCAAGAATATTGTAATGGAGGTACCTTAGAAGAATACATGATGAAGGGCCGTTATCATAGTGCTAATAATGATATTCGTCCTAAATTTCAAAGGGATTACGTTGATCCTGCTGAAAAGATAAAAGCTAAACGAGATAGAATCAAAAGAAGATTATCAAGAAGTGAACCTGCACATGATGATAATAATGATTCATATATTAATAATGATGATGATGATGAATTTGTTGTTCAATTATCAGTACGAGAGATTATCTCCTTTATGAAAGATATCACTTTGGGAGTTCGATATTTACATCAAAATCAAATAATCCATCGTGATTTAAAACCTTCTAACTGTTTATTATCAAGAAATTTTGTTAGCAACTCATTACAAGAAGAAGACCTTCCTTCTGTGCTTGTAAGTGATTTTGGCGAAGGACAAATTGAAGGACTTCATAGAATGGGCAGTGGTAGCACTGGTACTTTAGAATATTGTGCACCAGAATTAATTCAAACTGTTAGTGGAATGTTTGTTAGTGAATTCTCTAAAGAAACGGATATGTTTTCATTAGGTATGATATTACATTATTTATGCTTTTCAAGATTACCATATTCCAATGTTTGGCAAGAAAAAGGAGATCTTGAAGCTTTAACAGGAGAAGTTAAACAATTTCAAGGATTTGATATTAATATTAGCAATAGTAAATTTCATAGACAAGATTTAGATGATAATTTACTATCATTATTAGATTCAATGATTAGTGTAAATCCAGAAAGAAGACCAACCGCAAACGAAGTTTTATATAGATTAGAAGAAATTTGGGAAAGATATTTAAGAGAGGAATCGATAAGAATTTCAGCAGTAACTAGTTCAAGTAGTGAACCATTATCAAATTCAACTTCTACTATTATTGGGTCATCTACAATTAATTCTAACAGTAATTCTAACAATAATGCTAACCCTGATAATCTTAGTGCTACAACTAATGATGGTAGTTATACCTCTTCATCTCCTCGCCCATCATCTCCATTTACCGAATCATCACCTACATCCACTGCCGTATCGCGTATTTCAATCATTCCCCACAACTCTTCTCTCATACCAACGGTAACTTACACTCCACCAGAAGAAAACAATACATTATATAAAAAGATTTCATTTTGGATAACGCATCATCTCCCTATTCCCACTCAATCCGCAACAGTTTCCAACAAAACCATCCTCATTAAAGGAAGTCTATTTGCAATCAAACTTGCAACATTATACAATCTTCCTATAACATCATATTCCCAGATTATTTATATGATGCTTGGAATAGAATTACCAATAATTTCAACCCAAGCATCAATTGCATTTTTTGCTGCTCATTGTCTTCTATATTGCTCAGCTTAACTATATCTACCCGTATCTATCTTTGCCTCCGGCGGCCGGGCTCTGCCCGGACCCGTTGTTCCTTCAATGTCAGGCGCTACCAACAGAGTTCTTATATACTTCTTGTATAACAGAATCCACGATAAAGTATGTGATGTTGCAATTCCTCGCTACGCGAGGAACAACGTTAACGGGTCCGGGCAGAGCCCGGCCGCCGGAGGCAAAGGAGGTTAGAAGAACAGAAACAAATATAAATTAAAAAAGGAATAGGATAATGCAAATTGATTTGGCCGTTGTTCGAATGGCGAGATTGGAGGGGGGTAGTGGTGGTAAGAATGGTGATTATTTGATGAATAGCCTAACAATTACATGATCCAGCTCCTCCTGGTCCGTTTTGGCGAGGAGATCTTGATAAATCTACTCCCTTAACTGGACGACTTGTTCTATTTAATACACTTTCAATTGGTAATTTCTTTGCAATTGCTGTAAATAATTCAACAACATTTTCTCCTGTTTTAGCAGAAGTTTCGAAAAATAATAATCCTGCTTCTTTAGCATATGCTTCAGCTACAGATGTTTCAACTTCTCTTGATTCCTCTAAATCAAGTTTATTACCAGCAAGGGCTATGATGATATTTTCATTTGCTTGATGTTGTAATTCTTTAACCCATGCTTTTGCTCTTGTTAACGAAGCTGATTGTGTAATGTCATATACTACTACTGCACAATTTGCATTACGATAATACATTGGTGCTAAAGATTTATATCTTTCCTGGCCAGCAGTATCCCAAATTTCAAATTTAACTATGGTGTTTGGGTCAACTTGAACTGTTTGTGTGAGGAAAGCTGCCCCAATAGTTGATTCTCGAAAATCATCAAATTGATCTTTAGCAAATCTGTTAACAAGTGAACTTTTACCTACTGCTGATTCACCAAGAAGTACTAATTTGAATTGTGCAAATCTTGGTGAGGATGTTGATTGTCTTGGAGTTGACATTATAAAGGATTACTTTTTGATTTGATAAGTTATCTCTTGTGAAGCTGAGTTATACTTAGTGACGGCACTAAGCCAGCCATTTTGTTGACTATCGGTGATTGTACGCAATGAATAGGGTTGGGGGCTGTATACGGCTATTGTCCGGTAGTGTACAGTGGTTGCTCAACAACGGTGCGATAAGGAGGTCGAATGCGTCAGGATAGTTGAATGAAATAAGACCATAATGTGGAAAGGTAGTGAGGTTTGTATGTTTTCAATTTGATAATTAATAGCGTGAAAGAGTAGCATTATTTTAAGTAATTGGTTTGCTAACTGAATATCTTATCTAAGTTGTTTGACATTATTTGCTATGTACAAATACTATTCCTTCTTATCAGTTCACAATAGATACTCCTAACCCTTATCTTTATATATCTTAGGTAGGACTAAATTACCTACAGCAACCGCACCACCTCCTTCGTTAAATTGTACCCTACTACTACTACTGTAACTTAACACTACAAACTATATAACCACCGTTCACCACTCATTTTCAGGTTAAGGGTTAGTCAAGCTCTATAAATTTTTCATTTCACCAAGACATACTTCTTTCTTCCTTTATTTTTAATAAATTAACTTTGATAATTTGTAAGTGACTTTATTATTAAATATCGTTCTTCATTTTAGTGATGATTTGTTATTTGCATAGTTCAGCTGAGTTAATCATTGAAGATACAAACACATCGTCTTTCGCTCCTATCTGAATCAAATTGAAGAATGATTTTTAGTTATATTTTTAAAAGAAAAGATATCCGTTTACCATTTCATTATACTAACAATTATTATAGCTAGCTAGATGTATGTCATGATTAGGACTTTAATCTAAGTTTAATTAATTTATATATTATATATTGTATATAGACATGCAGAAATATATTTAATATTCGATACTAAAAGATACCGTGATTGTTGAACATGAGACTTAGTAGGACTAACACCAGTGACCAACGTAGCCGAGTTGATATAAGTTGCAATAGTATTTGTATAGTTAGTGTGCGTAGCTACTAGTATACTAATAGATTTAACATTAAGTAGTGACCGCACATACTTAGACATTCAGGTAGATGCTCCTGAATGAGTGGAGCTCTTCATGTTATTCAGCTAAGACCTACTGTAAATGTTATACACTTACTTTCTCAAATCTTGTAGTTGAATCAGCTTAAATAACGATCAATTATATCTTTGCCGGACTAATAATATTCTCCTTAAACCACCTAAACCTCCTAAACCTCCTAAACCTCCTAAACCTCCTAAACCTCCTAAACTATCCACCTCTACTAGCTAAATACAAACATTTAATAAATAAGCAAGTACCTAAGGGCTCACCTGCTACCTGGGAGCACGAGCACGAGATTATAAATATATAAATACACTATTTTACTACAAAGTCTTTAGTCCTTCTTCGGTCTCAACGCATACATTCTAACAGGATACAATTCTTTAGGTAATCCAGTTTGCCTAGTAGTTAATATTAAATCTAATCCTGCTTTAACAAATAATGATTTAAATTTTTCATCAGTTCTTGTAACCGAACTATCTACATCATCAAAATCATCTTCAACCGGTGAATTGTTCTCCTTAACTATAATATAACCATCTGGTTGAAGACCTTTGATACACCTTTTAAAGAACTTAACTAGATTTTCATCGGATAGATGACCAACACACCATTGGCACCAAATCAACCAATACTTTCCTTCTTCTGGAGTGAAATCTTGCATACCAATATCAAATATAGTACCCACTTTACCATCATCTTTAAGATCTTTTAAAGATATATGAGCTTGATCAACAAAATTCTTAACTGGTTCAACAAGATCAACTTGATCACAAATTTTGGATAAGAAGTCTTTTGTAATTCTACCAATGCCAGCACCAACATCAAGACCGTATCTTGTAGGAGTATCATGAGTTTTTTTAGGAATATTTAGCTTTCTAACAAATGCATTTGAACCAACAATATCAACTTTTGGAACAATTCCATTACCAAAGCCACCCAATACACCGTCAACAGTTGGTTCTACAGAAGACCAATATTTAACTGCATCATCATAGTTAATATGAGTGTCAGGAGGGATATTCAATTCAAGAGGCATTTTGAGAAGGGTTATAGATTAGGACGAAAGTATCGAAATCAGAATAGAGTTGTTGTTAAAAAGAAATCAATTAGAATAGGAAATAAAAATATTAAGCTACTATAGGTAGAGATAAATAAATGTGCTAATTTACAAGACAAGATAACGTATAAAGTTAACGCGTTAAGATTTGATGGTGAAGTTATATGCACGAGCGTTAGGTGCGAGCCGTATATTAGCTAGCAAAGCAGCGGCCGTTTAAAATTCCGAGCGGAGCTCGGAACAACGGGTCCGGGCAGAGCCCGGCCGCCGGAGGCATAATTGTTAGAGGAAATAAGTAATGATATATATTAATTTAGTTATACTAATACACCAGAGGCGTTAAGTTGACATTCGAATATCCTATTTTCATTAAATAAGATTAGTCGGCCAGGATCAGTAAAGCAGAAATTAGCAACACCATCAGGAATTAATATTTTTCCGATTAAAAACCCATCATTATTCCAAATTTGAACACCATCTTCACAGCCAGAATAAACATTACCACTTTTATCAACTTTAATACCATCAGGAGCACCACAATCGGCGAATGCAAATACTCTTTTATTCTGTAACATATAAGATTTACCTGAATAAGTTGGTACAATATCAAAAGCATATATGGTAGCGACAGCATCTTTGATTGTTTTACCCAAACCATTATAAGCTTGTGTATCAGTAATATAACATATTGTATAATCAGGCGAAAAGCAAATACCATTTGGCATATGAAAGCCATCAGCAACAACTCTAACATCACCAGTTTTAGGATTGAATGAATATACTTGATTTGGTAATTGTTTGCTTTCTCTTAATCCTTGAACAATACCATAAGATGGATCTGTAAACCAAATAGTATTGTCTAGTGGTAATACAACAACATCATTTATAGCATTAAAAGGACGACCATGAAAATGATTAATTAAAATATTTGTATTATAAGGAGGTTTAGCATCCATTTGAACTAGTGCACTTGGAATATCTCCAGTACCTTGTTGACAAATTAATGTACCATCCTTGTAATTTGTACCACCATTACCACCAGGGATATCAGGATTTGGAGTGATAACTTCCCATTTATATTCATCAATTGAAGCATCAAAATCTTTTGGGATCTTAATTTTTGATATAACTATTGATTTTACTTTATCATTTGAATTTTTAAAGAATTGATTTGATGTAAAGAAAACTTCTCTTGTTTGGGGTATCCAAATCCCTGCTTCATGAGCAAATGGGAAACTTTTTTCTTCAGCAATGAGCTTTAAAGTAGGAGAATCACCTAAGACTGATAAAAATTCTTCAGAAAAGACAACAAATGGTTTCTCTACTGTATTATCCTTGGTAATAGTAAGATTCAAAGGTCCAGAATAACTTGAAATTGTGCTTGTGCCCCAGCTAGGTTTTTCAGCACCTCTTTTTGGTTCAATAGGATAAACAGCTTTAGCAATTGGGGAGATTACTTGGATGTTGGACATTTTAGATTGGGAATTATGAAATGGTAAGTGAAAATTGAAAATTGAAATATACAGAAAGAATCTGATGAGATTATTAGAATTAGAATAATAGGTTGTAGGAATCAGGAGGTTTGTATATAATTGTATAGTGGGGTAATATTTACGACTAGATATAATATAGTGAGTACTGTAGAATATATTCTATATAAGTATATAGTGGGGTGGTGGAGATAATAAAGATAGTTGCAGCAATAGTGTTGATCCCCCTCCCCCAATCTCATCCCCAAATCATTACCCCCACTCTGAGATGATGTAAGTGGAAGCAAGCTAGCAATAGTGGGGATAAGTGGGGATAAGTGGGGATAAATGGGGATAAATGGGGATAAAGGGGAGCTAAGTGTAAACGAGGAAAGAGGGAGTAAGGTAAATAGCTCAGAGATATGATCTTATGATTAAATAATTTCCTGGTAATGAGAAGAATTATCTCGATCTCTTCGTCAAACGTGATACTATAATTACTTTTCTTAACTATGTAATTTTTGTATAGATAGATAGATATTTACCCCCAATATATCACCTAATTCAATTAAACTTTATATTTAACTTAATCTTATCTGTACATTTATGTAATCTTAAACTCAATCTTAATCTGTTAAGCGTTAACCCTATCTCAATTACAACTACAATTACAACCACTTCCAACCTTCATCCAACTTGTATATTACGACTTTCCAACTCATTATCTACTACTCCTTCCCATCCTAAACTTCTTTTAACACAATTATCAAGCATTTGACATACTTCTGTTAATAATGGCCAATTGCTATTACTTAGTCCTAATATAACCCACTTTAACAACCCTACTGTTCGTTGTTTATTCTCTAATGTATCTAAATCACTCGGTTTCTTAATATAACTACATCTATGTAGAAATACTAACCCACTTTCTGCTACTAATGCCCATTCATGATCTTCAAAATTATTATTCACCCTTTTCGATAATACTCTACTTTCTGGCCCATCTAAGCAAAATGAGTATGCCCAGAAAACTAATGCACAGTGTGCTATCATCATTGGTCTATGAACAAACGGATCATCTGTTACTGAATACATAGTAGGTTGTTCATCATTCAAAAACGTACTAATTAATGCTTTTAAAGCATGGAATGCTGCTTCTTTTGCTGATATTGTTTTGGACCACTCATATATATACTTTTCCGCAAATAAATAATCTTCTCTTATAGTTGTTTTACCAAGTATCCTTCTATCACCACAAAATACATGTAATTCATATCTTCTTACTCTCATGGATATATAAGCATAATGATAATGTTGTAAATAATCTAATTTATTTAACTTTTTCTCTAAAATAGAATCTTCATTTGTGCTTTTATCGTAATCTTTCCACCAAAAATCCAATGCATTACTTATTGAATTATTCCATTTATCTCGAAATGGAACAATAAGTTCTGAATCCAATGTAGAAGCTTCAAGGTCTAAGTTAGATATTTGAATATTATGAGATAATAATCCATATAATAAAGCTAATCTTCCTAATTCACTATTAACATTCATATGATATCCTTTCAACATTGATCTTAATCCTTTCATAAATGAAACGGTTGGTTTATTTAATAAATGTCGATTATCATCAGCTGAATCCCAAACTCGATCATCACATGGTAGAGATAACTGTAATTCATTGGGATGAAGTAATTGACCATGACTAAATAGAACTGAATGAGATACATCTAAAACAAATGCCGAAAATACTGCTCTCTTAATAGATTCTGCTTCAACCCATTCAGACCAACTACTACTATTTTCTGGATCAAGTTTTATAGAAGGATCCATTAAGGTAGATCCCCGTCGGATAAGTTGAAGAGTTGTACCATGATGAATATGTGCCCGCTCATGAATTAATCTACTTGTACTTCTTGTTTTCTCATATATTTCTAATAATAATAAACTTTGTAAAATCCATACTCTGGTAGGAGGATGAAAACTAGATGATTTAAAGATTATCCATCTTAAAGGTTTAGAAATTTCTGTTTGAAATTGTTCACTAGCAGAACCATAAGATGAACCTATTAATATTATACTAAGTAACAATGGGAAGGGAGTAATATCCGCCTGAAAAGAAGGTCGATGAAGAATTGGAAATTGAAAATGAAATCTTTCCCAGTAAAGCTCACTATAATTACAAATATTTAATAATGAGAATTCTTCAAACTGTTGTAAATTGGGAAGCTCTTCTAAAATTTCCATTCTTTTACTTTGAGTGATAATCATGTTTTGTTCAAAAGATGGTGGAGAAGACATTTGTGAAAAATCCCTTAATGGAGAGAGTAAATATGAATACGGTTCTAAGACTCCCATTCTTGTTGATAATAATCCAAGACCAGGAGTGAATAACCAATCAGTTAAATCTTGATTAGATGTAGGAGATACTTCTGAGATAGATGTCCGTGGTGATATATTATGTAAACCATTTTGTTCTGAAGGGTACTCTTTTTCATGATTATAATTATCTTCAAATACAACTTTAGGACTAGAACTACCTGAGCTTCTTCTAGGAGATTGTGATGATGTCCATGAACTTTCTACAGATTTAATAGATTTATCTAAAGGTTCTTGTAAAGAAGGTACCGGCACCGATTCGCCATTTTGATCATTAAGAGTATCCTTTGATATGCCTTCAGCAGGACTATCACTAGTTGACTTAATGTCTGAAAATACTAAATGACGTTCAATATGTCTATTATATAAATCCTTTCTTACAAAAGATTTAGAACAACTTGGTACATAACAACGGTAAATATGATTTGGATTATCTATTAGTTAATTCTACCATACTATACTTTCATTTCCATAAAATTACTTACGATTCAATTGATGTCTTGCTAAATGATCTCGCCTAGTAAAAGATCTATGACAATCAGATACTTCACAAACAAACTTCTTTTGAATAACTCTTCGGGCTTCAATTGGCCTTTCAATAACTAATTCCCCATTCATGTTTAAAGTCTAATATATTCAAAGCTTAGACCAGCTCATTGAGTATATATATGTTATCTAATCTATATTTGAGGGGATATTTCTTTTTTGAAGAACCTTAAAAACTTTCTTTTTAAAACTATGCAAATACCCGGAATAGTTTTCCGAAATGTGGGGGATGCCATCTTGCATATACTGCAATTGTCGGAGTTTGTTTAGCACTAAGTTTTACGCGAGAACTTCACAATAATTCAATTAACTTATTTAAAAATTTATTACATACAAACAAAATTAGGCCGATTCGCCTTCGGGAACATTCTCAACAAATTCATAACTAGTATCTTTTTCAGATTTATCAGATTGTAAAGCAGCAAAATTATGAGATTCTAATGCTGCATCCTTTGCGTATAAAGCATCAACTGCTTCCAATGAAAGACCTTTGGTTTCTTTGAAATAGAAGTAAACAATAAAGAGAAAGATGAAGTTAAATACTGAAAAGATAATATAAGTTCTGTATCCAATATTTTGTACTGCTGTTGGACTAATTTCTACAACTAAGAAATTGAAAATCCAGTTACTTGCGGTACTTATTGCTGCACCTTTTGCTCTTAATCTTAAAGGAATAACTTCAGTAGGATATACCCAAACAGTTGCCTAGATGTTAGTTGAAGGAGAATCAAAATTATTCTAAAACTTTTACTTACTTGCATACCAAATGTGAAAGAACCAAGGAAGACAAATAACATGGTGGCAGCTACTATAGCGTATCTCTTATTATCGTCAGGATTTTCTTCTACTTTAAATACCATACCAGTGGAGATAATAAATGCTACCATTTGTCCAAATGTGCCTATTAAAAATAATGGTCTTCTTCCAATACGATCAATTAAATACCATGGAACAAATGAGAAGACGAAAAACCAAATGTTAAGAATACCTGACATTAAGCTGGCCATTCTAGGACTAAATCCGATAGAAGAGAATAAGGTATTTTCATAATAAAGGATGAAGTTGTTTCTATAATTGTTAGTTAACGTTCTGTATGTTATATATATAATAAATCTTGTCTAAACTACCTAAACTTTGTAAGTTTCCTAATGATAGAACATACCCTGTTAATCTATTATTGTTAGTTTACTTCCGTTTACTTCCACTTCTCCTCATAATAATACTCTACTTACTGCTGGAATATTTGAACTAAACATGCCGTCCATAACCGACGTCTTGTTTGAAGATTATCTTCTTTGATAAAATCGATCCATGAACCAGATCCTTCAGCTATTTCAATCATTACTGCATTCTTAATTTGATTTAATAATTCAACAACACTTCTATCCTCCTTATCTTTATTTAATAAAGTTGAAATAACTTCAGCAGCATCTTCATTACGATCATGTAACATTAACCATCTAGGAGATTCAGGAACAATAAATGTAAGAATAAAAATTGCTATAACAAAAACGATTTGAAAAGCAGTAGGAAATCTCCATGATACACCTGCATCAACAAATGCCATTCCATAGTTGATCCAATAAGCTAGAAGAATACCGAAATTAAGACTTGATAAATAAGCAGTAGCATAAATACCACGTTCTCCTTGTGGAGATACTTCAGATTGTAAAACTGGAATAGTTGATTGATATAAACCTACTCCACAACCAGATACAATTCTACCAACAATTAATTGTGCTAATGAAAATGATGATGCTTGTAAAATAGCACCAATAACTAAGAAAATACATCCAGCACCAATACATTGACGACGACCAAAGTTACCACCAACCATTGCAGTAAATAATGAACCAATAAATCCACCAACTTCATATAAAGCAACTACTGTTCCAACAATAGTACTATTTGGATGATGAAAAGTTCTATTCCATGGATCACCATTAATAAATCCACCCATTAAACCATTATCAAAACCTATTTTTGTTAGTATTCTTTATAATCGGTATCACTATTTATAATCACTACACTTACCAACTAACATGAAACCCAGACCACTCATAATTGTAATTACAATCAAAAGAGGTCTTCCTCTTAAACCTGCTGCACCAGCAATATTTTTCTGATATAAACCAATCATTATATTCGAATTCAAAAATTCTTGTTAAAGAAAAGTAAATAAATTACATTGATACGAAGAGATATTGTTGTTTAAATATATAATCGATATGATCGAAGAGATGAATTAACTAAAAGAGACACTTGTGGGGTAAAGCATTGACATTCCCGTTAGAAAGTCTTAGTTTACATTTAGTGTGGGGATATGCGAGGTTATCGTGCATCAACGGCCGACAATGCAGAAGGAGTAGTAACTTTAATGAGTTTAGGGGCTCCCCACCCCCCACCCCCACTTCCTTACCCTTTGAAATATCCCCCCAATCTCCGATTACGTCTGGATATCCCCAAATCTCCCCCCATACATCTCCATATATCCCCATATCCCCATACATCCCCCTCCCCACTATCAATTCGTTTATTATTTTGTGATCCCCGCATGTTTCCGATAGCAACACTATATCAACACTATATTTTAAGTCATGATTTCTCATATGACCTGATTGATAGTCATAATAGTCAATTCTAAGATTATTATAAAGGACGATACGAACCCTAAGTTTCATCCTATCCCCTCATACTCACAACTATGACTGGAACTTCTAAACCAAAACTTTTAATCTTAGGAAAATTATCTCATATTCAAAAAGAATGGGATGAATATACTAATGAATATGATGTTGTTGAATTTACATCTAAAGATAGACAAGAATTTATTAAAGATTGTAAAGATAAATATCTTGGATTAGTTGGAATATTTAGTTTTGTAACTGGACAACATCGAATTGGAGGAATGGATGAAGAAATTGCAAACCATCTACCCGATACATTGAAATATGTTTGTCATAGTGGAGCTGGTTATAATCTAATTGATGTTAAGTATTTAACTGCTCGTGGTATTCAAGTTTCAAATACCCCATTCGTTGTTAATGGTGCAACTTCTGATACTGCGATTTATTTAATGTTGGGTGCATTAAGAAATTTTAATCGTTTAGCTGTGGAATTAAGAAGAGGAAATTGGAATCGAAATGTACCAGAAGCTCATGATCCATCAGGAAGAGTTTTAGGAATTCTTGGTATGGGAGGTGTAGGGAGTGCTATTAGAGATAAATCTTCAGTATTTGGATTTTCTAGAATAATATATCATAATAGACATCGGTTAGAAGAAAAGAAAGAAAAGGGAGCAGAGTATGTTAGTTTTGATGAATTACTTAAACAATCAGATGTTTTATCTTTAAATCTTCCGTTGAACGATGAAACAAAAGGTGTAATAAATTCCAAATCATTAGCTAAATGTAAAGATGGTGTTGTAATAATTAATGTTGGAAGAGGTGCATTAATTAATGAAAGTGATTTAGTTGATGCTTTAGATAGTGGTAAAGTTTATAGCGTTGGTGTTGATTCCTTTGAAGATGAGCCAGTTATTCATCCCGGATTGTTAAAAAATGACAATGTATTGCTTCTTCCTCATATTGGAACACACTCAATTGAAACAAGAAAGGAGATGGAATTAGTAACTCTTCGTAATCTGAAATCCGGGTTAGAAACGGGTAAAGTTATTAATATTGTACCTGAGCAAGTAGGTAAATTTTAGATAATTTATATATACTTATAGTGAATAAATTTATAAACTAAAGGAAGGTGAAACGGTATGATAGGGGTAGTATGAAGGTTGATAGGCGATTGGTATATCTGGCTCGTTAATCATTACAAAGCGCTAGTAGAGGGAATAATTATATAGTATCTTTTAAATGAAATTCATTGTAGATCCTCGACATTGTCGAGACATATTTAACAGACTTAAGAGAAGAAATTTAGTTTGTAATAATCATTTTATTAAAAGCAACATAGTGAAGAATATTCAGATTGGAATATCTAGATGCTGGTATGGAATATGGTTGAATTACAATCATTCAGGATAATTCTTTGGAAATAACTTGCATTTCCCACACCACAAACTTTCACAATCGCCGGGGAGAATTGAAGTTTAAGTAAGAAAAGTGATTACTTATTATTATATTAGTACATTATGAGGTGGATCTAATGATGACGGTATATTTCATATTAAACTAACGAGATATTTATATATATATATACTTATTTGGTCAATGATTAATTATAACTATTCAATTCTATGTGCTCCAGCTCTATTGTTAGTACATGTACATTATATAATCCATGCATATTCATTTAAACTGGACCGTCTAGTTCAAGCTCGGAATATTAACACCAGTATTCTCGTTTAATCGTCTGATCCTTCACTAAATATATGATTCACCTATACTTGGCAATTCACAACGGAAGACAATAGCGGAAGGTCAAAAAGGCCGCCGGACAATTCCCACTTTCACGTGATATGGGCTAGGAGAAATTACTTCAATCGTATTGTAGCTTCACCAACTTACCACGGTATCAAACCCGTAATTTCAATCATGGAACGATACTTTGGTGAAGATGAAGAATTACCATCTATTCTACAGATTACAAGAAAAGATTTCTCTGATGAAGCTTTCGCTGTAGACGATTTTTTAACAAGATTTCATCAATTCCAAACATTAGAAGATTTACAAAAACAATTAAAATCATGGGATAAAGTATTAAGTCACGAATTAATTGATGTTATAAATGAAGATTATGGAGATTTTGTTGGATTAGGAAACTCCTTATCAGGCGGTGAAAGTAAAATTCAAGATATTAAAATGGATATATTAAGATTTCAAGGTGAAACTAGAAAAGTAAAGAATGAGTTGGATAAAACAATTGAAAATTCAAATAAATTATTAGAAACAAAAAATCAATTAAGTATATTACAAGATTTAGCAAGAGAAATGCTTTTATATTTAAAAAAGATAAACAATTTAGAAAATTATCTTCGACTTGATAATCATACTATTGCAAATATTATTAATTATGGAAAATTATTTATTGAAATTAAATTACTATCAAGAGATATCAATCTGAGAATGAACAAAAGGGATAATAATATAATTGATAAAGATTATCTAATAATTGAAGAAACTTTACCAAAATTAAATAATTTAAAGAATGAAATAATTTCTTTAATTGATACAGAAATAAGAAATAAATCATCTACTAATGATGAGATATTAAAATTAGCTATTGTTAAAAGAAAACTATTAGAAATTTAGTAATAATTTATTCATGCATTTTACTCTCATTTATCTCGGGTGGTTGGGCTCTGCCCATCACCGTTATAAGCTATAGTCGAGGTTGCGTTCGGGATTTCTATATAATTTTATTGAACTAATATATAAGTGACGAAAATTAAATTACTTCTCGATATAAATAAATAATGAAAGGTTGATTGTCTTATCTAGAGATTAGGTGATTAATGTATTTTACTTGATGATTCTGTTTCTGATGGTACGTCTGATGGATCTGTTGATGATATTACTGTTGGAGATTGAATTGCATCGCTATGAGCGATATTAACGGTGGGTGTATCTGTTGTATCATTATCTTTAGAAATAGCAGTTGGAAGAGATACAGTACTGTTATTAGTTGATTCGTTCGATAAACCTGGTGGTTCTGAAGAATCTACTGAATCTGTTGCAGGAATACCAGGAGTAGCATTGTCATCTACAGCTGAAGCTGTTACTGTTGTCTCTACTGGAGCTACTGTTGCTGGTGAATCCGTTGCTGCTGTTTCTACTGGAGCTAATGTACTAACATCTCTTCTTCTTCTTATTTGATAAAGTAACCTACGTGAATCAACAAAATCAGTCCATCTACGTCTATTTTGTTCATCAAATGAATTCCTTTGTCTTGATCTTAATTGTCTTCTAACTTCTGCTTCTTCATGAAATCTTGCTAATGCTACTCTTCTTGCTTCTCTTGGAAGTAATTGTGCATTCCAAATATCTAATAATCTATTAAATAGTGATATTTCAACTTCATAATCTGGTGGTATATTAAGATTATTATTTGTTCTATTTGTTTCATCACCTGCTTCTAACGATAAATCTACTCTACATAATGGACAAAGAGTTGATGAATTCAATAACCAAGGGTCAACACAAAGTGCATGAAATTGATGTTTACATGGAAGAATCCTTAATATATCACCATCTTTAAATCCTTCAAAACAAATAGGACAATCTTGATCTTCAAGAGTTCCAATTAATGTACCAATTTCATGGTGGTGAGGATTTGTTACTGTTTCTTCTTGATTAATTTGAATTTCAGTTTTGGTTTTAGATTTTTCTTGTGCTTGCTTACTTTTACTAATATTTTCAATTCCAATATTCTCTTCTTTACTATGAATACTAATATCACTACCATCACGCTCTCCACCATTTCCTACTTGAAATCTTACTAAAGGTATTGAATCAAGCACTGCTCTTGCTAATCCTCTAGCTCTATTCGTATATTGCACACTACCAAATCCTCCTCCTCCACTTCCATCATTTGGTCCTATAGTTGGATCATATCCACTATTAACTGCTACTAATCCATACCTTTCTGGATGTTTATGAACTCTTATTGCTCCTGATACAATTATAAATAAAAATGATGATGCTAAGATTCCAGTAATACTATAAAGAATGGCCATTGCAACTGTTGAACCATGATTCTTACTTACTACACCATTATCATTAGTACTAGCTTTTGGTAATATTGTTGCACTTATTGAACTTGTTGTTCTATTAACTTGAGAAATAATTGATTGAGATGATTTTTCACTTGTTAAAGTAAATACAGTTCCTAGTTGTGTTTCAAATGTACTACTAACTGATGTAAATGTACATCCTTGGCCAGTTAATGAATATAAAACTGCACATGGAGAATTTGAATTTTCAACATCAATTAAATACTGTGCAACTGTATCAGCATCATCACATGGTAGTAGTGGAATTATTGAAAAGTCAAGATTACTTGTATTATTCATTAAAATAAGAGTACCAGAGCATAAAGCAGTTATTCCATTTATTGATGAGAATGATTTCCCAGTAACTGCAGTCATAGCAGATAAATCAGTTGACATTGTTAATTGAGAATCTTCTGCTTTTAATTCCAATGTGAAATTGGGAAGCATATCAGCTGTTTGATTTGTGGGGACTACTAAACCAGTTGCATTGATATTACCAACAGTTTCAGGATCAGTAGCTGGTGAAGGTTGATCTTGACAATGAGTTGTTTGAAGTAGGAATAGAAGAATGAAGAGGGAGTTGATAAATGACATTTTAAGGATGATGTAGTGTTAGCGTGGTTGTGGGTGAGTGGATGAGTAGGTGAGTAGTTGAGTGGGTGAGTAGGTGAGTGGATAATTACAGATAGATGTATAAACACAATAGTATAATACGAAATAAATATCTAGAGGATTAATACAATTACCTCTACTACCAATTGATTAACCAAAATCTAATCACTAACTACTATTACTTGTATATATCAAACCACTACCCTTCCAATTGATTATTGATTGCTAACCAAGTCAATCCTATTGTTTGTATTTTCTATTTCTATTTTCTGTTTTTTTTTTCTATATTTTATTATAATTTCATTTAAAAAAAAAAGAATTAAAGAGTACCTGCCTCCTTTTTCTAATCAATTTGAACCTCTGGTCCACTTATAAACAATAATTACCTTGTTCTTTCGTCTTTACTCGTTTGTAAAATGTCGTTTTTATAAAAATATCTTCCTAAATGTTACTATAAAAAGAAATTCAAACGTTCAAGATCGATCTTGAGTATTGATATAAGATAAACAAGAGGTGAGATTAATTGGTTAATTTATATGATTAAATTACCTTCTTTTCAGAATCTTTCTCTTTATCTACTACTTCTCTTTATATCTTCCCTTAACAATCTCTTTGATATTAATACTCCTCTCAACCGATATCAAGAAGCCTCGCTATTATACCTGCAGCCGTGTAATGATTGTACAACGTGCTTACCCCTAGATAGGAGGTTATTTTTAACTCACCTGGGTATCAAAGACGCTGGTGGATGGTTGAAACATAAAAGGTAAGAGTTGGTAAGATATGATCGAGGATAGCTGTTAGTTTCAGTTGATATAGCCCATTTTGGAGTAAGTTTTGGTTTGCATACTTAGTTTATATGGTTGGAGTCGTTGGGAATCAAGGGGTTGTAGTTATAATTATTAATATATAAATTGATAAGAATATATGCTTAGATAATAGTAAATGCATTAATTAAATCATTCTGTTTTATAAGTTAACTATAATATAACTGAATGCTCTACATAGAGAATAATAGGCTGGGGGGTGCAACTCATTATTGAGATCGATATCAACGGCTGTCAAGACATTGCAGTAAACAGTCAGCCTAACCCAGATAGATAATTTATTTGACAATCAGCTAATATTGAGTTCGATAGAGGTTATGTGGTGAACTCTTCTAACGAGCATTCTTTCGATATAATAATCCTTCTAGCTTATCTCTATACATGCATCTAGTAGTAACTTATTCGGATTTACTCTTTTCTGAAAGCAAACCAGATGCGGGAGATACCAATGTTCATTCTTGAAACTCTCTACATAGCCCTATGTTGATAAACTTAACCTAACCCGCTGAGAGGAGTGTTATCGGATCAACAAGGTGGGCTGGGCTAGAATAGGCTAGTTGGTAGCTAGCTCCTCGATCTTGCAAAGTCAAATTTATAAGCATACAATTCCCTTATATGTCTCTCCCAATATCCACACTGATCAACAATAAGACTTCAATCTACACAATAGTTGATATTTGAATCATTCATTGTTGGTCTTCAGCTGGAAAAATGTTAACCAATTTCACAGCTATACTCCTCCTCCTTACTATTATTATTTAATTATCAATATATTATCTATTATATTAACTACTATACTATCCCTTATACTATATCTTATGCTATCCCTTATCTTATCATTATACATTCATAACCATCTAATACAATCACTGCATGGCTAATACTATTTCCTATTTTGGTAATATCCATTCATTACACAGTCACGCAAACCAAACGACTCACACCTTGCATCTGTACTCAGTGCTTGCATAGCATACTACTAAATTTCACTTAGTGAATTTCTCACTTTGAACAAGCATCCAACAACTAAATTAATAATTAATAGAAATGCCACCAAAGGTTAGTATTAGCAAAGGAAATAAGTAGATGAGAAGTGAAAATGAAGAATATGAAGAGTTAAAATTCATTCAACAAAACAGATATGGACAAGATGGATATTCGATAATATTGTGTTAATAAATATATGTTCCAACATGAAGGTGAAGAGTATAATTTTATTCGTGTATCAATAAGAAAATCTACACAAACAACAAGTTCAACCAAAGATAGTGTCTTCCACCGAATCAACCACTGTCCTTTCATTATACTTTCTTATTCATTCAACTAAATCACATGTCTCTATTCCACCAATCATCTACTTCCTCCAACACTTGCCTCCATACAACATCTACTAACTCACTTAGATCGATCCTAACGAAGTTAAAATCCTCTTCCTCCGTGCTGTCGGTGGTGAAGTTGGTGCTTCTGCTACTCTTGCACCAAAAATTGGTCCTCTTGGTCTTTCCCCAAAGAAGGTCGGTGAAGATATCGCTAAAGCTACTAAGAACTTCAAAGGTATCCGTGTTACCGTTCAATTAACTATTCAAAACCGTCAAGCTGCTGTTTCAGTTGTTCCATCTGCTTCTTCCCTTCTTATCACTGCTCTTAAGGAAGCACCAAGAGACAGAAAGAAGGAAAAAAATATTAAACACAACGGTAGCATTTCTTTTGATGAAATTGTTAACATTGCTCGTGAAATGAGATCAAAATCTTTTGCTAAGGAATTAGTTGGTACTGTTAAGGAAATTTTAGGAACTGCTCAATCTATTGGTGCTAGAGTTGATGGTAAACCAGCTCATGTTGCTATTGAAGCTATTGAAAATGGTGAACTTGACGTTCCATCAGAATAAATATTTTAAAAAAGTTTGTAATATTTTTTATGTTTTTTGTTAGCTAGGCATGAAATGGGCTAAATGAAAAGAATTTTGAAAATCGCGTTTCCCCTTGTATATAATTTATATAATCAGTTTGCCAACACTCTGGTGCAAGACTTACTCCCTGTCGTGTTCCTATTTTGGTGCAAACAAGATCGATTGCAACTTACTCACCATGATATCCAATATTTCTATGGATATGATGGTCCATCTTTCAAAGTGCAAACATAAATTGTATATAAGATAGCATTTAGTTAGTGAGGGCTATGATGTTGAATCTCTCAATATCCAGTTCGAAAGCTATAAGAATGCTAATCTTAATACTCTTAAGTTACCCCATGAAAGCGTATTTTAAGCTTACGTTTTGATACCTTAGATTAGTTTTAGAACAACTATATAAGATCGTTTTTGGTAGCTGTCGTACCCGGTTTGAATGGATGTTAAACGTCGTTAACGGCTAGCATGATATACTTACGCTCATCCCATATATAAATATAATATTACCTTTAACTCATTAACATTGTCATTAATTACATACAAAACAATCATTATCTATCGCAAAGCTTCGGCATTATATTTATATACAAAGTGAGGACTTTCATCAGTATGTGATGATTTCTTTAAGGATTTCTTGCCAGGATCTCGTTTTAATGGTTTTCTCATATCTAAACAGTTAGTATATAGAACGTTACAACTACACCTCCTACAAATCGCACTTACCAAATGCATCTTCTCCATCTTTAACATCCTCACCGGTTGAATAATAAGCAACAACTCTCCTAAAGACATCGAATCCAAATTTTTTATACATATCAATTGCTAACTTATTAGTTGACCTGACATAGAGATCCATAAAATAACAATCTTGTGAACTCTCTTCCGAACATGTTACCAAATGATCCACTAAATCTTTAGCAATTCCTAATCTTCTATAATCAAAATCTACTGTAACTGCAGTAATATGACTATGCCATTCCAATCCATTCCCTTCTGATTTACCCATCATATAACCAGTACAACGATTACTAGCATTTGTAGATTTGAAAAACATCGTTGGCCAATCAGCAAGATATTGTAAATAAAAGCCCAGGTGGTAATTTTCTGTTAAAACATCAAGATTAATTGAATTCAGATTTAATAAATCCGTTGCTTTAAGTGGTGTGATTGAAGTCATTTTGAACGAGGATGTCGTTTTCTAATGAAATGTCGTGAAGTATATAAATTTCAATTTAGGTGATTAAGGTTAGGGTTTATTGTGTGGGAGAACTTCCGTGCGGAGACTGGGCAGAACCCAGCCGCCGGACGCAAATAATGGTTGATTCTAAGATAGATTCCATTTTAAGTTAGTTTTTAAATAATTATCAAATATCAATATTGGGGGTCTTTCTGCGAACTGGTGTAACCTTTCCAGAAGCATATCTACTCTCAATATCTTTAAACCAGTTAGCACATAGTTTAATTACCGTACTAGGAGACTCACGGTGCAGAAAATGTCCTACATTTTCTAGTTGGATGATTTTAACTGTATTCTTTTCAATATAACAAGATAACTTCTCTGCTTCCAGATCATACAATTCATGCGCTATGGCCCCATCTTCTTTACCACCTATAAAAAGTGTGGGTACTTTATCAAAATCAACAACCCAATCTTTACCATTAAATAAGATATAATTGGCGAGGGAGTGATAGTAACCAGTAGATCCATCAATGACACCGGGTTCCTTGAGCACTTCACATACTTGACTAAGTTCTTCCACGGAAAAGTTCCACTTTGGTGACCAGCATCGCCATAACTTTTCAATATATGGAAATATCTGATATTCAACCTCTGAATTTGTCCCTTTCATCTTAATAAGTGCTTCTTCACATAAGCAGGATTTATATAAATAAGTACTTTGTAATCGAATCATATAACTAGACATAGACAATTGTCTTGGGCATTTTAAAAGAACTTCAAGCGGGGATATATTTGCCAAATAAGGAATAGCCAAACAAGCCATCGAAGTGATTAAACAAGGCTTAATATTAGCAGCTTTAAAAGCTGCCATTGAACCCCAATCATGGGCCAATATATGAACAGGTATTTCATTATTTTGAACTATTTGTTCGATCCAAGATATAAGATCTAACGCACAGCTTTTTGGGTCGTATTCAACTCGATTGGATGCTAGATTAGAAGGTTCATAACCTCTCATAGAAGGCGCCAATACCAAAATATTAGGTGATGTTATATTTTCTTCAATGAATGGCCAAATTGCATCAAAACCATGATAAGTATCTGGAAATCCATGAAGTAGGATCACTAATTTTGAAGGGTTCCCAGAATTATCAGAATCCAGTTGGTGCTGAGAAAAAGTACTTAAAGCGGAGAATGTAAGATTATTCGCTTTTAGTTTAACATTAGCTGGAGGCATAGTGAATAGGGGTAAATGTATAAATTAGTAGTCGATCACAGAGATGGAGAGGGAAAGAAGTGCATATGGCGATCGCGTTAATAGTGGTATAAGCTGTGACCGCAATAAACTTTAGAATGGAATTGCAACCAATTACGGTTTGAAAACTTGAGTAACACGATCCAGTTAAACGGCCAGCTAGAATGATAAACTTTATTAGATATGGTACATAGCAATAGGTAGTTAAAATACAATAGATAACGAATAAACAGGGACGGGGATAAATTAGATCAGATCGTCATCTGAAAATTAGCTTTTTAAAGAATCTGGAATAATATCCAATAGTTGTAGAATCCAAGTTATCTATATATCTTCTTAAGTGCACAATTCGTTGGGATGGACTGAAATAACTTAACGCAAAAGACCATTATGGCATATTTATAATTATCTTGGTCCAAAACATATTCCTACTAGTATATCGTTGTTAATAGGAATGCAGGAAAACTGACAACCTAGCATATGCAGGGTTCGATCGACTATCGTCAGTTAACGCTCATATGTATTCCTTGTGTAATTAAAATCTATGTGCCCAGTACTTTTTCTTCTGTCTGTTAACAATAAAACCCAGACCATTTGAAAGTGAGTCTAATACAAATTATCTGCTGGAAAATGTATTATGTTTTCAAAATCTATTCAAACTCTAATGCGCCTGTTTATGCTCTTTGTTAAATGCGGGGTGATGTACATCATACTTAATGGTGATACTCAAGAATCACCTGCTACACGATTTCGTTCAACAATTTGATCAACCAGATTGAACTTTAAACGTTAGTGTTGTTTTTAAACTAGTTTAGTTATTCGGTTAAAGGCGGAAGATCGGGTGTTTTGTGGGTCCATGTAGTAAGAGGTTGGATTAATTTCTATCGTTTAATATTACCAACTATAATCTCACTTCATTAAAGTACTATCCCCTATCATATACATTCATTATATTATTAATTTAACTATTTATTTGCTTATATACGTAAGATATCGATATATACATCTATCTATAGTGATTACATGTTAGATCCTGTAAAGATTCATGATTTGAGATGGTGGGACCTCTTAGAAAATGATGAAATTAATTGGAAATTAGCTGATCAAGTATTTATATCTCAAGTATTTAAAAATCTACATGAATCCAGACATTTTCGTATAATTCATATCAATATGGATGATTGGGATTCATTGAAAAAGGATTTGGTTACTAAACTTCCAAATGGATACACTCTACAGGATAATTGTGATTTTGAAAATAATGTTGTTTTTGTCAAAATAGTTTCAGTAGCTTGTCAGAAAATTGCATCAGGATTATGTATGCTTATTTATGAATCATTTCAAAGAGAAAGTAAAACCAGGAGTGAAAGGGAAGTTAATTTAATTTTTGAGCCAGCAACAAGATATAAGATGAGTGGAAAGTCCACTTACTATTTCCACGATGGAGGTATCACCACTACTGAAAGAATTGAGAAAGGTCAACTTCCCTCAATCCTCATTGAGGTTGGTATCTTTAAAGAAGATATAAGTTTTACAAATAAATGTAAAATGTGGTTCAATGTAGGCGATTATCTGCATAGAGAAAGTAATGATGAATATCCTCATCTATCTAGAAAACCAAATGTCTGTATTGGGATTAATTTGTTTAAATTTGGTACAAGTTTAATAGGGTTGAATATACATTATTTTGTATTGAGTAGGAATGGAGGAGGTGACATAGTGAAAGAATTTGAAAGATCTATTAGAATATATAGAGAAGATATTAATATTGATACTAGGGGGGTTGAGTTAAGAATCCCATATTCAGATTTATATGAAAATACAAAAGGAATGAATTTTGAATCCAGGTCTAGACATAGACCTAGGTCAGAGGTTGGATCAAGGTACTTAAACGAAGAGTGTTTGCTCATAACGACAGAACAATTAAAAAACTATTACAAAATGATAGAAAGTACAATAAACTTATAAATAATAATATTATATAATTAGTTATATATATTAAGAATCTAAATAAGAATTACATAATAAATTGATCAATGATTGCCAAATTTAGAGTCGAATTGATATAGGGTCTGTTTCTAATGAGGTGTCTGGAGTAGTTCTACAACCAGCTATTAATTGGCGGGCAATTAACAAGTTTAGAATATAGCTCTATTATAATCTTTTATACTTTTATATTTCATCTCATTAGCAATTTCAATAATACAGTCATCCAAGTGTAGCGAGGAGCGATAAAGCGAGAAGTTGAAAGACCTACAATAGCGTATTGAAGAGATTCAAAGACATTCTTCAGCCCAACAGCATTGTCCCTATCAATTATAATGTTCAAAGAAACAAAGAAAAGAAAAGAGTCACGTTAATAAATAGAGTCCAATTAAATTAGAAAACAAAAGAAAAATATCTTCACGTCCATTACTTGCTATGAGTACTGTCTTTAACCACAACTCTACCTTATCTTATCAGTTGACATAAACTTGCATATGTGAACGCTCTTGCACATCGTCCAATTATACACCCACACGGCTATGTTAAACTCCCAACCTCTTATAGTTTACCCACTCACTTTTCAAACTATTTCCTTTTTAAGTAATAAACAGTCACCATTACCACACTCTTTCCAAAAATGTTAACGAATATGCAACGCACTTTACCATGCTTCACAATTGACAAACTCACCTTTTGTATCTTCATCTTTAGGATCTCTTACTATCGACTAAGACCAACAACAAAAATTAATTAAAAATGGGTAAAGGAAAGCCAAGAGGATTAAACTCCGCCAGAAAGTTAAGAACTCACCGTCGTGATAACAGATGGGCTGATCTTTCTTACAAGAAGCGTTTACTTGGAACTGCTTTCAAATCTTCTCCATTTGGTGGTTCTTCTCACGCCAAAGGTATTGTACTTGAAAAGATTGGTGTTGAAGCTAAACAACCAAACTCTGCTATCAGAAAGTGTGTCAGAGTTCAACTTATTAAGAATGGTAAGAAAGTTACTGCTTTCGTTCCAAATGATGGTTGTTTAAACTTTGTTGATGAAAATGACGAAGTCTTATTAGCCGGTTTCGGTCGTAAAGGTAAAGCTAAGGGTGATATTCCAGGTGTTCGTTTCAAGGTTGTTAAGGTCTCTGGTGTTTCATTACTTGCTCTCTGGAAAGAAAAGAAAGAAAAGCCACGTTCTTAGGCGATTTATTTAGACAATGTTGTAAAGGGGTATATTTTTGTTTTAATTCCATTATTTTTATTTAAAATTTCATCATCAAATTGGTTTAAACTTGGTATATCTTCATCCAACACTAATACTTAAAAAAATCTTCGTTAAATTTGTTTTGAATGTGTATATCTTTCTATCTACTTTACCTATATATAAGGAAATGAACTCTTAATAGGCATGCTTATTGTGAGAAGTAGTATTGATGATCGGGCGTAGTCCGAAGTCGTTTGCTTTAGCTACTGATAGAGTTGATATGGTCTGCTTCCGGCGGATCTCGTGATGGTAAGCCTTGTACAATTATGATTTAGTGATTCAATCGCGATCGGATTTATTCAGTTAATTATATGAACTAAATGTATCTACTGTTAACGCTATATACATGAATTTATTATAAGATCACCTCGAATCATCATCACGAAGGTCATTCACATACCAAGATGATAGGATCGGAGTACGTTAAGATCCTGGCGAAGCGAGGAACAACGGGTCCGGGCAGAGCCCGGCCGCCGGAGGCAAAACGAGGGAAAGATTGGTAGATGCATGATGAATTTAATATAATAATTTACATGGTAGGATTATGTTCTGTTGATAACAGCAGTAAATAAACCATTTTTTCCTTTAACTTTTAGCCAACGTCCAAGACGAAGTTCTTTTGAAATAGCTGCTGTAATGGTAAAGGATTCTTTATTTTTGGGACCAGATTCAACAATTGAAATACGGTTTACTATTCCATTTGCTCCAGGAATAGCACCAACATGTTCGAAACTTCTTAAATCTTCATTGATCTTCCACATTTTGATTTGACCATCCCATGAACCAGTAAAGAATATATCTGAAAATGGAATAGCATAAATAGATGTAATATATCGTGGTAATGCAGGTGGTGGTGGAACAGTAACAGAAGATGAGCTTTCTGCTGTTACCTTTTCAGCTGGTAATGGTTCATCTCTACCATGGCCCTCTCTATGAACAAATAAAGGCTTTTTCTTATTTGTCGACCATAAACAAATATTTCCATTATCAGATCCAGTGACAAATAATTGATCATCAATCATTGAACAACAATCAATACTACCTTCAAGAATCTTGTTTGTTTCTGAATATGATTCATATGAATTGTTTCTATTTTTACTTGTATCAATAGCAGTATCAATTCCTCTAAATGTTAATCTTGTTTCTTCATTGATCTTCCATATTATAGCAGTACGATCTCTTGATCCCACACTAACACATCTTTCTTGTCCTAATGCTGAGATATCACATACTTCATCTTGATGACCGAACAATATTTCTACTTGTGCTAGTTGATCTAAATTAAAAGTACGAACTTTTAAATCTGCACATGATGCATATAGTTCATTGGTATTTCTACGAAATGCTAATCCCATTACTAAACCTTTACGATCTCTTGTTTCAAATACTTTTATAGGTAAAAGATCACTTGACCAAATTACAATTCTTTTATCTTTACCACCAGTAGCAATAAATTTACCATTTGGAGATACTGCAATACAAAGAATTTCATCAAAATGTCCCTTATAACTTTCACGTTCTTCTTGTGATTTACTCTTTACCTTATAATTTCCTTTTACAAACTTAACAATCCTTGGTTTACTAGCATTACTTATATCCCACTTCATAATCGTTAAATCTTTTGATGTTGTAAATGCAAATGGATAGTTTGATGAAATTGATGTTAAACCATATGATTTCACTTGTATTAATTCAGTATTTACATTTGTTGTTGATAAATAATTTGATAAAAATCTATAAATTTTTCCTTTTGTTTCTGCTACATCTTCTTTTAATCTTCTACTGATAATTTCTCTATCTAAATCTTTAGCATCAAATGCATTATCGTCTAATTCCCCAGTGATTTCACTTTGAATATTTTCAAGATATTGCTTTGCTAATCTTCTTCTTTTATCTGCTTCAGTTTCAAATCCAAATTCATCATCGGAATCATTTTCATCAATCTCCATATCTTCATCATTGAGATTATCACTATCTAAATCTTCTGATTCAAGACCTTCATCTATATCATTATCAACCTTATCTTCTTCTTGTGCTCTTTTCTTTCCTCTACTTCCATTTCTCTCTTCACCATTAACTCTACCATTAACTCTTGATTTCTTATTACCAATACCACCACCACTAGTTGTCTTACGACGTTTGGTAGGATTAACAAAAAATGAATCCACCATTACTCTCTATATCTGTTCTTTAATGTTTATCGTTCAAGTCGTTTAAAGTACTTCTGCTCCTTCTCTTCTCCAAAATTTTTCAGTCTATAAAATCACTGTACTTGAGAAACGAAAGCCAATATTTTTTTTTTTTCTGCAATGATCTACAAATATTTTTCACACTCCTAATAAGTCCATCAACCCTTGCCCGATGGATTAAACCCGGCGGGTTTTACTTTGTCCGTGGAATCCGTTGCCAAGAACTCCGCACGGATGATTTTACAATATTTCAAGCGGGTAATAAGGGATCCGAGAGTATTTTGATATAGTACTGTATTCTATCTATATTCTATCTAATCTAATACTTAATATATCATCTTACGGGGACATTCAATAATCTATCTTCACCGTCAATCTCACCCTGAACGTGTATCAACCTATAGATACCTATAGAAACCTATCTTCCTTATCTTCATTTAACAATTGAGTTAAAGTTAAAACCCATTTATCCCCAGATTGTCGTCATACCTAGGTGGCGTTGCTCATTGCTGCCCAGCTTCAAACTAAAGTAAATGAACACTCACCATAGTTAACTTTTAAGTTTAACTCTCCATCACCTTTAGCTTAAACTTTCATTTAATCACCTAGGTTTCACACGTTTCTTAATGGTAGGGTCCATCCATAATCCGATATATCCGATATACAGCATTTTAATGATATCCGTTACTAAGAACGGTCGTCATTGTATATAGGAATCTTTACCTTTAACCTCAAACCCCATATATAGATATGAATAAGAGATATAAATTAAATAAGTCATTCCATTATCGTAATTCATACATATATATATATAATACAAATATAAACCTTCATTAAATCTGATTACGTAGTAAATTAATCTTTTCCTGGACATCTCTCATATCATTTTTTATTTCTTCTAACTCTGCTCTAACTCTGGATGTAGTTTCTTTACTATTCGGGTCTATACTTGTTAGTAATTTGCAATTGATCTATATAACCATTTTTGCAAAGGAATGATTATAATCAACACTTACCATCACGTCCTTGTAACGCTTGAATTACTGCTTCTCCATCATTTAATTCTTGTACTAGCTCAGCCAGTAACTGGTGTAAACTCTGAATATCCATTCGCTAATTAAATGTGATTTCTTCTTTATTCTCTTGAGTTTGACCCTATCGTCTAGCTCGGTATCTATACTGCTTTTCTCCCTCTTTAGAATTTGCTTCTGTTCTTCAAATTAATAAAGAACAAATAACTTTGAAAGAAAAAGATAAACATATCTTTTTAATTAATTTTTTTTTATTAAACGCTACTCAGGAACAGACCCAGCAGATAATGCAATACTTCCGGCATAACACTGGCTTTCCACTCCTAGTAGGTGGAGTCCGTGCATCTAGACAAACAAAAATCTCTGGCGTTATATCCCGAGGGAAAATACAATAAGCTCATAACTACCTAATATTTATTATATTAGTTTAATTTAAAGTTAAGATTTACATTTAGATATATATACTTAATAAGAATTAAACTCTACTTTAAGAAAGGCTATCAACTATGCCATTATATATGTCATACAATTCTATAATAGCAATCAAATTTTAAGTTATTTCCTCCTTCACATCCCCCCCCCTCCGTCCTCCTCGCCTATCCCCCCGCCCGAATGTCAAACAAAAAAAAGCTTGAGAAAAAAGTGTTTACTCTCGATCCGAACTAGGAAATTGGTGCCTGAAAGACTTTCTCAAATTAGAGTTAATAACCTAACCGTAATACTTGGCAACTACCTTTAGTAGAAGTTCTGTGAGAAAATCAGTGCAAAACCTGCAGCTTGCCGCATTTTAGGATGCGCTAAAAGATTTCCAAAGAGTCCCGAATAATCAGAGGCGGGTCTTAATTTAACCGAGGACTAAATAACTTGCATTCAAAGTGCATCATCTGCAAACATCGTGTTTCATGTTCGCACTAATGCAAAGGTGGAGGAGTTTCTTTGTTCAACAGGCGGCATTTTAAGGTGGAATAACAAGCGTTCAGTTTAAGGTAGTTGATCTTGTGATTTAAACTTTGTAGATAGTGGTTAGGGTGCTTTATTTTCTCAGGGGGTTAATAAGAATAACGTTACTGTTGGTGGTGGTATTGCAGGAAAGTAATGAAATTCATATGGAAGATGATTAGCCAGATTGTGTAATTTGGATGCCGAAGAGGCGGTGGTGTAGATCAAGGTTATGAGAGATGGGTTAGGGTAGATAAGTCCATTGATATATTGTTTCGAGGTTTTTCATTTAAGCGAGTACAATATCGGTGTAGATGTAAAATGAAGTTATTACTACGAAGTTATTACTACGATGGTATTTATAATACAAGAAATTTAGTTCATCCGAATTATCTGGATTAATAGGGAAGAAAGCTTTGGAGACGAAGTCGCTATCATGCCCCTTAAGAGAGTCGGATGGTTAGCCGTATCTAACAATATTGTATGGTGGAATTATATCAACCACCTTTGCGATCTATTTAAGATATCGACCCCAATTTCAACCAGTTTGTTCCAGCAGCGCCGTAGCTCTAAAATGGCTTGACGTCTCAGCTTATATAATTGACAACCATATATGGATGTCTTAGAATTACAGTATCTACAGATTTGATGTACGTGGATGGTTGATTAAAACACCTTTGTTAGGCTTCAGACAGTTTCTCGGTTGAAGTTGCGACCAGATAAAAAGGGAGGCCAGATATTGAGACAATGTATGTGGGTGATTGGGTGGATAACTTAAATTAAATATATAATTGTAGAATCTATTGTTGTTTATAGTATTAAAATGAATAGTATAGATATATAGATAAGTAAAATTGACTTCCATAATGAATTAATAGCTAATATTTCGGTTAAGACGCGATATTCTTTAGATATAAGATTTATTCTAACTCGAAAGTTTTACGTTTAAAGAACGGATCAAGTGCTCGCAGCGGTAGTAATTCTTAGGAATTCCTCGCTTCGCGAGGAACAACGGGTCCGGGCAGCGCCCGGCCGCCGGAGGCAAGAGAGATGTAGATAGTAAATAAATATGAATTTAAATAAATAAATATTATAATATAGGAGTATTCATTGCTTCAGATACATCTATAATGGAAGCAGTGGTTTGGATTGGAAATTTGTCGATGGGAGGTGTATCAATGGATGATTTTCGTTTAGTTGGTAAGTCACTTAAAGGATTTGATTTTCTTAATTTTGATAAAAGAGAAGCCCAGGTGGTGGTTAATTTATCATCATCCGAATTGTTTGATACTTGAGATATTAGAGATTCAGCTGAACTACGACGTAGGATGGATTTTCTACGTGGTGAGGAAGAATCATTAGCAATAGCAGCAGAAAGGAGTTGCCTACTTTTTAAAACAGTTGAAGAATAATCAGGATTCAGTAGTTTTGATGGAGATGCATGGGTTATTTCTGTTGATAGTTTTGTAACTGCAATACCTGCTTTTGTACGAGCGTAGAAAGATGGTATTGTTGGAGTGTGGTTATCCATTATAACTGAAAGGATACTTTCATGAGATGCTACTTTACGTAGTGGAAGGTTGAAGGAGAAATCAATATTTGAAATGGAATTATCAGAATCATCAGATGAGCTATCGAAAATTGAATTGTTATCAAACGTAGTGGAGATGTTATTGGAGATGTTATTGGAGATATTAAAAATTGAATGGGTGGTGGAATCATCATTGGTGATAGAATTATCTATTGATTTGGTTATTGATATGGTGGATGTACCATCATCTTCTTCATATTCGTCATCGCCTACTGCATTATTTATTTCGTTATTTACTTGATCTACTTCATTTAATGAATCATTTGATGTTGGTAATCCAATTAAAATATCTTTTGATAAGCTTGTATCAACTTGTAAATTAAGTTTTACATTTTGCTTATTACTTGGAGATTCTAAAATATCTTCAACTTGGGAAAGGGTAGAAGGATTACGTGAATGGTGTGGATTAAAATAATCTTTAAAAGTATCATCTTCATAAAGAGGATGTAGTTTAGAAATACTTGAACTAGCACGATTGTGTTGACGGTGGGTGAATTTCTTACCACTAGAAGGAGGAGACGGTAATGAGGGGAATTTATTAATGAAAGTTGAAGTGGTAGGAGTTGAACTTTTAAATGGGTTACTTGATATTTTGCTAGGACTAGTTGATGGATTTCTAATCGGGCTAGTAGATAAATCATATTCTATAGTTGAATCTATTGAATTTGTTGAAGATTTAATTGGGGTAGAAAATGATGTTGATGTTAGGGGCGGAATTAATGAAGTATTTGTTAAGGGTATAGATTCTTCAGTAGTTGTTCCATCAAATGTATTCTTCTGTAATTCACTTATGGAAATCTTTAATGATTCATTATTTAAAAATCCCATTCTTGATCTTTCATATGATTGTTCTTCTAATCTCTCATACTGATTACTTAACTTCTCCAGCATTCTTTCTGCTTTTCTCCATTTCAATTCAGCTAAATACTTGTCCTTTGTAGTTTGCTGTAAATCATTTTGTAAACTTTCTCTTGTATTTTCTAACGAAAAGATTTGTGATTCCAATAATTTTGCTTGCATCATATAAGTATTTAATTTAATAATACGGTCTTTTGATTGATTTAAATCATTTGATAATTTGTCTATTTTCATATCCGATGCTTTTAACTCATTAGAAGATTCTTGTAATTGATTTATTAATTCATTATTATCAATTAATAATTTATCATTTTCCTTCATAATTAAATTTAAATTTTCAGTCATTATATTGATGGTAGATTCCAACTGAGCAGCTTCCTTTTGAGATTCTAAAACATAATCTTCATGAGTTTTTAATAACGCTTGACCTACTTTAGCAGCTGTATTTAAATCGCTTTGAAGCATTTCGACTTGTTTTGTAAGAAGAACAAAGCAATGACAAGGAGAAGAAGGACACAAGCAAGAAACGGGCGATATATGAGGTTTAGTGAAGTGAGTATAAGCGTTGAATGGATGATTAATAGATGTTTGAATTGATTGCTTATTCAAATCTTGAATCTCCTGTTGACTTTGCCCTTGAGGTTTAGTTCCACCCTCGCTTTGATCGCAATGATCTGAATGTTGATTTTGACTATAATTACCCTTATCCAATCTCTCCTTTTCCCAAGCAATATCACTCTCTAATTGTTTTGAAATTATATATGAAGAAATACTATCCAAAGAGAACCTTTTCTCTATATTTCTTTCCTTCCTCATTTGTTATAAAAAGAAAAAGTTAAGAAAAATCTTCCACCAGAAAGGAAATCAAATATGAGACCTTGACCAGAATGAAAAAGCAGCAAAAAAGTTTAATGAATTCTTACAAGTGTGGGAGAAATAATTTTGATTTCTCTTCTTACTTTCTTGTTATCAATGTATTACACTTCAGTCCTTTCTTCTTCACTTCTTTGTAATTACACTTGAACCTTTCACCTTCTCTCTTCTCTTCTCTTCACTTCTCTATTCCTCCTCACTCTTCTCTTCTCTTCTCTAATCAATAATCTATTAAAATTTTTAATGCAGACTTAACCAAAGTCTTTATCCAATACACAAATTCGGTTTCAACTGCCAATAATTGATTTGGTCCTGCACAGGATTAAATTCTTTCTTTACTTAAAGCAAGGGGTTAACTGTAAATGAAGGTAAAATGCTCGTCAACTATAAAATTCAAAAACCCACGTTAAACAAATCTTAACTATTATCAATAGTTCTATTTCTCTTTAAAACTCTTCAACTAATCTTTAACGCGTTGTGTTCTCTGTATCTTACTGTTATCTAGTTAACCCTAATTAATCCTCTTTTTGACTGTATTTACTCTACTTCCTTAACGACGTTTGCATCATGCATAACTTTGATGAGCCAGCCATTAATTAACGCGTTGATCTTTGTACGCGTAAGTGGAGGAGGAGGTATTTTATCGAGATCACGTGCGATTGTAGATGCGATTCAAGTTTAACAATATTGATAAGATCAATGGTGAGTATAAATCTGTATTTATATATATATCTTTAAGAAAGTTTATTCCAGATAGCAGGTGATCTAGCTGATAGGAGCTATTCAAAGATATAATATCTTTCATTGACGGTGACAATTAATTCTAATATAGATTTAACTATATATGTATAACCCACTGCTGCTATAACTAATCTCTTCATTATTATATATATGCATTTGAAGTAATAGTCGTAGTATAGTCAATATATATTACAATAAACTAGTATGCACAAAATTGTTAAATATTAAGGACAATTAAAAGGAAACCAACAGGAATCAACATATACGACAGCAACAGCGAATAAATTCAAAAGGCGTAGTCAATGGTAATCTTCCAGATAATAAACAACATCATGGACAATGGTGACCTCCGACTGAATCCGGCGGCCAGCAAGATACGCCGTACACGCGGAATAGCATAGACATAGCCATTCCGACGGAGAAACACTTTGTACTCTGAGGTTTAAACTTGGATTCTAGATATAAAACTATTAACAAACAACCTTACAAGATACGAACCGAAGAGCCTGATGGCGTGATATTATTATATACAGGATGTTCAAATATCAAAGAACTGGTGTATATATACTGCTGTAAGCAACAGGAGAATAGAGAGCTCGTAGAAAATCTACTATGCTAGACTACAAACTCTTATCTAGATACTAAAAAATAGATCCATTCATGCACTGATAACAACCAACTAATCACACCCACCATCATTTGTCCTTAGAATTTAATATAACCATGTCCAAAACAAAGACTCGATCCCAAGTATCGAACATATTCCCGGTCAAACAAACAACAAACAGTCATCTATGCAATCCCCCCTGATCATGAGAGAAAGTATGGAACATCGCTATCACTAGCTAATGCCCAATACTTTTTAGCACTTTAAACCTCATATGGATTATAAATCGGAAGAACATCTCGATTCTAATCTTTTCATAGTTCATACTAACATGGTATAATCAAATGGATTTATTATATAAGAAGTAAGTACAGAAAATCACACACATTTCATTACAACGTATATATCTATAAATAATCTATAAATACTTTTAACTTATATATCTTCTAATCGATGGCTAGCGCCGATTAATAAATGCGAACAAATGCTATATGTACTGTGTACTGTACCCCTGAATTCTACAGTTCTCCTTAAAACTTAAAAAAACCTTATGTACTGTACTGTACTATATAATCTTAATTGAAACTTGAAACAATGGAGATAACCCAAATGCATCATGAACTGGACTTTAGAAACCGTCAAGAGCTTTTCACCCCTGGATATCTACTCGATTCATCCATCAGATCTAAGACAATTAAGACAGAGATTGTCGTATTACGATCATCATTAATAAATAACAAGAGCTACTTACCAAGATCTTAGACATAAGGAGAGAATGATTTATAGGTTATAAATTTATTAACATATTTATGCATTACTATGTGTTTATACGATAAAATGATATTAAATTTAGTAAGACAAAAAAGTGGGTACAGGGAATATCGATTGACATTCCAGTAAGTAAAGTTAACTACCATTATATAAATTGATAAATTAATAATGTATTTCTTATAGCATAATATATATAATCATCTGCAATCAATTCAGATAACCTCTAAGTTATATATGATTAAATCTAGATATAACAATCTATTACGACTCTCGTAACTGATAGTTAATATTGAAGAGATTCATATTTCAGCATCAAGAACAACCATAACAAATCATGAAATTCTACCTATAACTAGCTAACGTTATAGCTAACTACGATTATCACCATGACGCTAAATGATCCACTATAGAAGATCATATTGACGTCAATAAATCACCCCCAAAAAGTACATAATATGCCAATTAGAGAGAGAGTGAACCACACCACTTTTAACTCTAAATGCGATTGAGATTTAAGATTTGCGTAATGAACCCGATAGGTGTAAATACTTTATAGTACAAGCTGTTTGATTAGCGTTTGTTACACCATAGCAATCAAAATCCATTAATACAGCAATACATGCCCCAAAACTTGGATTCCCAATGTTTAGCTAACGTAGAAGCGCTGCTGGCATTACCAAAGATTAAGGTTAGTACCACTGCGTTAAAATACCTAGCAAACATAACTCCCAACGGCACACATTTGCGGCGTGAACGCGCACTTCTTTGGCGTACATTTCGTGTTCATCTGTTGATATCGACCAAAACAAAAAAAACCGTTCCCACACTGTGTGTCTCATATAGTTTACAGAAGAATTGATAGTCATAAAAAGTTAACTTGAATAGAGAAAGTACTATTAATATTACTATTATTATTTTCTTACTTAGGTCGTACACACATTAAGTTAAATATTTCTTAAATATATTCTCATTTTATTCTCAATGTCAACTGTCAATGAATAAAGTATAGATAGAATTAAGAAAGGAGTAAGGGATATTGAATTAAGACATTGAATCGAATTGAATTAGGAGGTGAATTAGAAACGAGAAGATAAAAGACGGAAAATATAAGAGAGCATTTGCTAACTATACAAACAATACTGGAAAAGGTATGTGTAACGTCCATTGTCTGCCTCCGGCGGCCGGGCTCTGCCCGGACCCGTTGTTCCTCGCTACGCTCGGAAACCCCCTATGGCTCTATTCATTCCGAGCGTAGCGAGGAACAACGGGTCCGGGCAGAGCCCGGCCGCCGGAGGCAAAAGCACCACCGCTGCTAGTTACTAACGTTTTTAGAAATGGAGTCTGTTATTGAAAATAAGCAACAACGAAAAAAATTATTCGGTCATAACCGAAGTACTTCTCTATTTCAATCTTTTTCTCATTCAAAACCTACAAATACTTACGGAAAGAAGAAAACTCATAACGTTACTTTATCTAGAGCTCAAGCTGATTATCAGCAGTGGAATAGTTTGAAATTTGATAATGATAATGCTTCGTCTTCAGTTGGTCTTGGTATTGAGAGGTTAATTCCTCTTGAAATAGATAATAATAATAAGGAAAATGTTTCTTGGGAGGATGAAACTACTGAAGTTTTAAGAAAGATTCGTTCTAAGGATGATCCCGATTCAAAGAAGTTTTTACCTGTAAAGGGACTTGATGAATCTCCTTCAAAATCTAATCGATTATCAAGACTTGTAAGGACAATCTCTAGTCTTTCAACTACTTCAATATCTTCAAAGGATACTATTGATGGAAAGAATCAAAGAAATTTCAACCGTATATCTCAGCAATCATCTGTTTCTACTATACAAAGGTATTCTATTGGTTCAAATCATTCTTCAAGTGACGTAACGCCTATTAAACCTTCAATTGGTTCTCAACGCTATTCGAGTTTAATGCTTGATGCTGGTAATTTAAGAAGAAGTAGTGTTGCGAAGAATTTATCTCAGATTTTAAATAATAGTGATATAGATAGTGACGAAGAGGAGGATGATTTAGAGGAAGAGAAGAATATACCTGGTATTGTAGTGCCTTTTGATAATGATAATGGGCATAGTAAAGGTGGCAACGGTAACAGTAGTAATGGTCTTAAAAATAGTAGAGATATAGACCATATTGAACCTAAAGCGAATAGTCATGTTGACATTGAACAACACGTTGATCAACTAAATATCCCTAGTTATCCAATTTCTTCTCGTAATTCTTATTTATCACTAAAACCACCACCTAATCATTCATCTAATAATTCATCACCTATACCCTCTCCTACAATGTCAACTGGTAGTGGAAATTCTCCTTTACTTGCTTATAAAAAAGATACCATGATTCATAAAAAGGTTACTAAGGAAACTATTTCTGGACCAAGGACTTTAGTTAACCACCAGGATTATTTTGCTCCTAGACCAAGTTTTGATAGTACAAATGAAAGTATAAATAGTATGTATAGTCTAAGAGGTGATACTCATTCTCATACCCCATCTTCAAGAGCATCAAGATATGGTACTTCATTTATTAATTCTATAACTCCTCATTCTTCTTTATTATCATTACGTTCTACTAAAGCAAAAGAACGAACTTTATCAACTTCATCTGAATTTGTTCCGGTCACTAATATCAATACAAATACCTCTACTTCAACTAGACAATCAAAACATTCTCATAAATTATCACTAGTAAATGGATTTACTAAAAAATCAAGTATACAAGATATGAAACGATTAATATCATTTTCTCCTTCTTCTTCATCATTATTTAGATCATCATCAAACTCAACTCAAACTTCAACTATAACAAAATCTCCTTCAATGATTGGTGATTCTTTTGACAAGTCAATGATTTCTTTACCAACCCCAGTAGATGGGTCAAGGGAAAAGTTACGGAATAAATTAAGAGCTAGTACTTCATTACTTTCTCTTGCTCGGTCTGATACTTCTGGCTCTTTAACAGTTGGAATCCCTGTTGCTGAATATGAGCAAAATCAATTAAAGCATCTGTTATCTCTTTGTAGTTGTACAGAAATTGAAAATTTCTCTCATTATATTGATAATTATCATAATCTTCAAAAACTAGCAGAAGCTTCGTTTAGTGAGGTATTCATTGAGAAATCATCTCATTCATCAAAGATTTTAAAAATCATCCCTTTTGGTAATGAAGAGCTTGATCAATTACCAGTTCAAGATATAATTCAAGAGTTAACAATTGCTCGTATGTTAATGCCCTTAGATGGATATGTTGATATTCTTGATTCAGCAGTTGTACGTGGTGTTTATCCAGAACATTTATTACGATTATGGGATGACTATAATGATAGCAATAATTCAGAAAATTATCGTCCTGACTTTTTCAAACATGATCAAATGTATTGTATTGTAGTAATGGCGGATGCTGGTACTGATTTAGAACACTTTGAATTATCATCTTGGCATGATGCAGAATCTATCTTTTGGCAAGTTGTTAATATTCTAGCCCTTGGCGAAGATAAATTTGATTTTGAACATAGAGATCTTCATTGGGGTAATGTGGTGATTGAAGAAGTGTCAAAACCAATTTCAAATGCAACTAACTTATTAAATAATTTATCAATTTCTGATGATATTAATTCATCGTTATTAATTGATGAAGAAACGGAATTAAAAGTTACTTTAATTGATTATACTCTATCACGTGCTATGACTGATAATGGTAATACTGTATTTACAAGACTTGATCATCCTGATTTCTTCCGTGGTAAAGGTGATTATCAATTTGATATTTATAGATTTATGAGAACTTTTGTAAGTAATTTATCAACATTTCAACCTCCCAATCCACAATCTTCATCTTCATCTTCTGCATCTTCTTCATCTACTTCTCCTACTCTTAGTTATACTCCTGATCAAAATCTTCTACACAATAATAATAAGCAGACCAATTGGTCTTACTTTTGTCCACAAACAAATGTTCTATGGTTACATTATCTAGTTGATAAATTATTAAATTCTAAAAATCTCCCTAGAGTAACAACTACTCGTAGTGGTAGACTTAGTTTTGGTGGTGGTTCAAATGGTTCTCTTCGAGATGCTTATCTTAAAGGTCATACTAACAATCCACATACTTCTCATAATGATGAAGCTCGTGCTTGTACAAATCTTGAAGTTGTTCATAAAACTCTCGATCCTCGTAAAAAACGGTTTGGTAATAAAAAACATAATGCTCCAATGTCTTTCCAGGATTTCTCAAGTGCCAAAGATGTTCTTCGTTGGGGTGTTAGAAATAAATATCTTCCTGCTAATATCTCTCAATCATAAATTTATTAATGTACTATATTTTCTTATAATAACTTAACTAACTCTTTCCTGATTTTGCCTCCGGCGGCCGGGCTTTGCCCGGACCCGTTGCTCCGAGCGGAGCTCGGAGAATGTCCCTTAAGGAAATATGTCCGAACGGAGTATTTTGGGTTAGGACCTATATATTATGTCCACTTGAACTTTTAACGGTCAACGTTTGTTTGTCGATCGTGAAATTTCACCTGCACGCAAAATTATTTACTTGCATCAGCCAAAACAATCAGCATTTTCTTTCTGGAAACTCACAAACAAAGTTGAGACTGCACTGCTTATAAGTTCCTATTCAATTCTTAACAATTCTTTATTAAGCCATTCATAAGGCCTATCTATTTGCGAATCATGTATCAGAAATACCCTAAATATAGTCCAAATAAACGAAGAAGAGATGATAATGATGATTATAATAGAGGTCCTCCAAGACCATCTCCTTTTGTTCAAAAAGTTATTCGTTTAAGAAGAGATATTGTTGAAATTGGTGAACCATCAAAATTGAAATTACCTGCTGTTTTAAAACGTCTAGGTGATGATTTGGCTGCTGCTGATGATGAAGTTCGTGATGGTATTCTTAATACTATCACTGCTGTTATTACTGAACAACCTCATAAAATTCCTTTGCTAGCTGGTGCTATTCAAATTGCTAATTCTCAAAATGATATCTTTGGTCAAGTTATTATTGAATTAACTCAGACTAAAATTCAATCAGCTTTGGATAATGGTGAATTGAATAATGTTAAATTATTTATTAGATTCCTTGTTAGTTTAAGTCCAATTGTACAAGGTGAAAGCATTTATCAGTTATTGAATGAATTATTAAATAAAGCTATTGAATTACAAAATGGTCTTGTTGTTGATGAGAGTGGTGTTAAGAAATCTCTAATTGGTGAAGAAATTTATACTTTGGTCTTATTTGCTTTACCATTTTATGTTATTAGTTTACCTGATAATGGTGTTGATTTTGCTAATAAGTTATTAACTCAAGCTAATGATTTTCAAATTGCTGATAGTACTGCTACTGCTTTAATTGATCCTTTCAATCAACAGTCATCTACTAGTGAACGTCCTTATGAAGCTCATGAATTCATTCGCCTATTAAAAGAATCTTTAGATAATATCAAATCTGATCATACTGATCAATGGAATGTTTCAAAATTACTTGATATTCCAAATCTTATAAAGGATTCTCTTAAAAAAGATGAAAATGAAAATGAAAATGAAGATGGTAATTCTGATTCTAAAAAACATTTATTTACTACTGTAAATATCCCTTCAATCGATTCTTTTAAATCATTCAAATTAACTTCAAAGTATCCAAGAGTCTTCTTTCAAGCTTATCTTCCTACTATTTTTGAAACCTCCCCCCCAGCAAATTCTTTTGAAGGTCTTCTTCTTAGAGATATTTCTTGTGATATAATTAGAGCAATGGATTTTAATAGAAAAGAAGTTACAAGACAACTAATTACTCTTGATTTATTCTTTGCTGAAAATACCTTTGCAGAACCAGGTATTTCTTTTGATAGACTTAAAAAGGTACAAGAAGCTGCTGAAGAAAGTTCTACTGTATCTACTTGGAAAATTGAAGATGTTGCTTTGGAATCTGTATTAAGTCATATTTTCAATCTTCCTCATCAATCTCATTATCCTTCATACTATTACTCTATCCTTATTGAAGCTTGTATTATGGCTCCTGAAGCCATTGCTCCTGTTTTTGGAAGAGCCATCAGATTTCTTTATAGCAATTTAGAAACTTTAGATGTTGAACTTGTATTTAGATTTTTAGATTGGTTTTCTGTTCATTTAAGTAATTTTGGTTATACATGGAAATGGAAAGAATGGGAAAATGATCTTTCTTTACCAAAAAGTCATCCAAAACTTATCTTTATTAAGCAATTAATTGAAAAAGAATTACGTTTAAGTTATCCTGAACGTCTTAAAGATACTCTCCCTGAACCATTTCTACCTTTATTAAGATCAATACCAACTGAACCAATTTTCAAATATTATGAACAAGATAGTAAATATGAGCCAGAAGTTAGAACATTAGTTTCTGCTTTAAGATCAAAGAAACCTGATGATATTCAATCTTCTATTAAAGAATTAAGAGAAAAGGCTCTTACTCAGAGTATTGGTGAACATGCTGATGAACTTGATCGTACTTTAATTGATGTGCTTGTAACAACTATTTGTTATCTTGGCAATAGATCATTAAGTCATTCCAAAAATTGGGTTAATCAAACTTCCGATCTTTTAAAAGAATTTATTACTTCAAAGGAAGATGAATTTACTGCTGTTAAAAGTATTGTAAATTATTGGATTGATCTTCCTCACGTTGGTACATGGGTTACAAGACATTTCACAAGTGCAGGAGTTATTAGTCAATCAACTGTCTTAGATTATCTTTTAAAAGAAGAAGATAGTTTACCAGCAATTATTACTTCTAATGGTTGGGAGCAATTTATTTATATTCTTAATAAAGATGCCGATGTTGAGTATGGAAAACAAATCTTAAGATCAATTTCATCATCTTTAAAAAATACTCAGGATGAATGGAATATTTGGTGGTATAGAGGAATCATAAAATCAATTTTTAGAAAGTATCCTGAATTATTTAATAAAGCAAGAATTGAGATTGGGGAAGATTTACACGAGATTATATCTAGTTATTTTGATAGTTTATTAGAATTAAAAGAATTTTCAAAGGAAAGGGAGGACAAAAGGGAGGACAAAAGGGAGGACAAAAGGGAAGAGGAAAGGGAACAAAACGAGGAAGATAAAATGAAAGATTCTGACAACGAACAAGATAACGATCAAAATGGCCAATCAAATAATGATTCAAATATAAACGAAACTACTATATAAATGTATAATAATTCATAATTCATCAATTCATTAATATATAAATATATAACTACCTATAGATGTATCTTTTTCGCTAGTTTCTTAACACTTGTAGTAAACTTTTGTTTACTACTAGTATTCGCAATTTTAGCATATTCTATCTCTCGTGATCGCTCAAGTGGTGAAATATCACTACTAAACGTGCTGGTCATGTTAAATGAACTAGCAGTATAATTAGCATTATAGAATGGATCTCTAAATGACATTATGCTATTGGAATCATTATTACGAGTTGTTGGTTCTTCCGGGAATTCATCTTCTATTTCTGTAATTGGGCAAATATCTGAATGCGCTAGAATGTTATCATCACTCTTTGATGGAGATAATCTCATCTTTCTTAATTTACTTCCAAGATTTTGAAATTTTGTTGGACGAGCTTTTGTTTCTTCAGAAGATTGACATAGATCTATTTGAATATTACAAACTGGATCTGAATCTGTAGAACCTGGTGGTTTGGAATCTGATTCAGCAATTACTGGTGGCAACGAACTTTCTCTACTTTCAGTTAACGTAAAGTCGATTTCAAAATCAAAATCAAAATTGAATTCTGAATCTAAACAATCACCTTCATCTTCGTGACAATCATAAAGTTTTTTATCTGATAAACTGACTTGAGCTGATGGTGTAGCAATAACCATTTCCGGTGTAAATGAAGTAGGACATGGTTTCTCAACCTTTTCAAATACTCTCTTTCCATAATAAAAAGCTGAATCTGACTTAATGCTAGCTGCTGACGAGAGTGGTGTAACAATACCAACATTATCAATAGAATCTGCATAACATATAGAGCTGGAACTACGCTCACGTCTATTCGTCAAGGAAATTACAGGAGATCCAGAGCTGCAACAAGAACTGGAGCTACATGATCTAGATTTATCAGAATTATGTTTAAATGAACATCTTGAAAAGCTAGGAACAAGTTCTAACAGTTCATTATTTCTTAAACCAGATTCCAGCGGTCGATTATACTTCTTATAATCTAAGCTGTAATCTATAGACATTATACGTATAAATATGTATTAGCGATGTGGTAGTAGGGTGATGCAGAAACAAACAAAAACCAAGTACAAAAGTTAACAAAAAAAAGTGAACAAACAAGAAGTGAACAAAAAAGAAGAATCAAAGAAGAAAAATTTAACAACTTTGCATTATAGGTATATGTTTATTTTCTTATATATGAACTCTTTTAATTAAAGCTAAGAATTAAACAAGAGTATTATCATTCGATATTTCAATCTTTGTTTACATTATATTCGTCATTTTAGAAATAGCATCCTTATTTGGCGAATAGCTAATTTAAATTTACAGTTTCGTTTGAAGAGAGTTTAATTATTTCAAATTTGTCGGTAACCTCTCGGATGAGTAAAGTTAACATCATGATGATTATGAAACTTGTTATTCTATTGGCGGGAACATTCCGCATTATTTAATCTATCTTTTTATTATGGTTATTTAAAACATCAACACGTTCCGCTATTTATCATATTAAGAAGCATAATGGAAACTTTGATTGAATCCTTGGTTAAGAAAGGATCGTAATAACCTAGGATATGATGGGAACCTGAACCGAATATCCGAGGATGATAAGGTGTACCGCCAAGCGGTGCCAATTCCGAGCCAATTTCAAGCAAAGGGAGAAACCACGATCTGGGAAGTTCCCAATCTGAGATATATTCTTTACTCTTATTGCATGGGCAAAAATTTCTCTTTACTTATCTATTGTTATATATAATTATCTATTCTAATAAAGATTTTAAAAAATAAGCAGGATTTTCAGCTCTCATTAATGCTTCACCAACTAAGACTGCTCGTACTCCATCCTTAGAGTACTTTTCTACCTCAGCACGTGAAGTTATTCCACTTAATGCAGCAAGAATTACTCCTTCTGGTACATTAGAAACCAAAGATGAAGTTGTGTTTAAATCCACACTAAATGAATGTAAATCTCTATTATTAACACCAATTACTTTTGAACCAATTCTATTTGCCCTTACTAATTCTTCCTTTGATGCAACTTCAACTAATGGTTCCATACCCAAACTTTGTGAATATTTATATAATCTTTCAAGAGTACTATCATCAAGCATTTTAACAATTAATAATACAGTATCAGCACCTGCTAAACGAGCTTCTAAAATTTGATATTCATCAAAAATAAATTCTTTACGCAAGATTGCTGGACGATTTGGCAATGAATCAACTGCTAATCTTGCTAATCTAAGATCATCAATTGATCCTAAAAACCAGTGTGGTTCAGTTAAAACTGAAATAGTTGCTGCTCCTGCTTCTGCATAAGTTCGTGCTTGAGTTGGAGCATGCACTTTAAGACCAATTGGACCTTTTGAAGGAGAAGCACGTTTAATTTCGGCCATTACTGACATTGGTTGAGTTGATAATCTATCAATAAAATTTATTAACTTTGGAGCAATACCAAGTGCTAAAGACTTTTCTAAATCAGCAAATGAACGACCAGGCAACTTTTTAGTTTCTTCGATATCTTTCTTTCTTTGTTCAAAAATTTTATGTAAGATTGATGATGATGGAGTGCTAGTTGTAGTTGCAACCTTTTCTTCTTCCCATGTACCACCACTAATAGTTAAGAAATTTTTAACCATTGTTCTACCTTGTTCAGTAAGAATTGATTCAGGATGAAATTGTACTCCTTCAACAGTATACTTTTTATGTCTTACACCCATAATCACACCACTTTCACTTTTTGCAGAGATTTCCAAACAATCAGGTAATGATTTTGGATTACCAGCTAATGAATGATATCTTGTAACAGAAATATCTTGTGAAATACCTTCAAAAATGCCTTTACCATCATGTTTAATAGTTGAAGTCTTTCCATGAACAATTTCACCAGCAAAAGAAACTTCACCACCAAATATTGATACAATACATTGTTCACCCATACAAACACCAATTACAGGAATCTTACCAGCAAAATATTGAATAGCTTCTCTAGAAATACCAGAATCAGTAAGAGGATGACCAGGACCAGGAGAGATAACCAATCGATCAGGATTTAAAGCAACAATTTCTTCAATAGTAATTTTATCATTTCTAAACACTTGAACATTAGCTCCTTCACGGCATAAATATTCATATAAATTCCAAGTAAAGGAGTCATAATTGTCAATCATGACAATATTCTGTGAACTAGTCATTTTTGAGATGCAATGTTAATGAGTGGAAAGAATGAGATTGATATTTTAAGGATATTAGAGGATGAGGAGGTTTAAGGGGATATATGATTCCAAGCTATAGCTTTTAATATAAATAGCGCTCGTATGAATAAATTATTGACTCAATTATATAGTTAGTCATGCATATGCTCTCTAGATCCAGGTTCAGCTTAGAAAGTTTCACAGAGGCTTAAGGGGCTTTAAAACAAGCCGCTTCACGCGAAGGTCACGAAGCGCTATTAAATTAACCATTTGCCTTACGCGTTCATTTTCGTAGTCTACAAGATAAATAAAAACTACTTTCAAAATGGCTGATATGACAACCCCAAGAATTGATGCAACTTTATTAAATGAGTATCAAAATAAATTTGTTTTAGTTATAGGAAAAGTAAAATCCATTAATGGAGATCATATAATTCTTGAATCTAATGGAGATATAGAAATTATTCTAAGTATTGAAGCACATTTGAAGGTTGGAAATTATTATGAAATCATTGGCAAAGTAACTGGTGAAAATAGTATTCGTATGGATAATGCTGTGGATTTTGGTACAAATATTGGTATGTTTACACGAGCCTCCGGCGGCCGGGCTCTGCCCGGACCCGTAGTTCCTCGCTTCGCGAGGAAGGATAACTACGCTAGGAACAACGGGTCCGGGCAGAGCCCCGGCTGCCGGAGGCAAAAACTATATTTATGAAACTAACATTCTAGATCCTGAAAATGTAAAAGGTTTGATTACTGCTATTCATAAACATCCAGAGATCTTTATCTAATTATATGTATTATATTATATTATAATTTAATTTATTATTTATATTTTTCATTATTATTATACAATATTTTTTCTATGCCAGCATAGTATACTATATTACATTATGTAAGAACTTTTTCTGCTATTCCTTTAAGTATTCCAGTTGCTATATATGCTTCTTCAGTTGTATTTGCTATAGCGGTTGTCAGTAGTGCTGGACCATCATTGTTAGCGACTTTTGATTGCATTGATGCCGAAAGTATTTCACCAGTTGTATCTGATTCATTTATAACCATTATCTTCTTTAATCCTCCTAATTTTAAACTGTGACATAATCTATCTTGGTCAACAAATGATCCTACTAATTGATTTAGTTGCTTGATTTTTGTACTATCAGTTGATGTATTAAGCACTTCTTCTCCTGCTAAGGTAGTTATATGACAATCTGCATTTATGTTTTTAAGATCATTTAAGTCCATTGTTGGTCGGAAGGAGGTGGTGGGCAGGTAATGAACGACGTCTATGTTTATCTGTTGCTTGTGTATGAAACAATCAAATATAGTCGAAGGTGGTGAAGTTGTTTCTCAAACCTCTATATTATAATTTATTATCTTTATTACTATACACAGAAAAGTTTTCTCTTGGGTAAGGCTGGTAAGGGCCCTCGGCTTTCTCTTATCTCGCATGTTATCACCTGCTTCGGCGCAGGTGCAATCAACGCTTAAAGTTACAGAGCGGGTGGTTGACTCGCCGACCAAATAGCCGAAACTATATAGGGAGCATTAATTACTAGCGATTATATTATTAAGTTCTTAAGTTCAGTCGTATCTCCGTAACAACTTAAAATATTAGAGACAAAGCAACAGCCATTCGGAAATTCTAATGATTTATCTATTCTGATTAACCATCTTCAAACTCTTATCGACTCTCTCATCCCACCTTATCCGTTAATGAAACTAATATATATGAATCTTTCTTATAATTAAATCCTCGCGAAGCGAGGAACAGCGGGTCTGGGCAGAGCCCAGCCGCCGGAGGCAATGTGAAGGTCAGCATCTTTAAATATTTAAGTTAAATTAATTTCAAGTATACATAAAAATCATAATTACATAATGCAGAAGTAAATAATACAATAAGTTAATAAAAAATGCAATTTATATAGGTTGCAATAAAAAATAATACTCGGCTCGGTAGTTTAATGGTTAGATTTAATAATTTTATTATCACCTTCATCAAAATCACTCGGAGTTACGTGATCTTCTTCATTCCAATGCTTTGCTGGCCATTGTGATGTACTTTCATCATATAAATAAAAAAAGGAGCTGGGTGGTGAAGATGACATTAATAATGGTTCTGATGGAATACTAGAACTATCCATTGATCCATCATTAAATGTCATATCTGAGACGATTGGGTTAACTTCTCCATTATCATTACCTATTGCTCTTTTTGAAGGTGAATCTAAAAACGCACGGAACACATCTTCATCTTCCGGTCGTGCTTGAATTAACCTTTGAATCCATCTTGAAGTAGGAGTAATTGATCCGATTTCAGTAATAACTCTATTCTTTTTAGGAGTTTCAAATAATGAATTAATTTCACCATGTAAATTATTACCAGCATCTGGAGGTGGTGGTGGAGGAGGAGGAGGAGGAACATTTTCTTTATCAGATTCTTCATCCGGCTGAACTTTATCTAAAGGGGATCTTGTTGAAAAAGCTGGTGATGGATCATTGGTTGATTCTACTGTATCAGCGTTACCAGGTGTTGAAGATGGAGTCGATGATCTAGAATTTTGAAGAATATCTAGAGGAGAAGGACCAGAGTGGTTTGCGGTGAATGCATTTATAGAATTATTTGAATTAGTAGGGTTTGTTTGAGTGGGAGCAATTATTTGGGTGGACGTAGGTGTTGTAGAAGGAGCGGTATCTGGTGTACTATTATTTGCTGCCTTTGAGTTATTAGTATTAGCTGACCTTTTCTTCCTTGTTTTTGGTTTGGCGAGCCAAAAACTAGAAGGTCTCATTGTTTTTTTGGCCTGATACCATAATCCACATGGGTTACAAAGAATCGACGGTTTATTATCAAAATCTTTAACTTTTCTCCATGTAGGAGTTTGAGTTACACCACAATTATCACATAATTCAGGATAAATATCATCATCCTTCTTTGTCTTTCTTCTACCAGATTTACCTTTTTTATTTGATATAGTATTGTCTTTATTAGGACTTGAAGGGTAAAGTACTGATGAAGAGATATCGTCTGGAGTAAATTGAATTGATTCAGGTGGAGGAATAAGTATATCAACAGGGCTATCAGAGGGTTTTACAGGTTCGCGTCTTGGAAGCGAGAGTGAAGTAGTTGATGGAGGAGGTGAAGATGCAGGGTAATAAGGTTGAGTTCTATTATCAACAGAAGATTTATAACGTTTTGCAATTGGTGGTATAGGAGATGATGGACTTGCAACAGGTAATGAGTTAATATTGATATCATCTTGAGCATAGTTTCGTTTGCTAGTAGTAGTATGATGCGGTTGAAATTGCTTGAGATGAGAGTTTGATTGAGGTTGAAGTTGAACTTGAGGTTGTGTTTCAGATTGAGTATGCGTGTGTTGTTTAGGAGTATATGCTTGAGTAATGCTTTGAGAGTTGTCTTGGTTGATGCTTTGGTTGATGCTTTGATTTTGAGGTTGATTTTGAGATTGAATTTGAGGTTGAGATTGAGATTGAGGTTGAGATTGAGGTTGAGATTGAGGTTGAGATTGAGGTTGAGATTGAGGTTGAGATTGAGATTGAGATTGAGATTGAGGTTGAGGTTGAGATTGAACTTGAACTTGAGGCTGAACTTGAACTTGAACTTGATTACTACCCTGCTTAACACCTTTGACAACACTACCCTGCCTTTCAACTTTATTCTCCCCAATATGCATTACCTCTGGATTATTACTAACAAATCTTGCCCATGCTGGATGATTAAAATCACTTGGTAAACTCTTTGCTAGCTTTTCATATACTTTAATTGATTCTAAATAATCTTCTTGACTCTTATCTTCTAATGGAAAAAATCTTAGATGCACTTCCAATGTCTCTTTAGCAGCATACAATGGTAATATATTATTAGTAACCTTTCCTGCTAACCAAACAGGACTATAATTTTTATTCATTCTTTGTAAAGTAATCCACGATAACATTCCATGTCCAACCAAAGGTTGATCTGGTTCAGTAACATCAACTGAATAAACTGCATAATCTTTATATGATCTACCAGCAATTAATTCTGGTGAACATTCATTTACTGCTTGTAAACATGCCCCTAAATCAATAACCCCTAATGGACAATTATCATCTCCATATGCTACTGGTACATTAACAACATTTGGTAATCTTGCTAAACACATTGTTGAATGAGTTTTATCAAATGCATAAAGAATTTTAACTGTAAATTTTGTTAGTTATTTGCCTCCGGCGGCCGGGCTCTGCCCGGACCCGTTGTTCTTCGCGAAGCGAGGAATATTTCTTTATTACTTACCTCGCATCGGGCGAGATGCCATATCGTGTAAGTTATCCATTTTAACGCAAACGTGGCTCAGGTGTTATGAGTTGGTTCTATACGTAAAAATGTTAAATGATTCACCAAGTCTTTGTTATCAATTCTGACAATAACAAGATGAAACAAATTGTTCCTATAATAAGAACAATTGAATAGAGGAATAAATTAAATTGAGTTTCATAAAAGGTTTAAATGAATGAGTAGATTGAAAATTAATGATCATGAAACTCTCAAGGTTCTAATAAATAATAAAAATGAATGTCGGTTAGAGTAAAGAAATGGTAAAGAGTATAAAAATTATTTCTGTGAATTTTAGATCGTGTTTTATTCGCGTTAAGATAAGCCGTACACACGAAGTAATGTTAAAATATTTGGTGATCCGCGCCTGCGTGTTTTTATCGTGTATCGTCGTGACCAGCATAACTTAGTGTAAAGCGAGACCGTGAAGCGTTAATCAATGGTAATAGAAAGTGAATTTTACTTGTTTTATTTGAGGAAGGAAAAAGTATATTTGAATATATAACTTCGCATCATAAGCAAAGGATGCAATTCGACGATATTATAGTTAATCTATATAGTTTTAAAGTACATATTTATATACACTTTAATATAGACATTCACGTGATAATCATACTCCGAGAAAAACATTCGTGAATCTCTCTGCAGTTTGCTCATTCAAATGTGAAGGCGGGCAATCGAAATACCGATTTGTTTAAAGAATGTGAAGATTATTATGATTCGATTAATGAATTGATAGCTATTGATAAGAAAGGTAAATGACGTTTAGGAGCTAGAATAGAGTAACATTAGCAATTAGTGTTAATTTAGATAGGAGTAAGTACTTATTAGATATACCGCCGTCGGCGATTCATGCCACATTGTGACCCGCGGATACAGATAACTTACTAACGAACCAAACCGTTATAACATATTGAGTGGTTTTAGTTAGCAAAGCTTTAGACATCTCTATAAAGGATAAACGTAACTAATGACTAGATTTATTCAGTTCGTTCAATATAAAGACTCAAAAAGCTTATTTATCATTAGAATAGAGAAGAGTCTGTTGAAAAAGGTTAACTTAGAATAAGCATTGTGGTGTGTATAAAGCTCGATCACCGTATAAAGTGGTGAAGTCATGATCGCCATTACCCCAGAACCAGGGGGAAGTGCGGTCGGGCAGCACTATTGTAGTTCTTCTAACTTTCTGAGTTGAAGTATGATGAAAATTTTTGACAGAAGCACTTATTATCTATTATCTATTAGATATAGTGTAAACCTAGTTATATCTTTCATAACCGCTATAATTACAAAGTAGAGACTGTTTATGAATAGCTTTGATAAGGTTAAACTTTCTGCGGACGTTATATAAATAGGTAAACCTTACCCTTATCTAATCAGGAGAAGCAAGTTAATCCGAAGCGTCTAAGAAGATCACAATAACATGAATAGTCTATATGCTATTATATAATTAGGATTGATTACTTCATATATTATATATTAAATATAAGTAATACTATAGTTATAATAAACTTTGTACCAACTCTTACATGCTATCTCTTCCTCTATTAGAGATAGTGTATCATAGAAAAATTTCGGAATCTTGAGATTTCAACGTAAACCATGCAGATCAAACCTGGTGCTACACAATCACCACGCCGAAAGGTCAGAAATATACAGCATTCTGGAGTAGTTGTACTGTAGCCGAAACAATATTAATTAATACTTTTACTTATCATCATATCGACCTTGTTACTACTGAATCCAGTTCAAGACTATGTTGTAGAAATAGCAAATAGGATAGTTAGCAAAATAATCCGTTAACATTCCATGTTAACATGAGTGGGGGTAACGGTAATAAGGGAGGAAAAGACACCTACGGTGTGTGGTAAAATTAATATTTAAATATATAGAATAACATATAGAATGATACATATTATAAATATCGAATACGACGACTACGACGTGCAAATAATCCAACGCTTTGACTCTGAGTATTTGGGGGTTGTATGTAACCGTCAATGCGTATTACATTAACAGATATAACCACGCGCTGAACTTGTTTTACAGTAAAAACTTATATAACCATTTAAATAATCATAATGTTAGGTTGGCTGGTCTTAGAGATTCATCAGCAGCATAAATGTAAAGTGAAATATAATTCGATAAAAATTACATCTAGCCTTATATAACTTTATATAGTTATACTTTTCAATAAATAGCGTAGTAATGTCTAAGCGGGTAGTAACCCGTTAGGAACCGCTAAGTTAGCGCGCACGTTACACTTGCCAGCATTGACCACACTTAGGGAAAACACGCGTAACTAGAGATCTCAAGAAAGGTACAGTTATGGTGCATGTAAAGATTTACTGAAAAACTACTAGAAGGAGAAAATACCAAACGGCTCTTTACACGATAGCAGGTTTAATATTGACCCTGAGAAGTTGATTTAGAAATTAATTTTGGAAATTTCCAGCTCCAAGAGGTATATTTGAGGATATATATATAAGAATAGAAGTAGAAGAATAGATTTAAAGGTGGGATCAATAATTGCTGGAGAATTTTGAAATGGGTAGCACGTCTTTAGAGTGGATTATGATGCCTTTAAAATGGATTCTGACATCAGGGGTACTACTATCTTTGGTGGTAAGTAACACCTCTCGCTCTTCCATCAACGGACCTGGGCAGCGCCCAGCCGTCGGAGGCGAAAGAAATAAACTAACGATTTCAAAGTTATATTCAATAGTATTACTCCTAAGTCATGCTCCTCGACAAAGTACAAGAACAGAAAAGCAATACATAGCAGTAAACGAAAAGGGAGCTATAACTGAAGAACCAATATTATTACCAACATTAGAAGATGAACCAAAATTAGAAATGAGTGTGGTTATTCCGTGCTACAATGAAACAAGTAGATTAGGTATCATGTTGGAAGAATGTGTACCAGTTTTAAATAAAGAATTTGGAGAATCATGGGAAATTTTATTAGTTGACGATGGATCAAAAGATAATACAGATAAATTTGCATTAAATTGGGCGATTGAACACAAATTAAGACCTTACTCTTTAAAAGTTAGTAAATTAGAAAAAAATCGTGGCAAAGGTGGTGCAGTAACTCATGGTATGAAATATACAAATGGTAAATATGTTATCTACGCTGATGCAGATGGAGCATCTAAATTTGGAGATATTAAGAATTTATTGAATAAGTTAAAACAAACTGATAATCAAAAATTAGGTATTTCAATTGGATCAAGAGCTCACATGGTTAAAACTGATGCAGTTGTAAAAAGATCATTTATACGTAATTTTTTAATGTATGGATTACATACATTACTATATATTTTTGGTATTAGAACAATTGGTGACACACAGTGTGGGTTTAAGCTTTTTACAAGAGATTCAATTAAACTTATATTTCCATTTATGCATACTGAAGGATGGATTTTTGATGTTGAAGTTTTAATTTTAGCAATGAAGAAGAATGTTCCAATTTATGAAGTTCCAATTTCATGGCATGAAGTAGAAGGTTCAAAAATTGAACTTGCTAGAGATAGTATTAAAATGGCTATTGATTTGATTATAATGAGATTTGCATACTTTTTCGGAATTTATCAAGCACATAAAGTAACCATTGATAGTAAAAAAGATAAATAGACATACATATGTTACCTCTAATTGCATATACTAATAGATATATAGACTTTCCTATCAATTCTCATTTTCCCCCTCTTGCCTCCGGCGGCCGGGCTCTGCCCGGACCCGTTGTTCCTCGCGAAGCGAGGAAATTATGCATTTCCCCTCCACTCTGGACCAAAATCTTGAATATTTCACCATACTTATAAGTTTCTCTGCTTCATATTAGACAATAAGATGTTCGGTGGTTCATATACGTATAATAGATGTCTTACTGCCCTGTAATTGTACCCCTTTAAAAGTCATCATGGTCATATCTTGCGTTTCTGCTGCTGGATCGATGATCATAATAAGATTAGCGCATAGAGAATTCGTTGATACTGGTAACGATGAATATCATTCGATACCGACTTTCTTTCGGTGTAAAGATGTACTAAATACTTGGAAGGAATGTCTTAACAACATTTTCAAACCTCTGGATTAAGTTGCCAGGCACGGGAAGGATGTTACCCCTGATATTTCCGAATTCGGAAATAAATTTCAAACACGAACTATACACCTTAGAACTAAAAGATGGGTAATAGAATATTGCTTTCATCGTCTATATATTGGCTTAATTAATTGTTTGTTGATAGCTTCTCTATACGGGTTGTTGGCTCTTTACAGCTTTTACTTTTAAATATCCAACCGCTTCGTGATATCTCGTTGAGATACGTTTACAAAGCATAATTTTTAGATCTCCTGATATTCCTCGCGGAGCGAGGAACTACGGGTCCGGGCAGAGCCCGGCCGCCGGAGGCATACAGGGGATATGGAGTATGATCTATTAATGTATATATCTATTCAAATTTTCCTTCTTCAATACCTCTTGCAGATGGAACATCTCTTTCTACTACTACCCAACCTTTTGAACCTCCCTTAGTAACTTCTTGCTTAGTTAAAAATGTAAGACCACACAATTTTGGCCAATTAACAAATTGTTTACCTTGAGAAATCAATTCTTTAAGAGAGTAAAGAAGGAGGATAGACCATAATAATAATAACATTCTATTGACATATATGGGGCTGTCTTCTTTTGGAAATAATACAGATGCAATTAACATGATTATTGAACCAAGAATGATATAAGGAATTGCTTGAAAATAAAGGGGACGAGAATCAAAAAATGGTGGATAAATTGTTTCATGTGGTAAATGATTTCCCAAAATAAGATCAAAACCATCTTGTCTTGGTCCATCATATAAGTTATTTTTAACATAGCGAACAATTGAATTACGTAAATCACTAAGAGCACCACGTTTAGTTCTTCTACCAAGTCTTGTAAAGTCAGTTTTTAACGCTCCAGTACCAGAATAAGCACAAGATACTCCATCAGCATTATCAGCCCAAGTATTACGGAATACAAATAAAAATTGTTTATCATTTTCATCCCAAGCATTACCAGGTTGAATAGCACCAATATCTTCCAATTGTCTTTGTAAAACCCATTTGGCAAGTTGAGATTGAACAACATTAGTACGATCTAAACAATCCATACAATTAGTACGAACAACCCCTGATTGACTGGAGATAATATTATTATTAGTAGTAGATTTTGTAAACCATTTTTGATCATCCAAACCCAATTCTTCCAATTGTTCAATTAATACATTCACCCTATGCCATCTCATTCTACTACATTCATGATGGAAATCAAAATAAACATACTTGATATTCTTCTCATCATTAAGATTACGAACAACATTCTCATAAACATCCTTAACAGGTTTTTCATAACCCTTCTGATTAACCAAATTAACCAAATAATTAACCCCATATAAATCAACTTGTTCATCAAAATGACGTTTAGCACTATTAACAGCCATTCCACCAATTCTTAATTGAGGTTTATATTTTAAATTATTAATTTCTGCCCAATAAGCAGGTACACTACCTCTAGTTTGAACATAACTATATAATTTATCCTTAATAATAAGTATTTGTTCAGTTTCATTATAATTAGCAACATTACCTTCATCATCAATACCACGTCGAAAATATCTAGTACCAGCTCTAAATCTTGACCTTCTTGAAATAACACCAAAAGTAGCAGGTACACCCAAAATACTAGTATTATGAATGCTCATAACACCATAAATAACTGGTAAAACAAATGAACCAATTAACTTACTATTGAATTGAAAATAATGAAGTAAATCTTCACTTAAATATTTATTCCAGAAAAATCTATTATCCAATGAAGATAAAGAAATTTCACCATTTCTCAATTCTTCATTATCTTCACCTTTATCATTTCTTCTTTGAAAAGAATTAGTTAAATCATAAGAATAAGAAAAGAATAAAGAAGAATCCTGTAAATTATCCCTTAACAATTTCAAATATTGTCGTTCATTTTCATCCTTAACTCTCCATTCACGTAAAGGTAAAATATCATATGCTTCACATTTATTAATAGGGTGTCCCAAAATCTGACCAATTTCCTTCCATTCTTTTACAACAACAATATACTTCGTTAATCTTAATCTAATAATACCCAAAATACCACCAATTCTCTTTACATTTGAGGAATCCTTTATAGAATAAAACGCCTTTTCATCACTAGTAACCTGAATCTCCCCATCCGGTTTACTAATAGATAATTTTACGCCATTATCAAGAAAAAATTGATAATCACGTTCAGTATTAACATAATATAAAGGACCAGACATTCTTTGAATGAGAATTTAGCGAAAGGAATCTAATCTGCCCGTTTCGATATCCATTTCACATGTTCGTACCGAGGAGCGGCTACTTTTGCCTCCGGCGGCCGGGCTCTGCCCGGACCCGTTGTTCCTCGCTGCGCTCGGAAGATCTATACATGTATAACTCTCTTAATATTCGAGCTATGCTCGGATCCGGGCGGAGATCGGTCGCTGGAGGCAAATAAATAGAAGGTGTTTATTGTAGTATGGTGTTATTTATACGTGGATGGGGAGGACACGAAGCTGTTAGAAGTCATCATCTATGCTGAATCACGTGATATGCAAGTAGTTATCAGTTCACGTTATCTTGTCGATTAGGTTCCTGTTGAAGTACATAAGTATTTTCAAATTTGTACATGCTCTTCGATCATTAATAAAGGCATTGTAGTTACTATTTGGTATATCATTAACATGTTTAACCTTTCAACTTTTAAAGTATTAGAATTTATAGTGCCCCAGCGCTTTTATTTGTTATCTTTTAAAAGATTGTAATATATTGTATAGATCTGAACTCGAAAATATGCCAGATTCATAGAAGAAGATTATGCGTAAAACAATGAGGTTACAATATTATATAGTATCATATAAATTTATATAGTTTAAATAAATACCTAGTATTAAAATTTTATCTAGAACACTAACCTCAGCTTAATTCCCTTACTGCAACCATGAATAATGAAGAGAATATACAAGAGAATATAGAAAAGAATCGTCTACTGCGACATGTTCGAACTTTGTTCTGGGATATACTGCTGCAAATTTGACAAGCAGTAGTTAATATATTTGAGAGTTTGAATTTATTTACTTTTATAGCTCCTAGTAGAGCGCCATCTGTATATTATCTTTGGGGCGACTGCTTGTCAAGATTCGGAAGTAATCAACAAGCATTGAATATGTTTGTTAGAGCAAGATATTTAGCAACCAAGTTACCAGATTCTGATACAAAAAATGAGATTTTTTCAAAAGTCGAGGCAGCAATTGAAAAAATTGCCAGAATAGATCCATTTGATATAATTCCCAATAGCTTAATAGATAATATTCTAATACATTTACAAAATAATGAATGGCATTATATGCAATTGGTTAGTAGACGCTGGTATAACTATTCACATACTTCAGCATCGTTAATTACTCTTGCCGGTTGTGACAGTAAGAAGGAAATGATAAAGAAACCAATAAAACGAGCTGCTGCGTTAAAATATACAAGGATTAAACGCATATCAGTTGGTGGCTTTATTTCACCTCAAAAGGGAGAAGAGTTTATTGATTTATTGGCTGCTGAGCTGCGTCGGAACCGAATTGAGGAAGTGGATAGTCTAACTCTTAATTTAATTCCATCTTAATTGCTATAATGGTCATTTTAATAACGTATAGAAAGACTTATACAAGTTATAAAATTGAAAATACTGGGG
>JAJMID010000050.1:0-92925 GCA_030583405.1 Sugiyamaella americana | reverse complement strand
AGGGGGAGCGAGAGGGCGAGGGCGAGGGGAAGGATTCAATATCCGGGGTACGTCGATTTTAGGAGGAAAGGAGTTAATTGTGAACGTTGAGAATCGACGTCAACCTACAGTAGGTACAAGTATGATTTCGGTCTAATTAACTTTAGTCGGGTTTATTATGTAACAAGCTTAAAAGCTAGCTCATGGAGATGGGCGGTAAAATAAAAGTTAACCTAACCTTAACTTATAAATGGAGGTAGATTCAAATTAAAGTTAGCTGTTGTATTAGAGGAAGGAACGTTTGATATCTGAGGGTGAGCTCAAGGTTGAGTTAATTAATATTTTTATTAATCAGTAGCTGATATAGATACTAGATTGGTATTAATTTTTAGCTGAATCTTGGAATGTATATAGTTATATAGTTATATACTAATTTATTATTGGGGCCCGATTAATAGTTAGTTTAAAAGGATCGAGTTGACTGGAATTCGTCTATAACCGGCCTCCGGCCGTGCTACAGTATCTTACTCTATCTCACAGTATGGAAAATCTCACAGTAAGATAAGCCAGTGATCGAAAGTTAAGAATTTAGATACACACCAAGCCTATATATACTTGGATGTAAATAGATTTATATATAATTATATCCCTCTTAACAACGTACGCTTACCTACCAAAGGAAATATCCAACTAAAACTTTAGTATTTTATACTAAGCGTTAATAAGTATATAAAATTAGCTCTCGGTGGAGTCTTTAAAAATTAACATTAATACTTTATCAAAACAATTGCTATAAGGACTATATTAGTTAGGCTATCTCATTGAGCTATTTGTTACTACTACTGTATACTATACCCGTTATAATCATTTCCTTTCAACTTTAATTCCACCCAATGCTAACTATCACCTATGTTAACCTTCCCTTTCTGCAGCATTAATTTATAAATCCCAACTCATTTTTCCTTCACCACTTATAGAAATATTCTACTAAAGGTGTTATTCTTTAACTCAGCCTGTACGTAACTTAGCTTTTTATAGTCTAGATGCATAAACGCTCAAGCCCCCTTTGACACTAAGAGATCCTTAAAACTCCCCTCCTTTATGATTTCAATCTTAATTTAAATTAATATTACCTTATATAGTGGATTCATATTATCTCTTCGCTTAATCTCATTTTGATTCAATAGCTTCTTCACCCTCAAACTTCCTTATTCGATATTCAAGCATTCTTATAGAAATACGTACGTATAAATTTACTTGTAATTTTTCAAAGAGAATTTAAGTTAAAGTTGTAAATATTTGTTAATGTTTATGTTTATATTTTCAAATTCAACTTTAAAAAATTTTCTTATATTTTATTTATTAAATAACTATCAGAGTCTAACACCCACCCTTCTTAGCTTCTTTTGCATTATCTTTTTATTCTAAATCTCTTCCTTCATCTTGGATCTCACCTTAAATTAAAACCAGCAACGGCTCTGCAAAATCTTCTCTGATCCGTTACTCCGTTTCATTTCTTGGTTACTTTTAACTTTTATATAGTCACGAGCCACAGGATCTCCTTCTCACCCTTCCTTTACCCCTTACTCACGCCTTAATTAACCCCTCTTTAATATGTCAATATCATACAACAATCCGGATGGTGAATTATATCCTGAATATGCTGAATATCAAAAGTACATTCATTTTGACTCTTCATCTTCCTTCTTTAATGCATTTGAAAATGCTGAATCTTCTCAACAATATTTAGATGCTCCTCCAAGTCAAAAATTAACTAGTAATAATAATACCCCAGTTTACAATGTTGATATAGCAAAATCTGATTATTTTATCATCTCCCCTCAAGTGAATCTTAGAGATCCAGTATCTCTTCATTTTAATGTTCAAACTTCAATTGCTGATTCAAAAGGGTTTAATGTTTTATCATATGAAGAATTAGAAGATTTAAAGAAGAGTTTACTCCTTGTTGAAACTCGTTTAGGCGATATAAATCATAAACTTGCAATGGAAGTAAAAGTATATGATGCAGCAGTCTCATTATCAAAATTAGGTGCTGGTAGTTTAAACGGTCAAAGAAAATCATTTTTATTTAATACAACATCAAAGGAAAAGAAGCGATTATCAAAACAAGCAGATGATGAAATTGAAATTTCAAAATTGAAAATTGATTCATTAAGAAAAGAATGTGTTGATTTATTAAATGAAAAGAATAATCTTAATACAAAGATATTACAACATCATGTAGCAATTTTAGCATTAACCCATCCAGGAAGTGAATCATCATCAGCAGCGATATTTGCATCCACAAATAAACCATCGGCACTAGAACCGACACCAAGAAAAGCCACATCTCGTATGCTTTCACAGCAACGATCAAGTACAACTCTTTCACCTCCACAATCACCATTATTCAATCTTGAAGAAAAAATTGATAAAATTATTAATAAACTTGAACCAATCACATCAACAAGTACTTCCATTAATACATCTACTACAGCCACTTCACAATCTGATAAACTTGATCTTATTTATAGTCTTTCTGATAAACTTATTGATCAAATAAATCATTCTAAAAGCTCTCTTCAAACATCACAATATGAAGCGGAAAATCTCAATAATACCCTTGCTGAACTTCTTCATACAATGGATCCAACAAAAAAGATAAACCCAGCTCAATATAGAAATCCGTCTGATTTGAAAACTATTGCTCTTAGAACCTTACGTCAATTTCAAGATGAATATAAATCAAATCATAATCAACTTAGTACAAGTAATAAAGAACTAGAAACTCAATTAACTGATTTACAACAAACTAATAATGACTTGAAACAACAATTAGACACAGTTACTGCTGAAGCAGCAACTGCAACTGCAGCAGCTACAGCAGCTAAAAAGTCTTTATTAACTTCCCCAATTATTAAAACCATTGATGAATCTACTGGATTAGACGATACAACCACACCTATTTCTCCTGAATCAAAGGTGAAATCACTTTTACGTCAACAAGTTGAATCATTAACCAATTCTTATGAAACTAATCGTACTGAATTAGAAAAATTAGAAATTGAGAATGTTGATCTTAAAACAACTATTCAAGAAACTAGATTCTCTTCACAAGCAGAAATCCAACAATTAAAAAATGAACTTACAGGAAATGAAGAAAGAATACAAGAATGGAAAGAACGTTGTGATGCTCTTCATTCAGAATTAGAATCAGTTGTTAAAAGCTTAGAAGAAGTAACAAGACAAGCAGTAGATTATGAATCAGAACGAACCAAACTTGAAAGAACTGTACATGATCTCCAAAACAAACTCTTTCAGGTATCAAACACATCATTAGATAGAAGAGTTTCAATGATTGGCGGTTTAGATGATATCTCCTCATCAACATTAAAACCAGCTGTTACTAATGGTATTAATTCCAACACTAATGAACCACTTAGTGTAAGCATTCTTCGTCATGAATTCCGAAGAATTACACAAGAAATGAATACAAAGCACATGAAAGAGATTAAACAGCTTCAATCAGAAAAAAAAAAGTTAGAACATCTTTTGCGTTCAATAAAGACATCTAGTTATATGGGAAACATTTCACTAGAACAAATACAATCCCTAGGTGCTATTGAAGCTAACTAATATAATTAATGCATAATTAAGGGTAATATCTAAGTGATTTATTTTGATTTCGAAGGCCAGGCTCTGCCTCGTGTCTGTTGTGCGGGTTAGTACTGGTCTTGGTACTTTTAAGTATTTCCTTATATAAAGCTGTTTACAATATATCTTCTGGTCGTAATATTGAACAAATACCAACCTCCTCCCTTCTTCTTGCTATACCTATCCAATTAAATATCTTCTACCTCATTTCTACCGCATTTATCGACGCTAATTTATAAGCTTGTTTCTTATCTAACTATATAAATAGAACGAAAGCTATCTTGTATCCCCGCGTTACGGAGATGATCTGATCATCTTAGTGTACTAGGATCCCCCAACCTCTTGAACTGCATATCTTCGTTAATTTTAAGCGCGTAAGCGGAATTCCAAAAGGGAAATGAGGTTCACGACTTTGAATGTGGTGGTGATTATTTAACATCCAATGGACATAGCAAGCTTCTTTGCAAATCTTTTCTTTACTTTTGCAACGATTTCAGTAATTACGGCTAGAGTATTTCCTCTGTTGAATCCATTTTTATACTATGGAAAGGTGTTGACCATTCATAAATCTAATACTAAAGTAAATGCTACTTCATATGAAAAATTGTTAGGTACCTTACAAGTCTTAACTATTCCCAAATCATGGTTCATTCACTTTTATCTAGTTAGTTGTATTGTGTCAGCTATTCTATGGCTCAAGCCTGAGGCAAGAATAAGAGATGTTGTTAATGAGGCACCAAATAACTTTGTTCTACTACTTATTTTATTTACAACCCAATCCGTTAGAAGATTAATCGAATGCATTACTATTGAAAAAATGAGTAATACTGCAAGAATTCATGTTTCACATTACTTAGTTGGCATTGCATTTTACTGTAGCATTGGCATTGCACTAAGAGGAAGTATCTCAACTGGGCCATCAGCATCGTCTCAAATGTATCTTATAATAGTTTCAATAGCTATATTCATCATCTGCTCTTTGTATCAAACTTGGTGCCACAAATATTTGTCAACTCTTGTTAAATATTCTCTGCCTGATAAAGGGTTGTTTTGCATCGTTTCATGTCCACATTATTTAATGGAAATAGGTATTTATTTTGCTCTTGTTCTACTAGATATTAACAACACCTCTCTATGGCTTGCTTTAATATGGGTTATGGTAAACCTCTCAGCTTCTGCTGAACAATCAAGATTATATTATAAAAAGAAATTTCCTCACCAAAATGTACCTTATTATGCTATAATTCCTGGAATCATCTAGCAATCTAGCTAGCAATGTACAATCTAATATATCTATGCAGATATTTAATAAATCTTTGCAGAGCTATGTTTCATAGGGTCCCTTACATTGTATATATTTATAGGGAGATATCCTAGAAGCTGTTGGCGGTATGTTTAAAACATCCCGATGAAACTAGCGATATCGTTTCATCTTCGACAACCTAGATTCCTCCTTTGTTGCATCTTTTTCTTTATAATTAATATATAATGAGTAGAAATTCTCTCTAGTTTAAATTTCATATATTTTAATATATCCTCCCTCAATCTTACAATGACTTTTAGAACTAACTCTAGTTCACCAACAATAACCTCATTTTATACAGTTGCCGAAAAGGCTAGAACAAAATCTAAATCTTCTAAACAATCATATTCAATTCCTCCTGTTCCTATTCTTAAAAACGGTATCTCTGATAGAGCTAAAACTGCATGGGTAGCCTCTAAATCTATAGAAGATATCACTCCATACTTATGTCTTAGAGCAAAGTTATCGCAAGTAATTTTTAATAAGTTTACTTTACTCTTTATCTTTCTCGCTATTTATATTCATTTATTTGCAATAGTATTAAATTATTCAGTACGAAATGTACAATCATATCTTTCTTTAACTTGTACTACTTTATCCCAATCATCACTTACTACAAACAGCAGCGTTGAATTACGCAAATGGATCACTCAAACTTCATTACAATCAATTCAGAACCAGGTTAATGCTGTTAACTCTCAAACTACTGGAAATCTCAATTCAACATTATATAATATTTTAAGTTCATCTACTAATTATGTCTCTGTTTTATCAGATGGATATGATGAATTAGCAAAATCAGCTGCTAAATCAGCACTTAATGCAGCTATAAATTCTACAACTTCTCTTAACAACTGGTTAAATCAGACGTTAGGTGAAGCGGTATTAACAACAAATATTAACATTCAATCACTTAATAATGGTCTTTCCCAACTATTAAATGCTCTTAGTCAAAATTCAGAACTATTTTCCAACGTTCAGCTTGGATATGTTAAAGATTTAAATATAGATAATATCTCCAACATAACTCTTCCTATTGATGTGAACGAAAATCTATTGAAATTGGCTTCTCTAAGTGATTTTGGATTCCAATCAATTGCATCTACTACTTCCAGTAAGTTAAGTGAATTGTTTTCTAATGTCACTCAAACCAGTATTGAATTTGGTAATTCACTTTCATTAAATTATACTGATTCAGGAAATCCTATTCCTAATCCAAACACTGGTATTTGTCCGACTTCAAATTCTAATAATTCCGTAAATACAGTTTTTGAACAAATATTTGGTCAAATTGCCCAACTTAGAAAAACTTATATTGTTATGTTTAGTTGCTTTGCTGTTGTTTCAATATTCTTAGTTGCTCTTCATGAGTTCTTCCTTTGGAAGAACCTCTTACAGCAAGCAAGAATTTTAGGAACTCCTGGTAACTTCCGTGATCCAATTGATAGTATTATGGTTGGAACTCAACCTACAGTATCATTCATTGGAATGAAACTTGGTTTATTATTTGAAAATAATCAAACAAAGACCTTGATAAGATGGGCTGTATCATTTTCTCTATCATCAACAGGTTTGTTTTTAATTACATCAGCAACTTTCTTTATGATAATCTATTTATGTGAAACTAGCATGATACGTCTACTCTCAATGGCAGCTGATACAAAAATCATTGTAGATACTTCTCTTGGAAGTTCACAAGCATCGAATAGTAGTTTAACTAGTATGATTAGAGCCGTTAATAATGCAGTAAGTACTGTTCAGTTAAATACAAATAATCACCTTCAAGAAACTTTATCAGGAATTTTAAATCAAACTCATTCAATTTTATCCATGTTTGAGAACGATATGTCTAATAATCTTCGATTAATTTTTAATTCAACCAACATTACCTCTTCTTTCCCCTCCAATTGGTCCATCAAATCAAGTATTCCTGCTACATTAACATTTACTGAAGCAATTTATCCACAATTAGAGGCTGAAAATCTCATTCCTCCTTTACCAAGTGATTCAATCCTTTCATCTATTTCCTCATCAGGAATTCCATCAGAAGTAATAAGTTTAAAAGGATTAACAGATGTTCTCACCAATATTGCAAACGTTCACCTTAAACTTTCATTAATATTACTTAGCTTTTGGTGCATATTAGCTATCAGCTCAATAGCTTTAATTACCATAAAGAGTAGATAGTAGTTAGTTTATTTACAATGTTCATTTATTTATTTAATATATATTTCAAGTCCTAGTATTACATAATTTCAATTCTTACTACCTCTTCCTCCGGCTGAAGATAGCTTCTCTAACAAAGTACTATCAACTTGTACTTCAGGAAGCTTATGAGTTCCTTCACCAGTTGGTTTAGGTAAATGCCCAATGGCAATTAAGAAACTTAAATAGATACCCATTTGTTCAAGATCAACTCCTTTACCACCAGATAAATCAATACCAGTCCATTCACTATCTAATTTAAGCGATGTTTTAGCATTACGATCATCTAATTCTGGAGCTTTTGTACTTTGTGGTAGATTATCAAGAACAAAGTGTAATAATGGATACAAAGCATTATCATTAGAATCTTCAATAATAAATTTTTCTAAAGCAATTCTCCAAGGAACATAATCAGTTTCATTAACTTGGTATCCATAGCTTTGAAGAGATTTTAAAAATTGATTGAATCTTAACCTTGGATGGCCAGTAACGTGGGAAACAGTTAATTCTTTATTAGCAGGATGGAAAGCAGACGCAGTAACTACTCTTGCAACTTGATCAACAGGAACCATATTAACAGTATTGTTGATATCAGGAATATCACCTAATTGAATACAACCTTTAAGCATTCTGATTAAGAAATCATCAGTATTTGTAACACCAGATTTAGAATCACCAACCACATAACCAGGTCTTATAATAGTACCTCTTAAACCATGTTTTTCACCTGCTTGACGAATAATATATTCTGCTGCCCATTTAGATTGACCATAACCATTACCAAGTCCATTTTTAGAACCTTCAAGTTTATCAGACTCAAGGATACCTTCGCCACCTGCTTCAATAAGAGTATCAGATAATTCAACAAAATAATCAGTATCAAGAGCAGAAGTGGAGGAAACAAAGGTAAAATATTTTGGCTTTCCAGAAGTACAAAGATCCATAACATTAACAGTGCCAATAACATTTGGTCCACGGAGGGTAGAATATGGATAAACCCAATGAACAAGTGCACCATTATGAATTACTGTATCAATTGATGAAGTTAATTTTGTCCATTCTTCATCATTAAGACCAAAATGCTTATCTTCTAAATCACCAATAACTGGTTCAATCTTGGATTCATATTCATCTTTCCAAATACCATATGCAATAGAAGCATTCTTGATTCTTTCAAAACCTTTTTCTTTATCAGCAGCTCTAACATGAGCAAGAATCTTAATATTAAGATCACGTTCAAGTAAATCTTTTACAATAAATGAACCTAAGAAACCAGTTGCACCAGTAAGGAACACAGTAAGTTTATTTGATTTTTGTAATGGTTCATCTAAAGAAATATAAGTTGGTAATTCTTTACTAAGATTTTCAGCATCAGCAGAATAAGAAAGAGTTGGTTCACTTTCAGCAACTTCATTATCTGCTGTAAAAGGATCAATAATATTATCACTATTAAGAGCTTCAAGTTCTTTTGAAAATCCTGCAATTGTTGGTTCCTTGAAAATTAATCCAAGTGGTACATCTAAGAGTAATTTCTTTCTTATATCAAAAATCATTCTAGTAGCAAGAATTGAATGACCACCAAGATCAAAGAAACTATCAGTTGGTTCAATTGATAATGGGCGCTGGGGTAAAATTTCCACCCAGATATCTTTAACTTTCGTTTCCATTTCAGTAAACTTAATATTTGATTCTTCCTTATTACTAGTTCTAGTAGCTACTGCCGCTAATTGAGCAGTATCAGGGAATGGTAAAGCAGGTTTATCAACTTTACCATTTGGATTTAATGGTAACTTTGTTAACGGAACAATAACTGTTGGTACAGCATATGATGGTAATTTTCCACGGAGATAATTTTTAACTTCTTTAATTAATTTTCTATAACGTATTAAACCTTTAACAACAACATCAGAATCTTGTTCTTTTTCATCATCATCAATTGCTGACATAAATTCTTCAGTTTCTTTACGATTATGTGGTACAATATATGATACTAAAACTGGTTCTTCATCTTTACTACGACGAACTAAAGTAATATTCTCCCGAACATGAGGGAATCTGGATAAATGAGTATCAATTTCACCTAATTCAATTCTAAATCCACGAATCTTAACTTGATCATCTGCACGACCTGAACATTCAGTATTACCATCAGGAAGATAACGGCCTAAATCACCAGTACGATAAAGTCGATCACGAGGACCAAACCAATGTTCACGCCATGGTTCATTATTAGATTTTGCTTTATCTTGTGCAATCCATCTTTCATTATCAATATACCAATTATTAACAAATTTCTCTGCAGTTAAATCAGGTAACTTTAAATATCCTTCAGCAAGACCACCAGCACGAACATATATTTCACCAATTTCACCAACACCACAAGTTTGAGTACGATCATGTCTATTTACAACAAGAAGTTGAACATTCAACATTCCTTTACCAGCAGGCATAATATCCTTTTGACCTTGTAAAAAACTTGCATCTTTTGCAACTGATGCGACTTCAAAATATGAAACCGAACGTTGAGTTTCGGTTGTACCATACATATTTACAATAAAACAATTACGAGCAAGAGTTTGAAGTTTAAGACAATCTCTTTTAGTTAAAATATCACCAACAAAGAATGCATGATGAAGAGAAGGAATTTCATGAGTTGCTTGAGCAGATAACAATTGTCCCATGGCTGGAGTTAAATGAGTTACTGTTGCACCTTGAGTACCCATCCATTCAGCAAGTCTACCTGGAGTACCAATATCATCAGAAGTAGGTACAAGTAATCTAGCACCTAAGAAGAGAGGAGTAAAAATATCTCTTTGAATTGGATCATGGGCAATACCAGAAAGCATGGTGAATTTATCATTTTCACTTAAACCAAAAGTCTTTGCCATCCATGGGAAATAATAAGTTAATGAGAAATGTCTACCTTTAACACCTTTTGGAATACCTTCTGATCCAGAAGTAAATGATAAAGTAGGATTGCTATCAGGACCAACTAAAACATTAGTTGGTGATGACTTAAGTGATTGTACATGACTAAGAACATCACTTTCAACACCTTCAATTTTACCTCCAATTAAATTACCATCATCAAGAATCTCTAAAGCAGGAATCGTTGTCTTTAAATCTAATTCTTTAGAAATATATTCAGTAACTAATGGTGCTAATAAACCAGCCTTACGAAGAACAATAAGTGCATTTGGTTTTGCAACACTAAGATAAATGTTTTGACGAGCTGGTGGATAAGCAGGATCAATAACTGAGAATGTACCGCCAGCTTTTAAAACTCCCATAACTGCTACAACTAAATCTACACCTCTATAAGCATAAACCATTACAACATCACCAAGTACAATCCCACCTTTAACTAAATGGTGAGCAACAATATTCGATGCTTCATCAATTTGCTTATAAGTAAAAGTTCTATCTTTAGAATTTTCATCTAAGAAATTAGCTGTTTCAACTACACATGGTCTATCAGGAAATGCATTTGCATTCTTAGAGAAGATTTCATGAATTGGACCTTTAAATCCAGACCAATCAAGATCGGTTGTAGGATCTGGTAAAATTGACGATTGCTTTGGAGTTACTAAAGAAATAGAACCAATTTTAACTTCCTTGTTCATTGCTGCTTCATTAACGATCTTTAATAATTGTTCAGTTAAAATAACAATTCTTTCTCTCTTAAATAGTAAACTGTTAAAAGATACTACTAACTTATTATCAGATGGTTGAATAAAAGCTGAAATATCAGTAAGACGAGGATGTGATTTATATTCACCAAATTGTAAAGAAGATCTGTAAAGAATTGGTGATTCTTCTTTATTCTTCTCCTTAATAAATGCAATTAATTCATTTAAATTAATAGGGTTTTCAGTTGCAAAGGTTTCATATTCACTAATAGTCTTTAATAAATCAGTAAATTTAATATCCCCGCTAACATTGGTTCTTAAAACATATTGTCCTTTACCATCACTTGTACTACTACCAATTACAATATCTTCATCACCAGTTAATCTAAATATCAATACAGTAAAAGCAGTTAATAAAACATTAAATGAAGATGATCCTTCAAATTGTCTTAATGAAATATTAATTAACTCTGGAATATCTATTGAATATGAAGCTTCAACAACTTTTGTATCATTTTGTGTAACAAAATCAAATGGTAAAGCTGATACAGTTGAATTCTTCAGCTTTTCAGCCCAAGATGAAATAGACATCTGTACTGTTAGATATTGTACTTTGCCTCCGGCGGCCGGGCTCTGCCCGGACCCGTTGTTCGTCGCTGCGCGACGATTTGTTGAAATCTCAAACTCCGCCGGAGAGAGAACGGAGCAGCGAAAATACTCACTATTGTTTGATCAAGTGCAAATTCTTAGCAAATCGTTTATCTTTTCTATATATCAATGGGATTGAAATCTGAGATATAAATTCTTTGGATTTTCCTAAGGGTGTTTTAACTTTAAATATAATTGAAGATATAGACAATGAATATATATATATGACCGAGGAGCACTATGACTGAATTATTTTGTACAAGAGATCTGCAATTTTCACATCTTATTCGATTATATCTGTTTGGATGTTCATGATTGGCGCGATGTCGGCTATAAAATTAAACAGTAATAACGGTAAGTTAAACTTCGAAGTTGGGAGATAGTAAGGGAGAATGAAGAAGGGAAGCACATTAAATGTCATTTTCTGAGATTTGATGTTATGGAGAGTAAAGTATATATATATTAGAAAAGTTTGGAGGTCAACTGAATAGTAAATACAGTGTAAAATCAGTAACTATTTCAGTTAGCCCGATTGACACAAGCTCTCAATTTGAAAGCTCATCGTGTTCGATGCAAGTCCCTGATAATCAGGGTCTGGCTCCCAACCCTAATATATGCTTTTATGGGGAGATTCGATCTTTTCATCAAGCTCTTATTCTTATTTAAGTCTCACTGTCAAATATATTATTCATATAGTTACAGTTATCAATTATCTGGGGGTTCTTATTAACTTACAATCACAAAGTTTGGTGTTTATCTCAAAGTAGTTCTAAAAATATCACTCCCAGCTTAAAGTGAAGTATTCATATTGCCTAGTATAGTAGTATAGCTATGATTGTTCAATTTACTCTCTTCAAATATCCTTTCAGAATCATGGATTGAAATAGAAATCTCTGTTTAATTTATACACGATATTTATGTACTATCTTATAGATTATATAACAAATAAATAATTTAATTTAGATATCCTTCAACTATGTATACACCCTGTGACGTAATAATCTTTACTATGTAAAATCGCTTGACTGTGAAGAGCGGATTAAAGTCACACCCAGAAAATATTTTTGCTTGAAAAGCGAAGTGAAACATTCTTGTACTGGGGTATTACTCAGCCGTATTTCATATAGTAAGATTATTAACAGTAAACTAATTAGCTTAATTGTTCATTTTAAGGGCAGTCTTCGTAAAGACAAAGTAGAAAGTTAATTATGCTATGTAAGTTAATCAAACGAATAGATGAGATAAAAATCATATAATTATAAAACTCTCCTTCTTTTTGTCTTTTTACTTATTGTCAAGCCAATCTCCACTCTATGGATTAGGGTTATATTTACTATCACTATATACAAGAATCTGAATAGCGCCGCACATTCTATAACCATCATCATATTGAAGAATATCTAATTGAATTGGACATATTAATATTACATTGAACAGTATTAAATATATAATCATCAAGTGTGAAAAAGAATCTTTGCTAAAAGTTTTGGTTTATTTTTGATTAGTAGTTAGGTCTTAGATTGCCTTTGGAATTGAGTGGTTGGTTTAGACGTCAGATCATAATATTATCATAATGGCACAGAGGAAGCTTCAACAGTAAGTTCTCTTTATTCCTCGTTGAGGAGCGATGGAATTATGTTCCATCGCCATCCCTATTTAACAAAACTATATCTAACTTAAACAGAGAGATGGACCGCGTGTTCAAGCGGGTGGCAGAAGGAATTGCTACATTCGATAATATCTATGACAAAGTTCAAAATTCAAGTAATCATTCACAGAAGGAAAAGCTAGAAACAGATTTAAAAAGAGAAATTAAAAAGTTACAACGATTAAGAGATCAAATTAAATCTTGGATGGGTAGTAATGATATTAAAGATAAGAAGGCATTAACAGAACAAAGAAGGTTAATAGAGAATGAGATGGAAAGATTCAAAGCTTGTGAAAAGGAAATGAAAACTAAGGCTTATTCAAAAGAAGGATTAACTAGTTTTAGTAGATCAGATCCAAGAGAAAAAGAGAAAGCTGAAGCATCAATTTTTATTAATGAAATTTTGGAGGAATTAGAGACTCAAATGGAAAATCTTGAAGCTGAACAAGATAGTTTACAGTCAACAATGAAGAAGGGTCGTAAGGATACTTTTAAAAGTGATAGGATATCAGAAATTGAAGATACTTTAGATCGTCATAAATGGCATATTTCAAAATTAGAGATTATGTTGAGAATGATTGAAAATGGTACTCTACTACCAGAATCAGTAATGGATTTACATGATGATATAAAGTATTATGTTGATTCAAATCAAGATGCTGATTTTGCAGAAGATGAAGAAATTTATGATGAATTGAATTTAGAAGATGATCTTGATTTTGAACCTGAACCAATACCTGTTAAAGATGAAGGAAATTCATTGGAAGATTTAGCGATGGAATTAAGTAAAGAGGTTGAAAAAGAGAAAGAGAAGGAGAAGGAGAAAGAAAAAGAGAAGGAAAAGGAAAAAGAAAAGGAGAAGGAAAAGGAAAAGCAAAAAGTTGATATTCCAAATGGTATTAGCAACACTCCTATAGCTAAAAGAGTGGTATCTTCACCAAATACTTCAACCGTTGGATTAACTGGTAAATCAACACCAACACCTGCTGCTGCAACTTTAGTAACAAATCAACCTCCAGTAAATAAACCAATCGAATTAAGGTATGCATCAGTAGCTACTGGCCAAGCAGCAATTCCAAGAGGTTTATCTCCTTTACCTCCACCAAAAGCTCATGGTCCAGAATCAGCATCACCTTCTCCTGTAACAACAGCATCAACTATTCACAAAGGTCCTCAACCAGTAACTTCGTCTGCTCCAACTTCAATATCTTGGTCAGAAAGGCTAGATTCATCAAGAAAAGCTGATGAATCTAAAGCTTCTCCTTCAGCTAATGGTTCAGCAACTTCATCACCAAGATTATCAACTGTATCACCATTATCTCCAAGTTCTTCAGTTACAACAACAGGAGGTGTAAGTGGGCCAACAACAACAACATCTGGTAAAGGTGGAACCACCACTGCTACTCTATCACTGCCCACATTTTCTCTCCCTCCTGGTTTGCAGGATTTGGCGCATGCATTTGATGATGCTCGTAAGAGAATTGGATCACCAGCACCAATATCAACTATTAACAAATTATTAGAAGCATCATTTTTAAATTGCCCTGATTCTTTAATAGCTGATAGACCAAGATATTACCACCCAGAATCACCATTTCCAACTCCTCCTTATTATCCACAAGAACCATTAACGAATCTTGATTCTCCAACAATAATGGCTAAAATGGATATTGACACACTGTTTTATATATTCTATTACCGACAAGGCACATATCAACAATATTTAGCGGCAAAAGAACTTAAAAATAGAAGTTGGAGATTCCACAAGCTCTTCTTGACGTGGTTTCAACGTCACGAAGAACCAATGGTCATTAGTAGTGAATTTGAACAAGGAACATATAGATTTTTTGATTTTGAAGGGTCATGGATGCAAAGACGAAAAACAAATTTCAAATTTGAATATCAATATCTTGAAGATGAAATTTAAATGTAATTTGTATAGTTGGTTCTTTTCTTTAAAATAGTACGCATATTGTCATTATATAATGTTAATAGTATGACTAATGTTCATGAAGACACTAGCTGGCAGAGCCAGGTGAATGTCTACAAGTGTAATAAGATTTGAGATATATATATTATTAGCTAGCTAGTATCGATCTGATGTTTCGAGTAAAGCAAGTTAATTGATTCTGTATACCGTTGAATTGGGTTCTAGATTCTAGACCAACTGATGGTAAAACTCGATGTTTACCTGTCTTCTACGTACTCGAGATCTTCGGATATTGTCAATAATTCGGATCTAATAAGCTGAATAACGTTCTGTAAATCTACTAGAGGTTTTACTTCTAGCAAATACTATGATCCTTTTGAATGCCATCATCTATCCTTAAATGCGGTTATATATATTACTAAATCTCCTGAGAAGTTATAATAGAGAGTTAAACTAATTCTCTAAATCATACGCAACTATCTACTGTTCAAAGGACAATGGTAGGCAAACTCCTACCCAATGTAACCTCTAACGGTAAGTAAAATCTATAATATTAAATCTTAAATTACTACAAGTTTCAAATACACTATTTTTAAATTAATTTAGAAAGCCTTACGAAGAGGAGATCTTAAAGTTTGACCCTTGTGGAATTCAATAGTTTGCTTAGCACGTTGAGCAATTCCTTCTGGGGTGAAACCAAAGAATTCATAAACCTTTTGATATGGACCAGATGCACCGAATCTGTTAATACCAAATTGTTCATGAGAGTATTTTTGCCATCCAGAAGTGGTCATAACTTCAGCAGATAAGATTGGAACATTATCTGGAAGAACGGAGAGTCTATATTCTTCAGATTGTTTGTCAAAAGTAAACCAATCTGGTAAAGAAACAATACCAGCCTTGATTCCTTCTTTAGCAAGTTCTTTAGCAGCATCAACAGCAATGTAAACTTCAGAACCAGTAGAAACAATGATTACATCTGGATTTTCAACATGAACAAGAGTATAACCACCCTTAGCAGCCTTTTCGATAGAAGAACCTTCTAATTGAGGTAAGTTTTGACGAGAAAGAGCAATAACAGATGGGGTATGTTTTTGAGTAAGAGCTTGATAATAAGCAGCAGAAGTCTCATTACCATCAGCTGGACGCCAAACTTGAAGATTTGGAATAGCACGGAAATGAGCTAAAGTTTCAATAGGTTGATGAGTTGGTCCATCTTCACCTAAACCAATAGAATCGTGAGTAGCAACCCAGATAACTTGATGATGAGATAAAGCAGATAAACGTAATGCACCAGCAGCATAAGAAACAAAGTTCAAGAAAGTACCACCATATGGAATTAAACCACCATAAGCAGAAATACCATTCATAATAGCACCCATACCATGTTCACGAACACCGTATCTGATATATCTTCCAGAGTAATCACCAGCAGCATCAGCAGATGGTGGTTGGAAATCAACAGCAGATTTCCATCTAGTTAAATTGGAACCAGTTAAATCAGCAGAACCACCAATAAGTTCTGGAAGAGTATCAAAAATATCAGAAAGAACAGTTTCAGAAAGCTTACGAGAAGCAATAGCTGGATCAGAAGTAGTATAAACTGGTAATTTCTTTTCCCAACCAGCAGGTAATTCACCACTAATACGACGTTTAAATTCAGCAGCTTCAGCTGGGAATTCTTGAGAATATTTAGCAAGTAAGTTATTCCATTCAACTTCAAGTTCAGCACCTTTCTTTCCAGTTTTAGCATAATCATCATAAACTTCTTGTGGAATAGCAAAATTAGCTTCTGGGTCGAAACCGAATTTTTCTTTAATTTGAATGATATCATCCTTCTTAAGTGGAGCTCCATGAACACCATGAGTACCTTCTTGTTTAGAACCAAAACCAATGGTGGTAGTAATCTTGATAACTGATGGCTTATCAGTAACCTTCTTGGCTTCTTCAATAGCAGCAGCAATACCAGCTAAATCGTTATTACCGTCTTTAACCCAAATAGTATGCCATCCATAAGATTCAAGTCTCTTTAAAACATCTTCAGTAAATGAAACATTAGTATCACCATCAATAGTAATATGGTTATCATCATAGAAAGTAATAAGTTTACCTAATTTTAAGTGACCAGCAAGGGACATTGCTTCAGAAGCAACACCTTCTTGCATACAACCATCACCAAAGATAGAGTAAACATAGTTATCAACAAGGTTAAAACCTGGTTTGTTGAAAGTAGCAGCTAATTGAGTTTCAGCAATAGCTAAACCAACAGCATTAGCAATACCTTGACCAAGAGGACCAGTGGTGACTTCAATACCTGGAAGATCGTTTTCTGGATGACCTGGGGTACGAGAGTTTAATTGTCTGAAGTTTTTAAGATCATCTAAAGTAAGATCATAACCAAAAAGATGAAGAAGAGAGTATTGAAGAACACAAGCGTGACCATTAGAAAGAACAAATCTATCACGGTTAAACCATTTTGGTGATTTAGGATTGAAGTTTAAGAAATTTTTGAAAAGAACATGAGAAACTGGAGCAAGACCCATTGGGGCACCTGGGTGACCAGAGTTTGATTTAGCAACAACATCAGCCTAAGGTTTAGTTAGTATGTGGGGGTGGGGGTACCATAGTATTATTCAGGGGGTAGAAAATAGAGTGGGGGTTATAGAAATAGGGTAAGGATAAAAAAGAAGGTTGAAATATTTAAAGATTTTTTCATGCATTCTCTTAAAGTACGGCTCTGTCTCCTACTACCACCTCTAGCATTTAACCGGAAAAAAACCATTACCTCCCAACTGAAAAACTGCTGCAACTAGCACGTATTTTATTCACGTTCCTCAACAAAACCCGTGCCTGGGTTAAATTGGTGGGGAATCCGGGAAAAATGCATATGCAGAGATGTGAGATATGACCGACGACAAGAGAGAAGAGTGAATTGCATAGAAGAAATTACGGATAAATAATTAGATGGTTGATGATGAGACGGAAGAGTGAAACAATTGAAAATGGTTTGAATTAGGTGAGTTAAAAAAATTCATTATGCTTCTGCTGTAGATTGAATTGAACTATAAGTTGCTAGTTGCATAAATGACAATTATTGATTGAACAGTGGTGGCATCAATATTGAATGAATGGAGAAGGTGAATATGAAAGAACTGAGTTGACCATAAAGAATAGTAAAATTATCAATCTAGCAAATAAATTCCAACTAATATACCATAGAAGACTCTAATTGCCGAGTTTTAAATGATATAAACTTATATTTGCTGTAAATTTCACCTTATCAATTACATCTTTAGTTATCCACTTCCCCAACTTGATTATCGAATCCTTCATTTTCTCTTCCTCATCATATCAATTCGTCTTCTTCATCAAACCCTTTTTACAATATCTTCCTTTACTCTTCTCTTTTCCATCCCATACTACCCAAATTTCAAAACCCCCAGCTTCTCCAGCCTCCAGCTTCTCCAACATATAACTTACAGCTAAAACACGGATGGTGTTGATGGCTTTTTCATCAATAGCACTAAAACTTGGTGACATTTTTATATATTTCAATTTATTTATTAAATTTAAAAAAATTCCTAAATTTGTAGAAAAACTACTAAGGAGAAATGCTGTTCCTTTTATATAATTTAGATTGGAATTAATTGATCCACACACTTCTCGAATTACAGGAGCCAAAGGGAAATAATCAACCTAATTGGAGGAATAACCCTTACCCTTACGGAACGCTTTATTCGGCATTGGGACATTATCAACGGATTAGTGTTTTCCGTATAGGAAGAATGGGAGAATAACCCGGGGTAAAAGAGGGTGAAAAAAAAGTGGTTTATGAGTAAACGATTATCCCAACGAATCAGGGAAGACGTGGGATAAAGTTGGGAAGGAAATATATTGTAAACCGTTTTATGTATTTTCCTTTGCTATATAAAATCTAAATCTGGAATTATCGTTAAATTGGCTATGTAGATAAGAATAAAATGACATTTTTTGATTGCCCAGAAGTTTATTCTAATAGAGTTAGGATAATGAAATTAGTAATGAATTATACATGAGTTCAGGACTTTTGTTTAAGAGTAACAAGGGCCAGAGTTCGGAGTTTTCGGAACTAAAAGAGATAACAAGAATCATCAAGGCAACCTGAGGTTGACGGAAATGATAACTTGAAATTGGTACAAGGTTTGTATATATAGTTATATTGTTATATTGTTAATACAAGAAGGAATGGCAGTAGCGGTAGGCCAGATCAACTGGATGGGAATTTGGGTAAGGGTTTGAAATATAAAAAAAAACGGTTGTTGAGAATCGAAATGAAACCAGCTCATTTAAGTATAAAAAAGGGAAATAATAAGTGTCCAAGGGAAAGTAGTAGAAGTGTAAATTTGTTGAAAAGAGTAAATGTAAATGTAAATTTGTATAATAACCAAGTAAAACTAAAATATACTTATAAATAAAATGCATTGTTTTTTTAAAGAGTGTTTGTTGAATTTGTCTAATTCGTAAACGGTTTACGTTTATATTCATCTCTAATTGTCGTTTTCTAACAGTTGTTTTCTAAATTCCATCCTATTTATGTTCATATTTATCATCAAATGGACTAGATCTTCCTTCATCAGAACCAATGGTTGGTTTTACAAAATATTCTTCTTCTTCTTCATCTCCGAAAAATTGTGGAGAAGTTGCGTATAAATAAGCTTCTTGTGGTAAATCATCAGCTACATATTCTACTGATTCTCTTATATAAGTTTTACGACTTGATGTTGAAGGCTTTGATACTGATGATCTTGTAGATCTTGTAGAAGTTGGTCTACTTGGTCTTGGTGGTGGTATTGATTTGGATGTAGATGAATTATCTTCTTCATTAGCATATGGAAATGAAAGGTCAAATCCTGTAGAGAATCTAACATTTAATGGCTTTGGATCATTTGGTAAAGGAATTGATGGTGGGTTGGATGGTCCATTTGATGGAATTGGTGGTGGAGGACCATCTTTAACCTCGTTTTGTTCATTTATGCTATTTGCTTTATCGAATTTGTTTGATGTAGTTGTTCTATGTAAAACTGAGGAAATATGTAATGCTGTTCTTGAAATTCTTGAAGTAGTTGATTTAATACTAGCACTTCCAAGTGGGCTACTGGCATTAGGATTAGAAGGAGGACTACTAAGAACACTATTACTACTACTACTAACAGGGGCAGTAGTATTAGCACTAATACCAGCAGTACCATTACCAGCAGTACCATTACCAGATTCATTAAAAGCACTACCTAGCATACTATTTAATCCACCACCACTAAATGCTTTACTAAATGCACTACCTTCATGCTCTTCTTCTTCAATCAATTCTGATTGTAAACCTATAGGTTGTGATTTACCTATTCTTATAGATTTTGCTCCAGTTAATCTCATTGCTTGTTGTGCAGATGGGAATATTGTACTATTAGTAGAATCCCTATTACCACCTTCTTCTCCTAATGCTTCTTGAGTATTCAAACTTAACCCTGGATTTGGTCTTGGTCTAACTACCACCCCAGTACCTAATTCTACTAAATTAGGTTTCATTGGAACTGCAGTAACAACATCTGATGGAACATAAGCAGACCCTCTATAATTGGTCGTTGCAATACTTGCACGAATATTATCATCTGTACTAATTTGTGATTCTCTTAAAATATCTGATGCACTGAAAAATTGTTCAGTTGGATGGTGTTGTCTACTAGTTACTCCTGGAATATAAGCAATTGGAATAATATTTGAACCTCTACCAGTATTAACACTACTCATTGTAACTGATGATAATCTTGCTGATTTAACATCACTCATTCTTTGCTTTTCAAAAAATCCTGCTTCTGCATCAACATTTGGAGTTATATTTGGATCAATATAATCTTGATCTAACATCATTAATTCTTCTTGTCGTTTTTGTCTGGCACTTTCACTATATACAAACTTCCATAATAAAAATGATAAAATAATAGCAAATGCTGCTAATCCACCAACAACTCCACCAGCAATGGCACCAGTATGAGGTGAACTACTTGAACTTGTATTCCCACTATTACTACTACTAGTTCCTGAATTATTGGGGGTGCAAATTATTTTTGGACATTGTTCACATGTTGGGATTGTAATTACACAATCTTCGTTGGCATTACAGTTACAAACAGGTGGGGAGCTCGGGCAAGATATACAAGATCTTTTTACAAAGCTGAATCCTTGATTTTCAATCATTCTAAGAGAGAGTTAGTAAGGAAGAGAGAGGGATAAGGTTGATGAGGTTGATAAAATTGATGTGGATGATATGATCAACTAATAGACTTTTACTCCCACCTCTATTCCTAGTTTTACCTTTCTTTTAACCTATTATTCCTACTAAACAATAGTTACATTACATCTCCTTGTCATATTCTCCTTCACAACCACTTTTATAACCTTCTTAACCCCTTAACATCATATCTAACCTATATAAACCACCAAAATCAAAATCATTTCTAAACTTACCTTGTTCAACTAACTACTATTCAGACAATAACCAGCACTGTCTTCATAACCTCTTTTTTCTTATTAAATTTAATTTCCTTCTCTTTTTCAACTTTTCCCCTTTTGCAAAATAATTTCTATCTTTAACTTCTTAGGAGATTTTTCCCCTTTTTGGTTTGATATGCTGTATCTTCGCACTGGCCGCTGTAAGACGTGACACTGTTCTACCCCCTTACCCTAACGTGAGATTCTTGACACAAATTGTTTGCTGATCCTGCAAGAATTCTGCAGGGATAGGCTATTTAAATCTCAAACAACGCGAGGCAGGCAAGATTAACGGAAACTGGTTATGAAAACGTTTAGCGTTATTGTGGTATTTATTTATAGAAGTGTATCTTTCATCGAAGTAAATTATCAAATTTAATCCATATTTAATCTTCTTAAGATTGACGTTAATTATCTAATCAAAATAACAACTAATATGGACGAAACATAGTTAATTATTTAGATGGGTTGTTTAATTGAACTTTACTTTGCTTACTTTGTAGTAGTTATGTATTAGTGCGCGGTGTAACACACGCGTTGAGGGCATATACCGTAACGTTAAGTTATAGTACGGTTAGTTTTATGCTGCTACCCCTGATGTGGCAGAGAAAACAGAGGAAAATGCATATAACAGGAGGTGTATTCCGAGAGCCGGTGTTTTGTTTGAGTAACAAACTATTGAATTCCCTTGGGTCGTTATTAAATACCAGTTTGGAATGCTTATCAATTTGAGTTATTCTCGGATGTTGTTTTTTAATTTTGTTCTGTATCTTCCCGTTTAATCCGAATTAAAGGGGTTTTTATAAGAATAGATATGACCTGGTTACCTGAGTGGCTTGCAATAAGCCATATAATCCTCCTATATAAAATAACGTTACCGCTGCAGGTATAAATAGCTTTAGCTTACACTTTCTAGATAGTCCTATATACAATTAATTCAATAGTATAACCAATAACGATTAAGATAAGTAATGGAAAGATGGAACTTTGTAAAAGTTCTCCACATCGTTTAATCCTTGAGCTAATTCGCTCATAAATAGATATGGCGTGCACATATAACTATTGCTCTCTCTTTCAGACTCTGAAATACCTGCAGATTCTTGGACCTAACGATTGTATGCGTTTATATGGCTATCCTTATCAATAGTATCTTAAGTATATCAACAGAAAACGGTTAAACGGCGCTACTGGCTGTGGTAAACGACGGATAAGGACTCTGATTTTACACTTGACAATTTTTATTCATAAGTGAGAGGGTATTGGCATTCCCAATTACATAGCTAATAGTATATACTAATAGAACCGTTCAATTCAATTGATTAATTAGATTTGAACGCTTACCCAGCAAATTTATATACCCTAAAATTATCAGATACCGTAACCTCACCTATTCTATAAACTTCGTGAAGTTAGCAGCAGCTACCTAATTATGCATAACTAGTTGATTTTGATAATTGAAAGTTATATCTGCATATGATATCGAATCATAATTGAGGTGAAATAATTAATCTAATTGTTCAGCTATTGATCTATTAATAAAAATGTCTTCAGCAGAACTACAAAAGGTAAGATATCCATTATAACATCATACATCACCTCTCTCTAACATATTTCGTAGATCATAAGTGAAGTTGAACAAAAATATGCTCGCACACAAGCAGACCTTCAATTAGTACACTCACAAATAACGTCAAAGAACCGTGAAATTAAACTTATAGAAGCTACAACAGCACAATTAAAAGAACAAGTACCAGAACCAGAAACAACAGTTTGGAAAGGAGTTGGGAAGATGTTTATTTCTACCGATATTGGTACATACATGAAGAGTCTTGATAAAGAAAAGAAAGATGCCCAAGAACAGTTAACAGCACTTGATAAGAAACAACAATACCTCGATAATACCTTTAAAAATGTTAATTCTGCTATCACTGAACTTATGAATCGTAGTAATTAAATTTCTCAAAATGACCTATCCATACTTTGTCCGGCGGGTTGGGCTCTGCCCTGACCCGTTGATCCACACTTCCCACTCGGATTCTAAACGGATATAGCTCGAACAATTCTAAAAGCTTCTTCGCATAGCGAAGACCAACGGGTCCGGGCAGAGCCCGGCCCCCGGAGGCAATAACAATGTCGAGAAAAATATTATTTATTTAGTTTTTATACCGCGCTATATCCACCACGGGAAGTTCCACCTGCGAAGGTATTGGCAATTTTCTTTGCAAAATCTCTAACAAGATATGGAACATCTCTTACTGCATCAGAATGAGGAAGAAGTTCTACTCCTGATAATCCATATCTATTATAATTAATCCATGCACTTCCAATTACATAAACTGAGAACCCTAATACGAAGAGAATAAAAAGCCATGTAAACCATCCCCAACTACTTCCTGAAGTATCATCATCTCCACCATTCTTATCCTTATTTTTATCTCCACCATCTTTATTTTTATCACCATCTTTATTCTTATCGCCATCTTTATTCTTATCGCCATCTTTATCCTTATCACCATCTTTATTCTTATCACCACCATTATCACCTCCTTTATCTCCATCCTTATTCTTATCTCCTCCATTGTCTAATGGGCATGCCTTTTTGGAACTCCATTTTAATTTTAAAACTTGTTCATTCCATGATACAAAATCAAGCTTTTCTTCATTATTATCTACACAGTAAAAGTCAATTTCTGCTTTTAACGATTCAAAATCACCCCATTTACCACCAGAAAGTTGTACATGAACCCCATTATTGTTTTCAATTTTTGATGAGGTTGCACCTGATTGAATGCCATCAAAATCTCCTGCTACTGGAATGATTTGTGTTATATATGTTGTGCCATCCTTATCCAGTTTGACGGTTTGAATACCACATATTTGACTTCCTTTTGGACAAGTATTCTCCGGTAATTTACTAAGATCCAATTCTTGGCATGGGTCGATATACCAGGTTGTATTTGTTAATGATGGTGGAGTTTTATGAGCATATGAAATTTTATGAACACCTGAGAGATCTTTTAAATCAAACGAATGACCCTCGAATTGTGGTTTACAATTAAAAATAGCTGTAGATGGATTGATATTTAAAGATAATGATATTATTGTTAAGATGGATAACCAAGACATTATGAAGGAGTTAAAGAGAGTGAATAAATGAAAATATGATGGTAAATAATGACCTTTAAGATTGATAAGGTTGCTAATAAATATTGCTTTTAAATCGTTTAATTAGTGTTAGGTAGAAGAATATAGTATATCCTTTACTCTCTCTTCAAATCTATCAATAAGAATGTGTGAAATTCAGTTCTAATAGTCTCTTCTTCACTTATCTTTAAAACTATTTATTTCGTGTGCCTATCGTTCAACTTATATCAGTTGGCATTATAATATACGGCTGGAAATTTTTTTGCCTCTAAAAGATGCCATTTAATACTTCACTGCTGCAAATGCTGAAATAGGAGTTAGGTTAAGCAGTTAGGACCCTGCCAACGTTAAAGCTGTTAAATTAGAGTGCACTATACCTATAAAGGAATTTCTTAAAACGAAACTCTTAAACAACATCCTCGCTTCGCGAGGAACAACGGGTCCGGGCGGAGCCCGGCCGCCGGAGGCTAAAAAGCGACAGTTTACAACGAAAGATCATAATCGTCTAATATATTTTCCTACAAAATAAAAACAAATAACTTTTAAGAAACAACTAATGAATCATGCTTATTAATTGCTTGAGTTAAAACTTGGTTACTTCTAAATGTTAAGCCCTTTGTTTTTTCAATTACTTGTTGGTAAACATTTGTAACTGGATGATTCATAATAACTAAATCTTCAGATTCATCAATCTTAGCATCAATTTTAGTACCTTGAATTAAATTAGCAATCCATTTTTCTCCTTGTTCAGTAGAAAGATTCAATCTTTGTGATAATTGATTAACATCAATTCTTTGATGAATTCTACAGTATAATTCAGAAATTAAATGACGAGCAGATTCTAAAAATGAATCAGCACAATCAGATAAGAAGAAATCGTTTTGAAGGATAATCTCTGCTTCACTTAATTTAGCTTGTGCTTCTTCGAAATCAAAATCGATATATAAAGCTCTAATAAATTCAGTTAATGGATCTTGATATTCATATTTTTCTTGTCCAACAACTCTAATTAAATCTTTAAGACGTCTTTGGAAATTAGTATTATTATGATGATGAGATGTTGAAGGACCTTTATTCATTGATACAACTGCAGCAGTTAAATAACGTAAAATCCATGGACATGATGCTTGAATTGTTGAAATATATGATGAAGAAAAGAATAAATCACACAATAATTCTTTACCATTTTCAATATTGAAAAATGGGAATAAAGACCAATGAATGATCCAAGTACGGTGATGAAGTTGAGTTAATGGGTCAGCAAATGAACGTTGATCAACAATATCTCTTAATTTCTGTAATTCTTCAATAACTTGTTCCCATTGCAATGTTAAAATATCAGAAGCAAATTTACCCCAAGTAGCAGAAGTAATTAAATTTGAATCTGTAGTAAGGATTCTTACGTGATATAATAAATCTGAAGCAGGATGATATTTTCCACAATTATATTGTAATTGACCATATTTATAAAGATCATTAATCATTTCGCTTGTAATTTGATAATTAGTTTCTAAAAATTGTAAATTAGCTACTTTATCTTGCTTTAAATTAGCTCTTGCTTCAGGGTCTTCGAAAACTTCTAAAACTTTAGTGGTTGATTTTTCATATTTCTCTAATTGTTTTAAAACATCTTCTTTATGTCTAGTTAAATCTTCAGGAACATTATCAGATCCATTAAGTTCTTTCCAAAGACTGATGGTGTAATCAACCATAGCAGAATCTTTAAGAAGATCAAATTTTAATTGTAAAAGAGTCTTTTCATCATAAAGCTCTTTTGAAGATAAAGATTCAAGAAGAGGAAAGATCAAATGTCTATCTAAAAATGGCATAAGTTTTTCAGTAAGGTCATATTTAGTAGCAATTTCTAAAGCTTCAGGTGATAAAGGTTCACGAGGTTGTTGAGTTTGAGGTTGAGACTCATTTTCAACTGGGGTTTCTGATGACATTTTGGATAATGTTGAAAAGAATTACTATTACTATGATCTGGTATGATAGTGAAATATCAAATTTTCAAGTAGAAATGTTTGATACGGCGGAAGGTAGGGTAATAGGTGGGTAGGTGTTGGGTATGTGGTCCTCATATGATGCTAATGTATGGGAAGTATTACTATAAAGAGGGTGGAGAAGAGAGAGTAGAGTGGTGAGAAAGGGTGTTTGTGCGAGTAATTACATCCATCTCCCAGATTGAAAAATTATTAGTAAAAAAAGGTAAAAATTTATGATAATATTGATAATTTTTATAAAGACTAAATTCAGAGATTATATAATTTAGAAAGTAGAAAGTACTTTGTCGGTTACCAAATCTTACTGGTGTGTACTTCCTTAGCCTTAGCACGGCAGAATTGATGCTTCTCACTCCGTAACGGTTCTCAATAACCAAACCGCCATGAACCAGGTCCATAGTTAAAAGTTTAAAACAATAAAAGTATATAAATCAATATAAATCAATTTATTTGTCTAAAATCGGGCTTATAGTGGCCTAATGTCAATATCATTATCTACCGATAATAGAACTGATACCGACGATTAGCACTAACAAACTACCTTGCTAGTTGGTGAGTATATATAGTGAACAACGTCCGGGCTCTGCCCAGTCGTTGAACATAGGGCACTTGCAACAATAATATAATTTATTTTTTACCGAAAAATGACATTAACGATGATTGACCTTTACCAACTCCTTTTCCTTTAGATTTAGAAGGAATTTTTCTTGGTAGAGGTTTCTTCTCAATGCTCTTTTTCACTGCCGTAGCAGAATCATCTTCTCCTTCTGAATCAGTTACCCATACAACTTCAGTAGTAGTAACCAAGTATCCCTTTTCATTCTTCTTATGTACTACTTTTTCAACTCGTTTTCGCTTCTTGGTTTTATTAGTAGTTAAAGTTGATTGTGGACTAGGTGCAGGTTCAGGTAATTCATCAGGTTGTGTTTCTTCATTATCAACATCCATGGTATCCTCTTTTTCAATACTATCATTCTCACTTCTTTCACTTCTTTCACTCTTTTCTGTTTCAAGTTCTTTTTCATTTATATTTTTACCCTCCTCTTCTTCATCACTCATATCCACAAATATACTTTCCAATGCTAATAATTCCTTCTCTCTTTTATCTGCTACTTGACGGCTTGTTTCTGAATCCTTGACATCTGCCATTTCAATATCATCATCATGATCAGCAATAACCACTTTTTCAGGCTTTGGTACTCTCCTTGGTTTAGAAAGTTGGGCAAAAGGATCTGGTTTAGAACCTGATCCATCTTTCCAACCACCTTTAAAAGCACCAAATGCATCAGACTTACCAGTTGTAGATGATTTTTTTGTATCTGGTTTAGTAGTAATAGTGCTGGCTGTGGTAGAGGTGTTTAAAGCTTTTGTAGATTTAGAACTACCAGTATCATCTGAAATGCTAGTAGAATTCACAGGTTTAGAAATACCAGCAGAATTTAAAGACTTAGAATTATTCATAGCATTTGTAGGATTAGATTTAACAGCGCTTCCAGTAGCTGGAGTAACAGCAACAGCTTTTACCTTTGTCTCTATCAAATAACCATCATCTAATAATGGATTCTTAATAAAACCAAGCTTTACTTTATCACCACAATTTAACTTCCTATCTAAATTTTGAGCTTGTAAATCTAAACTGCTTAAAACAGAAATATTAGAATTTGACGGTGAAATACTATAAATATGAATTGAAGAAATAAGGTTGAATTGATCTTTAACTGTTTCAAGTTCATCCTCTGATACTAATACAATCGATCTTTGATTATCTTTAGCTCCTGTTAAAACATAAGTTGCTTGCAATTTGCCTTTATTACTATTATAAAATTTCCATAAATGTCTAATTGGTTAGTATTAAACGGTAGCAATATAGAGATATTTGAATTAACTTACTCTTTTGAGAGATTCACATGGATTTTGGACTTCCTACTTAATAACCGATATGAAACCTAACTGTTAGTCCTTACTGTTTCTATCTTTGCTCACCGAGCGGATCACAACATACAGCTTGGTTATCTCCAAATATCAGTCCTCTAAGGACTTCTTGAGGGTCTAATTCCGTCATTTATAGGTGATAAATTCGAAAATATAGGCAAATGAACTGCTAGTTACTTAAGAGTGATTTACGCGTTGAGATCACGAACACCAATTTTGAAAGCGCGCGGAGCACGCATGATGCACAGTTAAATTGAAATCTATGATGGAAGAATAATATCAATAACTATATATATATAGTAATAAAACCAATTGAACTTTTCACGTTCACCTTGTTCCCACTTAAAACTTTATAGTTCATCAAGCTTATTATTCATAATAGAATATAATACAGATAATCATTCCAATATTTACACCTATGGTAAGATTCATTTCAATGATAAAAATACTCTACTTACCTTTATAAGAATATACGAAACTCTAATCGAAGTATTGTAATTGCAGCAGTTATGGTGATTTAAATTATTTAATATTGAGAAGCGATGGAGCGGACTCTTGACTTTTGTTACATCCGCAATAGGATGAATCTCTGCACTGGTTATAGCAAGAATGAACAAGAGATAAGCATATCCATTTTACTAGCAAAATTGGAATTTCGAACAATTCGAGAAAAGCGAGTCCGAGCAGAGCCCGGCCGCCGGAGCCAATCACCCAATATATATGTATATATAATTTATTATTACAAATATAATCCTCCAATCAATCTTCTACTAAATTATCAATTAATTTTAATGAATTCTTGATAATCATATCACCTATATTTGTTAGTACTTGCTTGCATTTTGAGATTAGGATTTAATACTCACTTTCTAGTTTAACCATCGCATCCTCAGCATCAGGTTCAAGGCCAAGCCATTTTGGACTTTCTCGTTCAGGTAAGTTATTCACCCATTGCATAAAACTATTAATATCACTTCCTTCTGGAACTTGAGTTAAAGATTCTCCCTCTACTAACATGTACCCAGTAGAATAAGCTGCTTCATTAAACGCTCTACTAATAATTGGTAATACCCGTTCTTCATCTTTCAGATTATCAACCTTTGCTCCATAGATTGTTTTCGTAAGCAGTTCCTTAAATGCTTTCCATGGAATTGAACTTGGCGATATATTACTACGATTCTTACTAACATCTTCAATCCATTTATCAATAATAAATAGTCCACTTTCAAAATCAGCATCATTAAAGTTATATGGTTTTGACCAACCAAGAGGTACAAAACTAAGTCTTTCAACCATAACACTATGAACCCATGATAATAAATAATAAAGTCTTGCTCTTTCGACTGGTAATTTAGAGAATCTATTAGTTGGTATTGCTTCTAAGGTTTGTTTCATACTTGATTTAATTCCACCAGTTCTTTCAAATGTTAAAATTCTTGAAACTCTCAATAGAGTTATTGGTATTGATGCTGTTAATGGTACAGTAAAGAACAATCTAAAGTTAAGATGCTTTTGAATGGCTTGTAATTTTTTCTCCATTCCTTCTACCCAATCTGGCGATAAATGAAGATTTTGTAATACTACCCAGAATCCTTCTCTTGATGCTAATTGAATTGTCTTTTCTGCATTTATAATACCTTCATTTGAACCCATTGAAATTACTTCACATTTCTGATTTACTCGCTCCACTAATAACTCTACTTTATATGTAGGATCAGTTCCTTGATCAGAACATAGTGCAACGGGAGTTGAGCTACTGGTTTGATTAAGTACTATAGTTTCAAATTCTTCAATGGAGTTAGAAGGTAGTTTACTATTGAATAAGTTGGACCAGATGTTAGTTATAATAGTAGTCATTTTACCTGGTATGGTAGCTCTAATGAATAACAATTCATTGAACCATTTTTGTATTTCTATAAAAGTTAGTATTTATATATAATTTAATATATATTTAGATGGTGGTCGATTTTGTTCATACTTACCTGTTAAATCATTGTTCCAAATATTTGGAATTTTGTTTTCTAACAAACAATCTAAAGATGTACTCTCGTTAAGTTCTGATCCTATCATTTCAAATGGGAATATATCTTTAACATTTTCTAACCATCCATCAGAATTAATATTAACTACATCTAAATTATTCAATCTTTTAAATAGATTAACATCATATCCATTACAATATAACTGAATAAGTAGTACTAGTAATAGCCATTTATCGGTTTTCAATAATGTGTGTGATGCTCTATTATAAACTTCTAGATATAATTTCTTAATCAACTCTTCTACTCTTCCATTTTTATCTACCAAACTCTCATTTGCCAATATTGTTTCCATTATTTGTAAAAAGAGATCTAATGAAAATTGATAATAATTATTTAATAAGCTTAACTTCTCCAAGATAGCAAATATCATTCCACTATGCTTCGTTAATGGTTCATATTCAGACATTGTATTCTCTATTACTTCCATAACTAATCGAGTTTCATCCATTCTCTTACTAACTTCATTAGCTTCAACTTTAATCGTTTCTAAACTATCAACTATTGAATCATTATCTAGTATATCCCCTTCTGAATCATTCAATTCTTGCAAAAGATTAACCTCCAATTGTCTTAAATGTACTTTATATTCTCCCTGAAGTTTAACTAATTCCTTACGTTTCTGTTCTATATCAGGTCTTTCTGATTTTAATACCATATTCAATGCTTGACTTTCTAAACTACTTCTTGTAATTGTAAAATTTATAACTGTAGTTCTACTAGAAACATGAGGTGGAATAATAACAGATGGATCTCTTGAAATCAAATATAATTTAAAATCACTTGAAAAATCGATATCTTGTTTACCGAGTTCAATTAATGTTCTACCACCAGTCTTTTTATACTCTTTATTAAGCACTTGGCTAATAATTGGATCTAAATATTCTGCATCTTGAATCAATATTGGATTACCAAATCTTAATGCACTTTCAAGGTGTTTAACAAATGAATCATTCATAAAACTTGTAATTGTTAACTTTCTCTTTTCATGCTTCTTCTGTAAAAATTCAACTATTCTCATAGTTGGATCGATAATAAATGGATATCTACTGTATCTTTCAATCATTATTGCATTTTCAACACATAAATCATCAACTGGAAGGGAATTTTCATGCCATTGCAATCTTTGTTTGCCAGATGATAAATATTCAGAAAGAGTATTTACTTTTTCAAATGAAATATTACTTTGTTCAAAATAATTATACCAAATGGATTTTAAATGGTTACGAATTTGCTGATCAAAATATCCACTATATGCTAACATCGCAGCATTTAGTAAACTGTTTCCTGTTAAGCATTCATTCTTTGATTCAAATTCTTTAATACTATTTGACCATCTTTCCTTTTCAGAAGATAAACTATCAACAAGCTTTACGCTTCTATCTACTTTATGTTCAACAATATTCATTTCATTCTTAATAACCTGTGCTTCAGTAATGAGGTTTGCATAATCATCTTTATATAATTCAATACTCTTCTCTAATTCTTCAATCATATCGGAAATAGCTTGTGCTTGTGCTTTTGTTTGAACTGCTTCATTTTCTAATTGATAAACTTCTTCTCTTAGTGGACCAACTTCTTCTAAAATTGATGAATAAATAACTTGTGCTTCAACCCATTGAAGTAAAGGACCACATGCTTTAGAAGCTCTATTAACAGATTCAAAATTATAATTGGGTAAAGAAAGATATTTATTTTCCATATACTTCCTCAATTGGGGAGTCATTTGAGTTTCATTATCGAAATTAACAATACTAGCAATAAAATCATCTCTTCTAATATATTGTTGAACATCTCTCCAAGTTTCAGTATGAACTCCTAGCATAAAACAAACTGATTCTAAAGTCAATTTAACAGCTTCTGGTGGATTACCCATTGATCTTAATTCAGTTAAATGTTGCTTTTTAATATTACTTACACTCTTTTGTGCTTCAATAACTGCTGGTTCTGCTCTTTCTAATTCATTTAAAACAACCTCTTGTCGTTTAGAAATCTCCTTCTCCTGAATTTCAAGAGCTAATTGAATTTCAATTGATGCTTCACGTTTCCTTTCTGCTTCATTTTGATCTGAAACCATCTGCCTTAGCATATCTTTTGCTTCTTGGCTTTTCTGTTCAAGTTGCTTCTTCTTTTCTGCTAATCCAGCACGTAATTCTCTTACTTTTAATACAGTTCCTTTAATCTTGTCTAAACCAACATTAAAATGACGTTGCTGATCTTCCAGCGAATCCTTCTTTTCAATAAAGATATTAAGAAAGTGATTAATAAAGTCAATGAAATCACCAGGAGTGGTATTAATTTTAACACCATTTCCATTATCCGAACTTAAATTCTTAACAGAATTATGAACAAAGACGATTGAATGGAGTATTAAATCTCTAAAAGTAGTTGGTGGTGGTAATGTAGATATTGGTTTGAATGTGGAAGGTAACTTGAATTCTGGTTTATCAACATTGATTGAATCTATAACTGATGATGATAATTCATAAAGAGTATTGTCAGACCAATCTCCCATCCAGTTAATTACACATCTATTGAAAAGTGCTGGTGAAGTAGTTACATGAGAAGATAGGTCTGAATCAGGTGGATTCATTGTGAAAATTATATGCAAATTACGAACAATTTCTGAAGTAAACCATTTATATAATTCATCAGAAGAATCAAGATTAAGACCTTGTCTTAACGCACCTTCTTTACAAGCAGTCATAAGCGCTGCAAATTCATCACCTTCAAATAATCCAGGAACTTCACCATTTGCTAATAAAGTATTCATTCGTTCAAGGAAAGAAGTTTCTAAAATATTTGATTCATCTAAGATAAAGCATGTCTTTTCACCATTACAACCAGCTCTTTTTAAGATATTTCTTAAATCAAAAGTAAATTCTTCTTCTCCATATCTTCTTGAAGTTTTTAATTGATGAACTTTGATTCCATTCATCCAAGCAACAAATCTAGATAAAGTGGTCTAAAAGTTAGTAATTCCATCTCATAATCAACCGATCTTTAATATACAATCATCAAATACTTACCTTTCCTGATGAACTAACACCAATTAAAATCAAATGACCTTGAGGTTGCCTAAGTACTCGATCAATTCTTAATACATGATCTAACAGTTCTTCAAATAATACTAATGGTGTATCTAATTCCTCTTCACAAAACGTTCTCATTCTAGCTTTAATAAATTGCCTTAAAGTTTCTTGTTCTACTGGTTTATAAGTTCTAGATAACCAATTGGAATATAACAGTGGAGTCTTTAATGCAATTTGCAGATTTGTACCTAAGAAATATTTAGATGCAACCTGGTAAATCATATTCCAAGTCCAATTCTTTTCATCCTGATGAATAAGACGATCATTAAATAATCGTAGTGCTTCATGTGCCCATAGTCTTACAAGTCCTTCATCAGAAAGTTCATCCCAATATCTAATTGCTTCAAATATACCTCTACACCACCTCGTTAATTCTCTTGGACTGTATATGTAATGACTACTTTTATTGACAGTAAATTCTTCTCTAGATTTTAAAAATACCTCAATCATCGCTTTAGTTAAATCATTAGCAAATGGTCTTAATGATGGAATTGTTTTAAGAATTGAATTATTGAATGCATGGTAAATTTGATATAAAGAAGTTTCTCCTGGAGTATCAACTAAAACTATAGCAGAATGTCTTAAGAATCTTAAAGATAATGGAGTACGACCAGCATCAGTAGGTGGATTACATGCACCAACAAATTGAATACGAGATAATGAAATCCACTTTCTTTCATTTTCTTTCCAGAATCCATTTTCTTCAATCATTTGTCTTAGTAATGAAACTACTCTTTGAGTTCCATATTTATCATTTGCTGGTAAATTGATCTCATCGCAGAAAACGACAAGCCAACGACCAATTTGTGAAGGAGAAAGAATAGTACCATTTACTGTCTTTTGATAAGTACAATGTTGTTCTAAAGACTTTATTAGTAACGTAGGAGTCGTAGCTTTTGAGAAATTTAATCCAACAACATCTAAATTTTGTGATTTTCTAAGTGCACCAAATAAGGTCATTGTTTTACCTGAACCAGGAGGACCACATAGAATTATCGGTTTATGATCATGTAGAAGTTTATAAATCAATGATTCATGTCTATACGTATCCACTGTTGGAACCACAACATCTGTAGAAAGAATTGCATGAGATTCAAGATCAACTCTTGGTACTTGCTGAATCCATGGTATCCATTCACCATTAATAGAAACATCATAATCAAGTAAGTTAACTTCACCAGGTAGTCCAGCATTTACAAATGGTGGTAATGAAAGAAGGTATTTGCCAAATATTTCTCTATTCTCTAAAGAACAATCTCCTGATAATCCCCATAAAAGAGCAATTAAAATGGATTTAGATATATGATTCTCAACTTGTTCTTCTGAAGGTGGAAATTCACTCTGTGCTATTAGCTGTTGTAACTTTAAACAGTTTGATTTAACTAGGGAGAAAAATGTTGAAATTACTCTTGCTTCAGCAAATTCCATGATATGGGATAATTCTTGTGACTTTACCAACATGTCATTAATATTAACTTGACTAAATATATTCTTAATAACTGAGGTAGTAATTTCTTGAATTTTGTTAATAGTATAATCTCCAGAAGTGATAATTTCATCCTCAGATTCATCATACTCAACTTCACGTTGTAGTTTATATAATCCAGAACTTAAATGCATATCAGCATCAACAACATCATCACCATACCAAATCATACCACATCTACTAACAGTAGCAGGAGTAGCAAATCTTAAATTTTCAACCTCAAAAATAATTCGAACATTAGAAGTTAATTCAATTCTTTCACCATTAGGCAAAGTTAATACTTTATTATCATCTAATACACTATTTAGATTTTCAACCCATTCAGGATCAACATCACCATTGAATACAATCCAATGACGTTTTTTATCTTCTCCACGAAGATTTTCAACAATTCTTCTTAAAATAGCAGTAAAAATACCATCACTCCATTCTCTAGTAGTTGAATCTAGAACCCCATATAATCCTTCTTTAGATACAACTTTAGCATCTAGTACATGATAAGATGAATCAATATTTTCAATACTTTCTAATGCTTTAAACAAAGTTTTATATGTACTCGTTTTACCACTTCCTGATCTTCCTACTAACATAATACCATGATGAATTTGTTGAAATCTGTATAATTGCATTGACTTTTCAACCCAATTAGGTGAAGGAACATATCCAGATTCCTTTGCAACTGATACTATAGTATCTCTTAACTGCTTAAAATCTTGCGGTTTATATATGATATCTTTGAAAAATTTCTTTTCAACCCTAAATAGTTAGTAATTAGCTTATGAAATATATACTTAAATATGGTTAAAATACATACTCAATCATTTTTATTGCATCATCCGCAATTAGTTTTGGCGAAACTGTTTCTCTTAATCCTCTAAGAATAACCTTTGCTTCCCAAGCTTGTAAATCACCACCATCTAAGACCTCATCATTTGATTTATCCTCCTCAATTTGTAACCGTTTTAAATTTCCGCTAATCCTTAAGACACTTTTTAAAGCTCTAAGACCAAAATCATAATGAATTTGATTGCTTAAATGACTATTCAATTCTTCGAAATATGGAACAATACGTTCTGCTAATTCAGATCCATGTACAAATCCTTGGGAATATAAAATTACTTCAGCAATTGCTTCTCTATCTGGTTTTGCCATTGAAAAGCTCTTAAACAACTTAGATAAGTTTTCAGGTAAAGTATTTCTACCAGCATATTCAGGATTCATTGTAATAAATATACCAGTTTCATCAGATAATCCAATTTTACGATCTACTAATTCTATTTCTGAAGTTGTAGAGGTTTTAAACATTCTTAATCCAAGTTCTATCGTTTCAATTTGTGAAGCAATAGCACTAAGCATTCTAGAATCTAATCTATTGAATTCATCAAAACATGCCCAAGCACCTACTTGGCAAATGCCTAATAAGATTCTACCAATTGCTTGAAAATCAAAATGTTCATCACAACAAAATACAAGTACATGTTTACCTAGAGCTTGACCAAGAGCTTTAACTGATTCGGTTTTACCTATTAAGTTAGTTTGGCTGAAGAAGGGTGATAAAATAATACTTACCAGTACCTGCTGGTCCAAATGGAGAACCACCTAATCTTTGATCTAATGCTTGAGTCATTGATAAAAAGCAGCGATCAAGTAATGGAGTAGCAACTAATTTTTCAGGAATACCAAGATATTCAAATCCATAAATAAAGTTTGCTTTAGATTGCTTAATAGTTAATGATTTTAAAGGATCTTTTGAATTATCCAAATAATAAGTCATTTGTGATTGCCATGAAAAGTGTTCCACTTTAGTAGCATTCTCTTTAATCAGGAAATCAATGATATCTCTTTGATGTACTAATTCAGATATTAATGATTCACATGATCTACGTTCGAATACTGTTAAATCTTGAAGTACTCTATTAGCTAAGAAAGTGAGAAGTGATTGACAAGCAGTTTTATAAATTTGCAATTTCTCTAAAGAATTGTCATGTGAAAGATATGATTCTACTCTCGATGTCCATAGAATTTGACTTGCAAGTAAATTAACTTGAGTTGGGAACTTATCAATCCATGATATGAATGTATCTTTCTTTATATCTTCTCCTTCTGTACAAATACCATTCAATTCATCTACAGCTTCTCGTACTTTAGTTGCTAATGCAATCTTTGTTTGTAATTCAACTTCTTTTAACCAATCAACAACTTTAGGTAATCTGATTAAAGATACAGTGGTATTGAATATAACCCTTTCACCTTCTTTCGATACAATACCAGATATGATTTTACTATCATCATCAAACACTAAACCAGATATCCCTGAAAACATCTTTGATAAATGCTTTTCTGTTCTATGAATATCATTTGAATTTCCAATAATTTCTAAAAGATCTTCATCACCAATAAAATAAAACCTACTAAATCTTTGCCTTTCCTTTTCAAAATATTCACCAAGTGCTTTTTGAACTTTTCCTAATAAATCATTTAACCGTTCAATCGAAGTTTGAATATTTGGAATATTTAAAACATCTAATATAAGTGGTGATTTATAAACTTTACGTAATATAACAAATAATTCAGAATTGATATTTTGAAATCTTGAAGATTCAACAGGAAGAATATGTTTTATTTCAGAATTATTATTAAAAACTCCTTCAAGGTAAACCCATTGTCGTTGTACATCAATCCAAGTATCAAATAAAACATGAATTCGATTCAATTTCTCTTCCCAGCTATTAGCTTCCTCCTCAAATACTTTGAAGTATGGTGAATGGTGCATTGCATTTAAAGAATTAATATGATCACTTGATTTTTCAAAGATATCATTCCAATTTTTAATCAATCGGCACATATTTTGATAATTAACAAGCTCAAGAGTATAATTACTCCAAGTTTCACGAACTTGCCGAAGAAAACTTTCAAGTGCCATTTCACCTTGTGCTATTTCAATAGTATCTTTTATAACTGAAGAATTTGCTATTAAGTTCATGTCCCATACATTACCAAGAGTCATGTTAGAATAATAAATTCTTGTTGTTGGAGATAGTAATTGCTTATATAATGATTCCCAATGTCTTTCATGAATTGCTTCAGATCTTAATTCAGTTAATATACTATTTGCTTTAATTAGATTCTTTAAAATATTTTGAATATGTTGAAAAGCTGAATACTGGCGAATTCTTGTTGGCATATTCTTTGTCATTTGCATTAATTCATCAAGTCTTTGACGAATCTTTCTAGGTACAACCGTTTGCCATAACATCTCTTTAAGATCATTTAATGCATTCCAAACAGTATCTAAGGCACTCCATACAGAACCAAAATCTCTAATTTCTTCAGTTGTTGCTTCTAAAGCAGATGGTATTTCAAAATCAATATTTAAAGCAGATGCAGCTTTTAAGAGTAGATTAGAAGTATTTTGAATAGATTCTGTTTCTGCTTCATATTTAGCTAATAATTTAAGACATTCTTTTGGATTAAGAGAACCAGAAACTGGCTTATCACTTTGCCATTGTTCTTCTATAGTATTAACTCTTTCTCTTAACCGGAGCATTTCTGACTGAACTTTTGCTCTAACTGCATCATGCTGCTCATCAAGAATTTTACTTTTTCTAGATAAAATTTCATTTAAAGAATTCCACTCATTGCTAATATGAATCATATAAAGCCATGATGGTGGAAATTGATATCTATATCTTATTAAAGTAGTTTCAGCTCTTCCAAAAATATCAACATCAGATTCCCATCTATTAAGATTATTTTTACAATGCTGAATATCAGTAATACATGCAACAACGATTTCAGTGGAGGAAGTATCAATAGTTCGTCTTTCTAGACTTCTTCTAGTAGTTTCAATTTCATTACAAACTTGTTTCATATTTGCATTTAATCTTTTAGCAAATTGATAAATAATTTCTCTTTGCCAAGTATCATATTTTGAATTAATTCTTCCTTGTACTGGTCTAAAATCAATTCTTAAAAGACCAAAAGATTTTGAAATATCATTTGTATCAAAAGTGCTTCTTGCTTTTCTTATTTCTGACAAAATTTGTAACCATTTCTCTATATTATCACCTAAAATATCAAAAACTTGTGGTGCTTCAAGATCCCATAAATCTTGGAATTGATACCATTTATTAAGATATCTTTCTGCTTCTTGAATATATTCATCAATAAGTTTATAAACAACAAGTAATGATTTTGAAATTGCTAATGGAATATCAGTGAATTTCGTTTTACTACGTTTGGTAAGTTTAACATCAAACCTATTAGCTTCAATTTTGTTTAAGTTACTAACAGAACTGATAAGATCTTGAAGATTGGATAACCAGAAGACTTTAGTAGATTCAATTGGTGGATTAAGTGATACAACTTGATTTCTTAATGTTAATTCATGAGTAATAACTTTTAAATTGATTGAATTATGATGATTGTTAGGAGTTTTGAACGTATCTATCCAACATTCAATGATATTTGTACATCTTAAAATTAGTATATTCTTAATCTTGGTATTTAAAAGATGAACAAAAGAAGGTACATTACTATATAGTTCTAAATTTAATTTATCAACACTCTCCTGAATAACTTCAATATAATTTGAAAATGAATTAAAATCAAAAGAGCATATAGCTAATTCATGTAAAGCATCTTGTATATCTTTATAGAGTAATAACAATGCATCTGATTTAGATTGTAGGTGGTTTATATTCTCTTCAATATCATGAATAAGCTTCATATGTTTACTTTCACCTTTTCCTTCAAAACTATATATATGAATAAATGATTCCCACTTAAATTGTAAACCTTTTGAAAATAAATTATACATTAAGTTTTCACTACCAAATAATAGTGGTTCAAGTTCACCATAATTCGTTGCAATATAATTCTTAATACTCCAAAAGCTTCTTAATGAATCTATTAAACTAATTGCAAATGGATATACTACTTTGGCATCTTTAGCTACTGTTGAAATTGAATGGGGTACTTGGAAATTCATCCATTGAAGATTACGAACTTCTTTAAAAAGCGTTATAACATGAGGTTCAAAATTAACTTGTAATTCATAACTACCAATATTACGATTACGAGATTGAATCACTATAAAAATATTTCCATCAATAGATAAGTTACGTTTAGATACATAGTTTAACCATTCTTGATAAATAACTGACGTATCCAGTTTCTTTCTAAACATTGTACTTTCCATGTAAAGCTTTTGTCCATCTGCATAATTCTGCCAACCAACACCTAATACACTTTCTACTCTTTTCATTAGCATATCTAATTGAGATTCTATTTGCCTAATCCAACCAATTGTACCAGCAATTTCAGGTATATCACGAAGTTTAGCCATCTCGTATGCTTCTGAATTGGAAAATTGCTGACGAAATCTATCTTGTAATGAAGTCATATCAATTTTAACATTATCTATTAATCTAGTTTGATATTCTTGAATAGCTCCTCGAATAGATGGAGAAACAAATAATGCATTAAATTTAGAAAATACTCTAAACATTTCATTTGAATTCTTAGTAGTTGCTAAACGATCTCGAAGAACAGATATTATTGCTTGTTCTACTCTTGTTGTTCTTTCATTATACAATTTTTCAGCATTATTCCATTGGATAATACCATCTATATCGTTAGTTTCTATCCTTTTCGTTCAACGGCCAGGCAGCGCCTAGACCCGTTCCTCCGAGATCAGCTAGGAATCACTCACCACTACTTGTATCTAAAATATCAACCTGCTTTAAAATATTATATGCGAGAGATATCTCTGCTAATGGATTTAAATCATTAAACTCTACTGCAACTTCTCTAACTTCTCTACCTGCTTCATCAAACAAAGATTTCTGCTGACCAAACACCTTTATTAATGTCTGATTCATTTGTTCATGCTTAGATCTAAATTCTAATATATATTCAAGTCTTTCCTTAATTGTTATATGGTGGGCATTGATTCTTATTGGAATAAACTTTTCTGCTCTCTTTCTTGTAAGTTCTCGTGCAACATTGATGAAATCTTTTAAATTTTCATCCCAAGTTTCGAAAATATCTGATACTTGCAATAGTTGAGATTTGAATGATGGAAAATCAAGATACATTAATCGTTTAGATCTTAGAATAGATCGTAATGAATTTTCAAGATCCTTTGAAATTGCTTCAACCAATGCTAATGCTCTCCAAACTGGATATGGACTTATTCTTAACTTTTTATTTAAATGACTAAAAATTGATTCAATTGAATGATGAACATCTGATAATGATGATGCTGATATAAGCTCATCTAATGGAAAATCTCTCATTAATTGATTGTATTTAGCGACCGTTTCAGATGCTTCTTTGATACCAGTATCAGAAAGAAAACTTACAGTAGTAATATATCTTTTAGCATTACGCAAAATATCAAGTGTAAGATTTACTGCTGGACTTTGTAATTGAACTTCAACATTACGTAAAACACGTTCCATTGATAACCAAAAGTTGATTTCTTGTGTAGCAGTTCCACTTTTTGAATCTCTTGATAATTTAGTTAAACTTTGAATTGATCTAATCCATCCATTGACATTTGATTGTAAGGTGTTTAAAAACTTAGCATCAGTAAGATATTCATTAGGTATAATATCAATATTAATAGGTTTGCTTTCTTGATTAGCTAATTCAACAGACTTTTCAATTACTGGATGTAATGCTAACATCAATTCGTTGATTTCAATATTTTGTTGAAGATGAAGAAATGAAAGTTCTAATTCAGTTATTTTTCTTCTTGTAGCAGTAGTGGTGGATTTATCATCGGTATCGTTTGATACTCCTGTATTTATACGCGATGAGCCAATAGCTTTACAATAAGCATCAAAGTAAGGACCAATAGCAAAATGTAAAAATGAATGGATTGTTTCATAAGGAGATCCATTAGTAGAAGAAGAATTATTGTTGTCTGTAATTGCTGAACTACCATTAACATTAATAGGAAATACAATCGACTGTAATTGAATTCCATCTAATATAACTCCAAATTCTAATGGACCAGGTTTTTTGATTATTGCAACAATGGCTATGGTATTATTATTAGGTTGAATTTGTGAATCAATTTCATAATTAAAAAATCTTTGATCTATATTATGTTAGTACGGGCTTAAGATGGGACACCACCAGTATCCATTTTTCCGAGAATTCTTCAGAGTAAAATAGTTACCTTCTACTGTACTTTCAGTTTCATTTTTAACTAAAAAAATTGCACTTGAATTACTATCTGCTATAAAAATATCACATGTTCGACTAATTGAAGGATTGATGTTATATTTTTCTCCAAATGATAAATCCAGATCATTATCAGTAGCAGTTAATAATGTTTTAGCAACATTACGAACATAATTAATAAGTGTTGAAGAATCAATTAGAGATACTTCTGATTGAGAGGTTGATATTAGACCTACTTCATTGGTAACAATAGCACCGGAGTGCGAATCTTCAGTCATATTCTTTCTATAAACGATTTGATATAACTACGCAATAATAGCGTTTGTTATTCCCCCTTCTATACCTTTTTTTCCAATAGATAAATTAGTTCAAAATTATCGTTTGTTTATTGTTTGCCCTATTAAATCTTATATTAGAGTAGCCAATCTGTTTATAAACTGCAAAGTATTGACGTAGTAAGGGCAGCATTCCACCCCCTTAGACGGCTGTTTGGAAGTCCCTGTCGATCGGCAGGAATTTAGAGGATCTCGAAATAAACTCCTCCCCTTGCCCTGAAGAATTTAATAAAGTACTTGAGCTATATCCGAAATAGGAATGTACCGGATCCGGGCAAGGTCCGGCCGCCGGAGGTAAACGGAAAACTACGACAAAGTACAGAAAAAAGATTATATATCTAGATTTATTTTTATTTAATTTTAGATACAATTGCTTTACCTGCTTTGGATCCATTTGGTCGGTTAAGGAGGTTTGAAATCCAATCACCAGTTAGAGATAATTGTTCAAGATCAATACCAGTTTTATATCCAAGGCCGTGAAGTGCATAAACAACATCTTCAGTAGATACATTGCCAGATGCTCCTTTTGCATATGGACATCCACCAAGACCAGCTACTGAGCTATCAACGGCTCTAACCCCCATTTCAACTGCCTTGACAACATTAGCAACCCCTTGTCCATAAGTATCATGAGCATGAATAGCTAATAATGATGCAGGTACTCGCTTAAGTACTTCTGATAACATTGCTTCAACAGTTGCAGGTGTTCCAACACCAATAGTATCACCAAGAGATACTTCATAACTACCAATTTCAAGAAATTTTTCAGTTAATTTTGCTACTAATTCTGGGTCTGTTGGACCATCATATGGACATGCAATTACTGTTGATAAGTATGCTCTTACAGGAATATCATGTTGCTTTGCAATATCAATAACTTGTTTAAATGCTTCAAATCCTTGTTCTATAGATCTATTTGTATTCTTCTGACTAAACCCTTCTGATGCTGCACCAAAAATAGCCACCTCTTGTACTTTATGACCAACTTTAGCAGCACTTTCCAATGCTTGTTCAATACCCTTTACATTTGGAGTAAGAACTGGATATTTAACTCCATTTCCATTATATTTGGATAAAACTTGTGGATACAGAATTGCATGATCTCCCATCTGAGGAACCCATTTTGGTGAAACAAAAGATGTAACTTCAATTTCTTTTAAACCCGACTTTGTAAGTCTATCAATAAGTTCTAGTTTAGTGCTAGTGTCAACTGCTATTTTTTCATTTTGAAGTCCATCTCTTGGAGATACATCTATTATTCTTATATAATCATTAGTAGTGGAAAACCTTCTGAATTTAGTAAGGTGATATAAGGTAGGTTGTGAAGTTTTTAATAAATTATTTTTCCACATATTTACAATTGAAATGAAAGAAAGAAATAAATGTTAAAGAGAAAATATGAAAATTAACAAAACTGGCTTTATAACTAGAATTCTTATAAATATATGGACGGTTTATGTATTGGTGGGGTAGTGTGGGGTTTTATGGGGAAAACTCGGAGATGGCGAAATGCTTATTTAGGAAATGATCAAAAAGTGATGGTTATCTAGGTAGAAATGAACTTAAGGAGGAGAGTAAGCAATGTTAAAGGTTTAGTATATACATTATATATTATTATTCTTTCACTTGATATTTTTGAAATTCTCTCATATTATTGGATGGTTAACTTTTGAGGATGTTTGAATGCGTGATGAGATAAGATAATATAAGATATGAAGATATGCACATAGCGTTTTGCGTTCCAGTTGGCTATTTGATTAACTTAACTGTTATAGAAAGTTAAACCCACTTTGATTAGTTTTACAGTAGCAGTTTAATATTTAATATAAATTTAGATTTCTATATGATATACAGATTACAGATTATACATATATATATAGTTATAATTGATGTACTTGAATTCTAAGCTAGCTTATATATCTTATAAAGTATTTATATTTTCGCTTAAAATAGATCAAATCCAATTAATGAAGCGGTTTACGCTATTTGATTACCAACATGAATTCAACATTCAACACTAGCACCCGCTCACTATGATATAGAAGAGGTAACTGAAAAATCTGATAAAAGTTTGATCTACTTAGCTAGTTTTCTATTTATCCATTCAACTTCGTCATAACATTTGATAGCAGTTCCATGATTACTTCTAAACGAGAAGCTGGCTATTAATATATATAAATTAATGATATCCCCAGGACGTATGTCTAACAATTGGAGATATTTTCTTACGCTGGCCGTGTGTGATAATTGTGTATATCTGACAACAGGGAGTGCTTTCGTATATGGCTGGCAATTGGGAATTTATGCGTATATCTGACAATTAACTATAGCGTAAGATTTAATGATGCCGTTCTCATCTTTTCAACTCATATCAACTTAAACCCGATCGTTGGATCTGGTGGTTAGATAAGGATTTTTGATACAGGAGAGCATGGTTTGTTGTTGGCTAGATTTTATTAGTGTAGTTTATTGTTTGGTTTTTGATTAAATGGATTATTTATATTACTATAGATATTATACAAAAATGTATATCTATACTTCGTACTAAGCTTAGGATTCAGTTACTTGCTATTCCTCCTTATTTATAAAAGAAAAGAGCATAGTGTCTAGTAAGTAGTAGTAATTTCTCTTTATAATGTTTATAGAACTTGGATTTTGTTTGTAATGGTGGTGATTTTTGTTCTAATCTTCCATTCCTTTGAATTGTATATCTTCATTTAAGTATTTAGTATAGTATGTAGAAGATTGAAATGGATTGTTTTAATAAATTTAGCTAATGGAATTAGAATTCATTGAAAGTTGTGGCCATAGAAACAATTGACTTTATTTGTTGTTTACTGGTGTAGATATTCACTTATTCTTTCAGTGTTAATGTAATTCCAGCAGGGAACATCGGCATTCTCGGGAAGTGATGAACGTTATAATTTGTTCACTAAAGTTAATGTTTTATGTTTTATATTTAACAGAATTCTTTTAAGCTACATCATATAATGCTTCTCCCCTCTTTTCCTTCTCGTCCAATCACCTTTGACCTGAACGATACGGAATTTTGGCGTAAAATATCGTTGGGTTAGGGTGGGGTTAGGGTTGTATATCTTGCTATGAAATAGCTATGTAAAAGTTATTTTTCAAGAAAATATTCTTATGTCTTAGTGGTAACGCAGGGCAGCAATCCGCAATAGTTTAATGGCTAGAATCTCCGCCTGTCACGCGGGAGATCAGGGTTCGATTCCCTGTTGCGGAGTATTTTTTTGGTTTTTGTAACAGTTAATTTTTAAGGTCAATCAGTTTGTACTTACTACTAGAGTTAAGATATAATATGGTTCGTAGAGAAGCTGTAGTTACAAGATATCTCTACTATATCGGGAGAGATTGACAAAGAATGATTGGCTGATCAACCTTTGTGTTGGAATCTTTTTATTTTCGATATAATTAGGTTTAATGGTAGGTATTGTAAATGTCGTCCTAAACTTAAATATCAGGGGATATGGGAAGAGGAGAAAATATAAAAAAACAATAAATTAATTAAAAAATCTAAGTTAAGCTTATGAATGTATAACTTTTATAATGTACATTATATATTAACAAGCTAAATTGCGCCTATCCTCTTCTAGCTTATCTTTAACTATATCTCTCTCTCTCGTTGAAGAGAGCGCTGCTATCTATGCCCACATTTCTGTATCAAGATTAAGTTATCAACGGCAGCAAGATAAGACATTATTACGATGCAGGGGAGAGGGGCTGCATAGTGAGGGGAAGGAGGAGGGAAAAGGATGGTATGCTGAAACAAAAATATCATAATTAACTCATAACAGGATTAAGGGGGTAAAAGATATTTCTTATCAAATATTAACCAAACAGTTGAAGGTAGGTTGTCAACGCATCTAAACTTTAAAAGGCGGTGTACATGTCTGTGCGTTAGCAACTCGATCTTACTCAAAGATCAAGCAAGCTTAGTCCTAGTTAATTATGAAATTCACCTAATAGTGTTAGCGTTGCTGGAGAACAATAGATAACACCAAGGGGCTAGTAGAAAATGGCTAAAAGACGGCTGGTCATTATGTTACTAAATCTGCTACGGTTGCATCGGGTGGTTAGTTTTGTACGAGCACAGGGGGATTAAAGTTCAAATGATAAGAATTCAATTAGATAGATTACAAGATAACATTACTATGTGTAGCTTATATTAATATTCACAAGACAACTCTGATATATATATATATATATAACTTTATAAATAACTTAACGCTGTAGCTCAATTAAATTATATAGTTACTCCATGTTACTGTAGCTTCATTCAATATAGAATATATGAGATAACCAATAGCAATCAAATAATTATCTGGAACTATAACCTTATACTTTATGTATCACTTGGCAGAACGATTATCTTAAGCTCAAAGTTAGCACGAGGAATGATGATGAGCTTTCATGTGAATAGTTCTAAACGTTTACGAAAGAGATAGTTGATGGACGGGCTTCTGTAGAAGGTTTGGTAAAACCATTTGTGTCCGTACAGGTTTAGTTGGACAAATTAAAATGAGCAATTAATCATACGGTTTAGCACTTACTGAGATTGACTACTTAAAGTTAGGTAAGTCGTTAAGTATTTTTGATGGGATTCGTAATCTTACGTAGATAACGTAACAATTAGTTGCTCATCCACAACTCTACCGGCTGGCTCGTTAGGAAGATCGCCCAGCAAACCATTATTGACATGCGTTGTAACCATTTTGGGTTGTTAACCCGCACTCTTCCTGTGCTCTAACCACAAGCACCCACACACACAATTCCCAACCTCGCTTGAAAAATAATCAAAACCATACTATTAATAACTAGTTTAAAATTAATTTTCCTTTTCATATTAACATTTTTATCCCTCAGTGTACCCGATATCTTTGTTGAAAGTTTCATATAATAAGCTTTTACATTGTTTGAGTATTTGATTTAGATTGGTAAGGATTAAGAAAGAATATATCATGAGCAACTTGGGACGTTGGCATAAGTGACCTTGTTATTTTCCTACCCCTTATAACGAAGTTTTAACCGAAATCGTTAGTAACCTCGTAATATAGAATAATTTCCTCTCACGATAAAGCTCCGTAAGTTGTTACCGACGGTTAATTTTCGTACAATAAATCTAGGCATTATCTATTTCTATAACCGACTCGGTTACCGAGCAAAATATAAATTGATAGCCGAGTTACAGCTATAATTACTATATATGGTTATAATAGTAAATGATTTACTATTACAACTACCAAATACAGTCTGTGACCGTGCATCGCCATCACCCAGCGTTTAAGGTTAACTTAAGTTATTCAACGGGTTAGGGATTCCCGGGTCTTTTGTGGTTGGAAACTTGGATGTCTTTTGAGTGAGAGATAACAAACAGATAACAGACAGTGCGGCAGAATAATGGTGAAAAAACAAGATGACAGAGGGTGATCGACAGCTAATCAATGAGGAGGAGGAAGAGGAGGCCGGAATATATAAGTGGTTGTCGAGAGCTAAGGTGAAATTGAAATCATTTGTTTAAAAAAAATTGGCGTTTTATATTTGTAATTTTCATTTATATTATCATCTCAATATTTAAAAGGAGAAAAGGGGGAAAGAAAAAATAACATTAAAGAGTATAAAGGAATTTATTTATTTTACCACAATAAAGAATATTATTCTCTTAAGATCAAAGAGTGGGGTAGTGATTAGTGATTAGTAGTTATAGCAAAGAGTAGAGGAGAACTAGTTTTACAAAAAAAAATATATATATATTCAACCTTGGTCAATAAAATAATTTACATTTTATTGGAAATATAACCATTTATCCATGATGGATAAACTTATTAATTTAACTAATAAAATCCCTCCTGGTTATATTGATTTTATGGTCACTATTGGTAACTCTTTAACATCAATTTTATACAATCAGTTAACTATTTTGGCTTTTCTTACATTATCTATTATAAAATGGTCATTCAAATTAGTATTTAGAGTATTTCATACTCTTTTAATAAATCCATTTATTATCGCTTGGAACTTGTTTGAATTATTTTATAAAACAATTGTTTTACCTATTTTCTATTTTTCAATTGTTGCTGGGGTAATGGGTATAGTTGCTGGGATTATAGTTGGTGGATTTGCATTAATAATTGATTCATTTTTACCAACTGGATTAGATAAAAAGAGAATAAAAGATTCGCAGGCGAATTATCCTAAAATTATGAATAGGAATGAAAATGTAGAAGGTGTTTTAATTAAAGCAAATGAATTACGAAAAAGACAAGAAAGAAGGAATGATGGTAGTTTAGAGGACGAAATGAATGATTTAAATCGATTAAGAAGAATGAAAGAGTATAGAAGGTTAAGAGAAAGGATGGAAAGAAAACGAGAAGGAGAGAGAAAAGGGGAGAGAAGGGGCGAAAGTAAAGGGGAAAATGAAAGTAAGGATTATAAAAGAATTGATAAGATAATTGCTCAAAGAGATAACCAACAAAAGGAACGAAATAATAGAACAAGAGAAAGAGATATTGAAATTGAAATTGAAAATGAAATTGAAAATCAACAATTAAAAGTAAATCATGCTCCAACTATATCAATCCATCAACCAATTCCTTCAAACTCTTCAGAAGGTGAATCCTCTGTTATTATAACCGATACTGAAGATGATAGAAGTCCATCTGATAGCTTACCAGAAAGTTTACAAGAAAGTTCTCCAGAAAGTCCTCCAGAAAGTCCTCCAGCAAGTCCTATTGAAAATGAAATTGCTTTTCCTATCAAACAATACAAAAGTAGAAAGCTATCATCATCATCAGCAAAAGCCCAATCTCCTCTCTTAAGTTTCACCAGCCCACCACCATCTAGCATTATCAGCAATAATACACCTACACCTACCCTCACTCCTACAAGAACTAGTCAAACTTTATCACCCACTTATAACATCAACCAACCCACTAAAAAGAAACCCTCTCTATCAATCTCTCCTACTAAAAAAGTTAAAATCATCAACCCTAAATCATTCACTAATGATTATTTACTTAACCAAACTTCCTCCTCAGCAACTCTTGGACATTATGAAGATGAAGATGGCTATTTTAATACTTCATCTTATACCTCTCCTGCAAGAAGATATAGCGAAGGAACCATCACAGAAGAAGAAGAAAATGAATTAGAAAATCAACTTCGTCCTTCACTTGAAAGATTATCTTCAACTAATTCTTTAAGTCAAAAAAAATGGAATAGGGTAGCTGAAAATGTTTGGAAAGATATTAAAACTGCCTCCACCGTTACTAATAAATCTCCCATTTCAAGAGGTTCTCCTCGTACTGTTGAATTAGCTGGATAATTAGTATAATTTATTTATTTTTCCCCCTACGCCTGCTTCGCCCTCACCCTCTATCTGCCTCCGGCGGCCGGGCTCCGCCCGGACCCGTTGGTACTCGCTCCGCGAGTATTTGGGTAGGCTACACCGTAACGTACTAGCTAATAGTTAACGCCTATCTCAGGCTGCCTAAACCTTCTGGAAAATAAATTCCTTATATACATGCCTACATATTTTTCTCTTATCTATCCAGCGATTCAGGGTCCTCCCATCGCAAACGTGCCTGATAGTGCATATGCTGCCCAGATTTTAACCGATGTCATCTCTTCAACGTTCATACATCTCCGATCATCTTTGCCAATGATCTTTTTTTATTCTATACACATGGATTGATCTTCGATGCACTAAACCGTTGAATCTTCGTAAATCTCCGTTGATTAAACGGAAAAATTATACTCAATTTCTCGTCCTAATTCGTACCCTTTTGGCATCTGGTCAGTATCCTTTTAACATGCCGTATAAGCTAAAAATACAACGGCATCAACCCACAATTAAACAAACAGCTATAGGTGGAGCACGTTTAAAGCATAACTATATCGTTTAGGTGTAAACAGCAGTTGAGGTATATTAACATTACCAGTTAATGTTAAAGATGCAGGGGTGTTGGCATTTGAATTCGGTCTCCGACTACGCATGTGGTTCGCATTAGCGTGCTCTTCTTTTGAATTAACTTCGGCCCTGAATTGCCTTTAGCCCAGAATATTGCAACAATGGATATTATTAACGTTTGTTTTTGTAGATTGCAGATTAATCGGCGGCACCAAAATAAAGTTCGCTAAAACTCATGGTCTGATAGTCTCAATACGAGCCAATAAAGAGGGGCACTTTTGAATCTTGTATTGCTTTGTTCCACGTGGAGAACGTATAATTTAACTTTAATTTATACCTATAACTCTATTAACTTATATAGGTTATATATGTCAAGACTACATTATCTGTAATCTCCATTTAACGTTAAAGCTGAACCGTTAACTTAAACAGCGTTTCCATTTTCCTCATCCTCATCTCATTTTAATCGGGTGCTCTATATTCCTAATGCTAAGCTTATATGCTAAAGCCAAATATGCCGCCGTTTAATGCTTAACTTGTAAGGACCAGCTTGATCTGCCTCTGAGTGGGGATGTCCGTTACCGCTTGAAATTATAACATGTAGGCATACTTTTTCATGTGAAAGTTCTTAGATTTTTACTATCATCATTTATCAACTAGAGTGAAAGTTGAAGCTGTGAAAATTTTATAAAAAATAAAATATCAGGCATTTAAGGAGAAACCAGAGAAAGTCTCTATCTAACCAAAATAGCGCGCGATTGAACTTTATCATCGAGATAATATGACTTCATCCTGAGGCACTCAATCTCCCACGATCCTTCTAACCAGCCATGGTAGGCAAATCTCCGATGTACATCATGTATTCACCTTATTTGAGTGTCTCACATTATTTTCGTGCCGTACCCTTACAGATTCTCCTCACTTCAAGCGGAACGCTCTTATTCTCACGTTATAGCTTGTACAGACTCAACTTTAATAAACAAATAGTCAAATATATTATATATATATATTAAAATTAATTATTACCAGAATCAACTCTCTCTCTCTCTAAAATATATATCATTTTCTTCCTCCTCTTTTGTTCAATCCTATCATCTGTATAGTTACTTTATCTTCCTATCTTTTCGGTTTTAGGAAGGTGATTCTCTTACATTCTGTAAGTTGATGCAAGAAAAAGTAAGATTTAATTTTAATAAACCTCCTTAACCAGATTTTTCCAATCGGTTCTAGCACTATCTCTCCCATCTGTTTTGTGTTTGAAAATCTTTTTGGATTCACAAACCTTCCGTAAGTGCTCTCCCTCCAATTAAGGAAAGGATATCCCCCGATCATCTTGATTAACGAAACGATAATTCATGTAGAGAAAAACTATATATATTTATGATCTTCGCACTTAAATTTATTTTATATTTTTGTCTCTCTATATAAAACTAATTAACAAAAATGTCAATCGTTTCAAATTGGGTTGATACTATTAAAGCAGAAACTTGTTTCCCAGGTTCCGCAGGTAAAAATGAACTTCATCCTGACTATGATGATACTCAAGTAACTGATGAATATATTAGAAAGCCTCGTATGGGTAAATACTGGTCCATCATTACTGCTGGTGCTGGGTTATTTTCTGATGGTTATGTTAATAATTCTATTGGTACTGCTGGTACTTGTCTTGCTATTCTATATCCAAATGAATATCTTAATTCTCCGGCTCAAAGTAATGTAGCTTCAATTGCCTTTGTTGGTACTATTGTTGGTCAACTTAGTTTTGGTTGGATTGTTGATAACTACTCTCGTAAATTTGGTATGCTTCTTGGTACTGTTATCTTAATGCTTTTCACTGTTCTTGCTGCTGGTGCTTGGGGTGCTGGTGGTTCCATCTATGGTATGCTTGCTGCTTTAACTGCTTATAGATTTTTCCTTGGTATTGGTATAGGATCTGAATATCCAGCAGGTTCCGTTGCTTGTGCTGAAGCAACAATGCATCTTGGTAAAGGTAAACGTAATAGATGGTTTGTTTGGTTCACCAATTTCATGATTGATTTTGGATTTGTTGTTTCTGCATTTGTTCCATTAGTTTTATTATGGATTTTTGGTACTGATAATCTTAATCCAGTTTGGCGTCTTACTATTGGATTAGGTGTTATTCCACCAATTTCCTTATTCTTTTTACGTCTTAAATATAAAGAAGATGATAGATTTAGAAAGAATAGTTTCAAAAAGGTTGGTGTACCATATTGGCTTATTATCAAGTTTTATTGGCCAAGATTAGTTGTTGTATCATTGATTTGGTTTATTTATGACTTCTCTGCTTATTCCTTTGGTATTTTCTCTTCAACTATTCTTACTAATATCATTCCTGATAATGATTTATATAAATCTTTTGGTTGGAATGTAGTTTTCAATTTATTTTATATTCCAGGTGCCTTCTTAGGTGCTATCAGTGCTGATTATTTTGGTCCTCGTCTAACTTTAGCTTTTGGTGTTGGTCTTCAAGGTATTATTGGATTTATTATGGCTGCTCGTTATGCTAATCTTACTGAACATATTGCTACCTTCACTGTAGTTTTCGGCATCTTCACTGCATTAGGAGAATTCGGCCCTGGTGACAATATTGGGCTTATTTGTTCTAAAACTTCTTCAACAGCAATTCGCGGCAAATATTACGGTTTAGCGGCTGCTATAGGCAAAGTGGTGAGTATTTTTTGTCCATTTGATGGTTTAGACTATTGAAAACTAACATTTTAGGGTGCTTTCGTAGGAACTAAGGTATTTCCAACCATTGAAAATCATAATGCAAATGCACCATTTTGGATTTCCTCTTCATTATGCATGTTCTCAGCCGTGCTTGCATTATTTTTCTTACCTCCATTAACTCAAGATTCCATTGCTGATGAAGATATTAGATTTAGAGATTATCTTGAAAGAAACAACTTTGATTTAAGCTTATTAGGAGAAGATATTCTTGATTCAGAACAATCTCCTGAAATTCATCCTGTTGTTGTTGATTATGAAAAGAAAAATAATATTAGTAGTATTAACACTGAAAGTATTTAGGTGAGCTTTCTGGTTTGTTTTTGTGGTTATATGTGATATAAGTTAATGTATTTTAAATAAATTGTATAAATGTATATGAAGGTAGTCGTTTTAATTGCTTAGGTTGATGTGGCGATAGTAGTTTTATTCAACATGAAGGTGCAATGGAGCGCGAGTACAATCTTAAGCGGGCGTGATGGGTTGGTATGTAATTACATAAATACATAAAGTTAATCATAGGAAATATAAATTTATTTATTTAAAAGCTAGAGAAGCTATTAGAGACATATAAAAGAGAAGTTAGAAAACAATAAAACAAAATAATGATAAACCCAATCCAATCCATAATATTAATAACACTAATCATCATTACCCATATTACATATTAAAATAATAATTTAACCCGATTAAAATATGCAAGGATCTGCAGGGTTCTTATCTTATCGCAAATTATGTCAAACCTTAAACCTCATCGTCCAATCCGGCGGTTAGATATAGATTTTATATAGAGGAGAGCATCGTCTGTTGATTAGACTGTACTATTGTAGTAACTCCCAGATATTTCTTTCTCATAAAACACTTGTTTATAAGAAAATTAGAAATGGTAATTGTATGGGAGAGGAGTGAGTTTCAAGTTTAGTTATCGAGTAAAATGAAATCCGCTCGTTTCTACTGCCGAACGCTTTGTAAATTGCAATTTACAAAGCGGAAGCGAGGTAGAGGAATTAATTCGGATTTTAAATCCAAAGTACTGATTGGAAATAGAGGCTTAACAGTTTAGAACAAGAGAATAATCAGATATGTCTCGGTCAATGTCGCCGTTAGATGGTAACTCGCGACGGTGTTATTATACTATTATTATCCATTAATTATGTAATTCAAAACAATTATATAATCAATACATCTTTTACTTTCCCTCATACCCCCTATTCATCTTGAAATATCGCGTAATCGCGGATGCTAGCAGATTAAACAAAGACCACTGCTCTTCCACCCGAGATTACTATTTCTCCTTGACAATAAGTTAAATAAATTTATTAAAAAAATACATATGCAAAACAAACTAACGCCTATTTACCCTGATTCTGATTCTTCAACTAAAGTATTGTACCTTAAGAAAGGTAGTTGGATATTTTCAACATCTTCTCCAATACTATCTACTAAGCGGTTTTCTTTACGGAAATAAATTCTCTTTCCCCATTTATACAATTCACATCCAATAATAAATGCAAATAAACCAGCAAATCCAACTGCCCATTCCCATCCAATTGGACTATGTAAGAAAACCTTTCGATTAATTACTGGAATATAAATTATTGGTATTACTGAAAAAAATCCAACGACAACTGACCAAAATAACAACTTATTTTCCCATAAAATTCTACCCAATTCTTTTAACATTAAGCAACATGATTTGATAAGTCCAATATCTCTATTCTCTTCATTGAAAATAGCTGGATTCATAAGTAAAATTGATTTTCTTTGATCTATAACTTCCCAAGCTAAGACTAAGAGACACCATGTCATTTGAATAAAGGCTGTTGATCTTCCCCGGAATACAAAGCTACAAAGCTCATTATATCCTTCATTACAATCATGTCCAAGTTCTCCTTTACCAGCTCCATATACTATACCAATAAAGCTTACCATACAAATAGATGCTAATAGAACACCATATACAAACATATCAGTTATAACTTCCCAAGTAAAAATAGCTGCTTTTGGATCTTTTGGTTGTTTGTTCATTATACCAACTTCAGCTTTTTGAACACCTAATCCCATAGCAGGAAATGATGAGGTAATCATAATAATCCATAAAACTTCAACTGGAGATAATGGAAATACGGAAAATTCATCATTATCTTTGAAAGCAAGTGCAACAACAAGGAATAATACTTGAGAAATATTACCAGCTAAAAGATGAAGTGTGAATTTTTGAATATTTTCTGCCATTCTTCTTCCTTCTTCAACAGCAGCTAAGATAGAAGCAAAATTATCATCGCTTAGAATAATATCAGATGCATCTTTTGCAACATCACTTCCAACCATACCCATAGCAATACCAACATCTGCTTTTTTTAAACTTGGGGAATCATTTACACCATCACCTGACATTGCAGCAAAAGCTTTTCTTCTATGAAGTGCTTCAATCATACGAACTTTCGTTTGAGGAGCACATCTTGCAATTACTAGTGGTAGAATAGGAAGTGCATCAATTTCAGCATCACTTAATGCATCAAAATCAGGAGCTGTAAAAACCATTGCTTTTACAAAACTAGAAGAGTAATCTTGAAGGTTATGTGGTAAAATTCCAACTTCTTTAGCAATAGCAGTTGCAGTTGCTGGGTGATCACCAGTTAACATATGAACATTAATTCCAGCAATATGACATTTTAAAACTGCTCCAGCAGTTTCTTCACGAGGAGGATCATAAATACCAACAAGACCCAAGAATGTTAAATCTTGTTCAACATCAGCTCTATCAACAGTTTTCCATGATGAATTATTCTTTGGGAATTCTGAAGGTTCACGTCTTGCAAATGCTAAAACTCTTAAACCTTGATGAGCAAATGCTTCAACTTGATCAAATATCTGATTATGACATTCATTTGTAAAAGGTTGCAGATTTCCATCATCACCATACCATTTAGAGCAGATGCCTAGAATACGCTCAACCGCGCCTTTTGTGAAAATATGTATTGAATTGGTTTCATTATCTTGATAAATAGATGACATTCTCTTTACAGAAGAATCAAATGGATATTCATTAATGAAAGTATACTTTGCATTTTCCCCTTCAGTTAAAGTTGTTCTACTATATCCTAATCTAGTTGTAAATACTTGAATTGCAATTTCAGTTGGATCACCATTAGTTTTCCATACAGGAGGTTCAATAGTTGTATCCTTACGAACATTAGCAATATTAACTAAAGAAGCAGAAGTTATCCATTCACAAAATAAATCTGAATCAGGAAGATCTGTGGATTTTTTATCTTCATCTTTTTCACTTTCATAGAATGATACCGTACCAATTTCAGGATTAGAAGGGTCATTTGCATGATTTACTTCATAATAACCATTACTTGGGAGCCAAACTTTTTTCAAAATCATCTTTCCTTGAGTCAATGTTCCGGTTTTATCAGAACAGATATCATTAACCGCACCAAGAGATTCCAACGAATCTAATTTACGAACAATTACATTTCTTTCTGCCATGGTTTTAGTTCCCATTGCCATTGTGATGGTTAATACAACAACAAGAGAAGCAGGAATCATTGCAATTGCAAGAACAATTGCGTAAACGGCTACCTCCCTAGTAACTTTAAACTTTTGAGCTGCCATGGCAATAATGGCCAATACAACTGCTACGCCAAATAAGAATATTGAAAGTTTAGCTAATAACCGATGTAAAGGAGTTCCATGATTGGTACCTAAAAATGCTTCAGTAATATCGATTACTGATCCAACGAAAGCTTTAATATAATCTGATCGTTTAGCATTACCATTTTCATCTCTTTGTACTTTTCTAATCTTACTCTTGTCACTTCTAAGTGATTTAGCAATTAAACCTATTTCTGTTTCCATACCAGTAGCAGTTACAATAGCTGTACCACGACCTTTAGTAACTATTGAAGAAGAGAATAACATATTTCGTCTATCACCAACAGGAGAATTCATAGCAAAAATTAAATTCGGTTCCTTTGAAACAGGTAATGATTCACCAGTTAATAGAGCTTCATCTGTTTCTAAATTCATACAAGTAATTAATCTACAATCTGCTGGAACAGTATCACCAACTTTAACAATTATAAGATCACCTGGTACCAATACCATAGATGCAACAGTATCATCAAGACCTTCTCTAATAGCATGTGCAGTAGGAGAAGAAAGTGATTTTAATGATTGCATAGTCTGTTCAGCTTTAAATTCTTGAATAAATCCAACAATAACATTAATAAAGAATACAGCAGCAATAACCCCACCAGCAATATAATCTCTAATTGCAAATGAGATTGCCATTGAAATCAATAGTACTAAAACCATTGCATTACAAGCTTGACGAAGGAAAATTTCCCATATTGAAATTTTCTTTCCTTCATCGATAGAATTTATACCATATTCTTCTTTCCTTGCTAATGCCTCTACTTCAGTAAGACCACTATCTACATCAGTTTTCAAAATTTCAGTAACTTGTGATGTTGTTAAAGTCCAAGGAGCAAATCCAGGAATATTATCCGATTGGTTAGTCGAAGAACGTCTTTTTATACTACTAAAAGATGATGAGACTGTTTTAGCCGATATTAAAGTATTTGATAACTTTTTCTCTAAAGGAATCATTTTTCATTGTAGAAGAATAAAACAAAAATATAGCGGCGAAGTGCCAACCTTTTATAAGTATCAAAAGCTTGGTTGCTTCTTTTTCTTTTTTAACTTGACATCTTTTTTTTTGCTAATATACATTTAAACGTGCTCTCTCAATTCGAAGATATGAAAATATAAACTCTAATATAGGCAGACATATTGTCGATCGTATCTAACATGCCAAGACCCTGCGTAGATATCTGACATAATCGTACGTTACCGATGGCAGTGTAGCCCCGGGTCTGCATAAACGTGCAAATACTTCATGTCTTCCAAGTCTCGTGAGGAAAGAGTAAGCGGAATAATTTGGTTGTTCAAGTTTTGTGGAGAAGCGACGGTGATAAGGGTAAAGCTACTATTAAGTAATTTAATAGATAACAGTCTTGGCAAAGAGTTTATTTGCCAAGGTACAGACATAACGCCATAACTTGGCGTAAAAGTTAGGTAATATAAATGAGAAAAAATCGTTGATTGTCATTAAGTTTCGGGCTTAAACGGATTTAAAAGATAAACTCTCTCGTGAATGCATGAAATTTTGATGGAACTTAGGTATAGAAGTGCGGGGTAATTCATCCGGGGAAGATAAACGATGGAGAAACGATGGAGGTATATATTATATATGATGAATAAACATTTATTCACTAAAAAATATTACAGCTAAGTTGACCAGCTGCCAGTTTTATCAGGTCTATATATATAAAACTACATGTACTTCAAAGTTTAAAGTTTAAAGTCCATTTCATTAAGGGAGAGTGAGGGGGGTTGCTATATAATATGCTTTAGTCAACTGGATTACTTGAAATAATAACAATTCTTCCGGTGATCGTTAGATCTCGGTGCACCGAGTCTCTTAGTATTAGACTTTTATGGAATCATAAAATTCTTGGCAGAACGAATTAGATGATCACTTATAAGTTTGTAATTTGCCTGCTGGGCATGATTCTTGAGTCATTCTTGATTGGTAAGGTATCTTTTATTCCACAATTATCATGATGTTGGACCTCATATTGTGAGTTATTCAAACCAAGATCGGAATTTATAGGTTAGTAAGATATTGCTATTCAAGTTGATTTCTGGTTAATATCTGATATTCTACTGGTCCAAGAAAGAATTTGTTTCATCCAAAGGAAATGAATACTAATGATTATAATCATCTCACAATAAACTTCATTAAAACTAGCTAATTAGTGAGGTGTAGTTTTGAGTGATTCCAAACTATTGAAGAGTTGCATAATTTTGCCATTTCTTACTTTTATTATTAGATTGTTGATGAAAATATTCTTTCTTACTTGTCAGCGTTATCGCGTAGGTTTGATATCAACCATTCCAACTAGTGGGTGAAGGTTCAATTCAATTAATATTTAATGCAGAATCTACTAATCGTTATCAACCGCAATTATCCCATAGCAATCTTACTGCACAATCTATGATTGAGCCAAGTATCGGCTATCACCATTGCAAGTTATAGGATTGAAATACTTTGCCTTTTCTTGGTATAATTGATAATTGACGCTAACATTGATAGAAGATGTTTCACTAAAATAAAGAGATAGAATTGAAATCAAAGTACTTTTCTTCAAGGTGAGGCTGACCATGCATCTCTACAACAATAAGTTAAGAATCTATGGTGTACTGTACCTCTTTCTTTTCAATCAATTTATTGTCTTTATATAATAATTATACATTTACATACACAGCTGGATAATTTGTCAAGAACCATTAGATAGAATTAACTTTGTTTTCGTTTATTCGAGTAGATGTTCATTTCACTGTTGCCAACCCCCTTGATTCAAATTTCTGCTTGTTTAGCGAATTTGATTTTTGTATTTTATATTTAATAGAATTATTTTTAAGCTACTTCATCTACTTGCTTCTCCTCTACGTTCCTCTTTTCCTGCTCTCTTTAACCACCTGCTTACAAGTTGTACCATTAAATTTAATCGACCCTAGCCTACCAATTAAAATTGTGTTCTCATAATACGGTGCCTCTTTTGGTGCGGCGCTATTTTTGTAAACCGTTAAGTTTTATAGCTGTGAGTAATAGATGTTAACATAAAAAGCTCATATGGCGCAACGGTAGCGCGTGAGATTGCAAATCTTTAGGTTCCCGGTTCGAATCCGGGTGTGAGCTTATTTTTTGGTTAAAGTATTTGTATGCTTTCGATGGTATTTTTTTGATCGTTGTATATAACTGTGTGTATTTGTTTTCGTTCGTAAATACCTTAAATATTGTATTTTTTTATCAAGTATATAACCGGGACCGCTGTAGTACATTATTTACAATTAATATATATATTATAACTAAAACGTACTTCGAATTGACATTTATATATAATATTAATGTTAACTTTGGTATAGCATAAAATATATATAAGATCTATATATATTAATTCACTACGGGCCCGGTATGATATATTATCTGCATGCATGCTTATATCGATCTATATACATAACACTCAATCTCGACCAATAATTAATACCAGTATATCTCTCTCCAGGACTGTAAAATATACCACCTATAGATAAACCAATATCAACTTCAGGGCGATATCGAGTTCAAATGATTTTATATAGATCGATATAACATGTGACCATTATAAGATAGGCGAGCTCAACCGACACCAGGAGACTTTTACGTCATACCGCATAAAAGCTATAACTTAAAATTACTATAAGCAAGAGTGGAAGTTTCAGCTCATACTTGAGAATAGCAACAAATTCCTCCCTGAATAGCAGCTATAAGGTATTTGACAACTCCATACTTAAATTCCATACTTCCATTTCACCATTAACTGACAGCAAATGCTTCGTTTCACACCACTGAAGTCTTGTTCCCAACCAAGCAACTAATTCCGCCGTATCCGCACATCTCATGTTACCTGCATAACTCCGCCTTATCTTCTTACCGGGCCATTCTAGAACCGACTAGAAAACACTAGGAAATTCCATTATCGTACATTATAATGCAGGGTCAGGGCGAGGAACAGGAAAGAAATCAAGTCATGGTAATACTTAAATGGACAGTAGTCCACTGATTTGGTCAATTTAAAGCTTTACTTATTATACTGAAAATTTGAAAGATATTGGATTATTAGTATAATTAAACAACTATTTACTTAGTATAATACAATTGTACTTGTACATTTTTAATCAACAAGGAATTAGAATAAAGAACCAGATAATTTATACAAAAGACAAACAAAGGTTGCTATAAAAAACTTGCAATTCAACTTATACCACAACCAAAATGGTTAAAGAAAGTAAATTATATGACTTATTAGGAGTTTCTCCAAGTGCTGGAGAAGCTGAATTAAAAAAAGGATATAAAAAGTCTGCATTAAAGTATCATCCTGATAAACCAACAGGTGATACAGAAAAGTTCAAAGAAATTTCAGAGGCATTTGATATTCTTTCTGATCCTGAAAAGAGAAAGATTTATGATGCGTATGGACTAGAAGCAGCAAGAAGAGGTGGGGTTATGCCAGAGCCATCAGAAAATGGTGGCGGAGGATATCCTGGTGGAGCAGGAGGATTTCCAGGATTTGGTGGTGCTACCAATGGTGGAGCAGGTGGTCCATTTATGTTTTCAAGTGGTACTCCAGGTGGTGCTCAATCATTTTCATTCAGTACTGGAGGACCAGGTGGAGGCTATGCACCATTCTCCTCAACAGATGCATTTAATATTTTCCAAAACTTTTCAGAATCAGGAGGATTTGATGGAGAGGATGATATTTTTAATATATTAGGAGGTAGAACACGAGGAAGAGCGTCAGGTCATCCATTCGGTTCTGGTGGTGGCGGTGGAATGCCAAGATCAGCACATTCAAATGCAGCAGATATCAAACATGATCCACTTACAATTGATTTACCAGTTAGTTTGGAAGATCTTGCTAAAGGTGTTACGAAAAAGATGAAGGTTAAAAGAAGAAATAAAGGAAAATTGGAAGAAAATATATTAACTGTAAATATTAAACCTGGATGGAAAGCAGGTACAAAACTCACATATCCTAATTCAGGAGAAATATTCTCTGATGGGTCATCACAAGATGTTGTATTTGTAATTCAGGAGAAGCCAAATTCATCATTCAAGAGGATAGATAATGATTTAGAAACTACTTTAGATTTATCACTTAAAGATTCGTTATGTGGATTCTCTAAAATTATAGAAACAATTGATGGAAAAAGAATTAAAGTAGAAAATCGTAGGCCAATATCTCCTGGTCATGTTATTAAATATCCTGGACGAGGAATGCCATTATCAAAGTCACCTGGTAATCATGGTGATTTATTGATTAAAATTAATGTTAAATATCCTGATGAATTAACTCCAGCACAACGTGAAGCAATCGAATCAAACTTTTAATTGAAAATCACATAACCTAATTACTATTTATATATATAACTAATATAGAATTTATTTCAAACCAGCTATACCGATAGCAACTTGCCATATTTCGATCCTACTACGGTCGGGCATTGCCCGGATATGTGTTATATATCGGTCCTAATCAAACGTACATGAGCAGCTATATCTACCGCTTGTATATATAATTTCATCACTCATCTATATATTTAAATTCGATAAATTGACAACCTATTGCTCGAATCTTTACGGTTAATCAAGTACACCTATACCAACAAGCACGTGCCTGAAGAATAGAGAATTTAATATCAAAACGGGGTAATAAAAATATATAAACAAAATACAAAATACATATATAATATAAAAGGTTAATTAGATTCTTTAATCTTTAGACTTCTTCTTTTTCTTCTTCTTCTCAGAGTCATCATCATCATCTTCAGCCTTTCTCTTCTTTTCCTTTTTGTCCTTCTTTTCTTTCTTGTCTTTCTTTTCCTTCTTTTCCTTCTTAGGAGTTTCTTCTTCTTCTTTGATTGGAGTTGAAGAAGCAGGAACTTCTTCAATTAATGGTTTTGATGGAGTGGCTGGAACAGCAACAGAAGGAGCTGAAGTAGAGGTTTCACCATTATTAGCATCAGATCTAAAATCAACATAAGCAGATTTCCAAGCTTCTGGAGTATCATCAGTAACTCTACCAAATTTATCAAGTTTACCATCGGCTTTAAGTTGCTTCTTCTTTTGTGCTACAGGGCCCAATCCCCATCTTCTTGGATAGGTATCTCTTTCCATAATACATCTCTTAATTTTAGCAACAACACCATGATCACAAGTTGAAAGATCAACAGTAGACATTTGAGCAATACCAAGGGCAATAGCTTCACCCTTAGTAGTAATAAGAACAACTTCATCATTAAGTTCAATACCTTCTTCATACCTTAATAAACCAGGAATCATAAGCTTAGCACCATAACAAACTGAATTGACTGCTGAATCTTTAACAACAACTCTTTTATAACCTAATAAAAGTGATTCTAAAGGTCTAATACATCTTCTAAGATATGATTCATCCTTAGTATTATCATAAACCCATTGAGCATCTAAAATATCGTGTAATGTAACAATATCATCAGATTCAGATAAAGCACCAGAACGAACACGACGTAATTCTTGCATATGACCACCAACCCCTAAAAGCATACCTAAATGAACACATAAAGTTCTCATATAAGTACCAGCTTCACAACTAGCCCAAAAGACACCCAAGTGACGGTCGTTATCAAATTCAAGAAGCTTTGAATCGTAGATAGTACGAACACGTAATTGTCTCTTAACAGCAGAAATAAGTGGAGGTCTTTGAAATAAAGCACCAGTTAAATTTTCAATTGATCTACCTAAGTCTTTTTCATCATCAAGAGCATCATGAAGTCTAACAATACAAACATACTCTTTACCAGCACCTTGTTGAGATTTAACCAAACGAGTAGCACGATCAATACAAACAATAAGGGAACCAGTAACCTTAGGATCCAAAGTACCAGAATGGCCAGTTTTTTCAACTCTTAAAATACGTTTAACCCAAGCAACAACTTCATGGGAACTAGGATTACTAGGTTTGTCTAAATTAATAACACCAGAAGAGATATAAGACTTTAAATCTCTTTTTAAAGGAGAACAACCAGCAGGAATTGGAGTATAATGACCAGATCTAACTAATAATTTATCATAATTCTTTAATAATAAAGGCCAAGTAGAGGTATCAGTTGAAGGTTTTGTAGAGTCTGGTTTAATAGTGAAATCACCAGATTCTTGCATCTTAACATCAGAATCAGACATTTTTGTTGTATAATGTGAGTTCACACTCTTTAAATTTTTCACTTTGAATATTTCAATCTTAAGAAAAAAAGTATCTGAATTTTTTTTTTCAGTGCAAAGAAAACTTTTTCAAGTAATAAAACCTAAACCACAGATATAGCCTCACAGGGTCTTTCTTCCCTGCATGCAAGAGTATGCCCTCCGGCGGCCGGAGCTGTTGCGTTGGAGAGTTCAGATGTTTTTCCGCGCGGAGCGCGGCAACGGGTCCGGGCAGCGCCCGGCCGCCAGAGGCAGAAGTGGAGAAATGGAATAAGGTACATAGTTTCTATAGAGGAGTGGAAGTTAGTCCAGCAATTGATGCTATTTTGTTACTTAATGCTCTTTTCATGAATTGTTCTCTTGCTAAGGTTCTTGTGTGTTTAAGATAAGTATCTAATTTAATTCTACCATTGTCAAGGGCTTTATCAAGGATATAAAGTGTATCATCTATAGTTAAATCATCACTTACAACGTCATATAATTGATTGAAGGTAACATTTTCTGCACAAACAACTTCATCAATCTTTGGTTGTGGTTTGGTTTTCGCTTCTTGAATAACTCTTTTTGCTTGTTCTATTCTTTCTCGGAGTAATGGTTCATTACGTTGTGCAGTAGATGATATCCTTTCTATTTCTATCTTTTCATTTTTAATTGAATTATCAACCCAATCTAAAAGCCCTTTTGTTTGTGATATTGCTTGTTCGTCAGTGAGAATTTCTGGTTTAATAATATTTTCAATAACGGAATTGAGTTCGTAACTGAGATGTTTCAAAGCAGCTAATTTTTCAGGATTAGGTGGTTTATTAGGAGTTGAAGATGGGGGTAGATTTGAATTAGTAGGTGGTGATTGTTCAATTTCCGAATCCATAATATCGACTATGTTATGGTGAGGATGTGGTTGGGGAGCATATAAAGAGGGTGATTGAGGATTAGGAGATTGAGGAGGTTGATGAGGAGGTTGATGAGGAGGTTGATGGGGAGGTTGATGAGGAGGTTGATGAGGAGGTTGATGAGGAGGTTGATGAGGAGGTTGAAGAGGAGGTTGATGAGGAGGTTGGTGAGGAGGTTGATATGGATGAGCAGCTTGTTGATAAGCATGAGGAGGAAGTTGACCGGGAGGTTGGTATTGATTAGGTGATTGAATATGAGGGGGTTGATATTGAGTAGGTGATTGAATAGGATGATGAGATGGTGGTTGACTAGAAGATGATCTGGCATCTTGATGTTGATACTGGTTTTGTTGATATCCTTCAAAAGATTGGGATTGCCCTTGAGTCAGAGATTGGCCATGAGGTTGAACGTACGATGGTGATTGATGCTGAAAAGCAGCTGGATGGGAAGGATGTGGAGGAGGTGGCGGTGGTGGTGGTGGTGAATGATACTCAACTGATTCATAATATAATGAATCCGATGGAGATTGAAGATTTGACGCATTACGGGAATCAACATGTAATGGATTAGGTGGTAATTTTGGAGGAATTGAATGAGAGTGAGGTGATTGTGGTTGATCGGAGATATGCACTGTTGGCGGTGCTGGATTAGGAGCTCCCTGGGTATTCAACTGATGACTAAAAGTTGGATTGGGAGGAGGAGGTGGTGGAGGTGGAGGAGGTGGAGGTGATACTTGGTGATTTGGATGTGGTGCAATCGGAGGATGTGGTTGACCCTGTGGAGGACCATAATCTAAAGAACCTCTTGCATAAACAGGTGGCTCTTTTGAAAAAGCATCGACTAAAACTTTAATAAAACCCACTAAAGAACTGTTTGTGCCGTTATCATTCCAATAACTTAAATAAGGATGGTAACATCTTCCATTTGTATCAACATGATTACCAGGATGAATAATCATAGAGGGTGTTGGTCTTACAAAGGTAAATGGAGGTGAAGCAGGAAATGATTTTGGAACCCAAATTTCAATTGGAATTCTATAAACATTATTCATAAATAAAGTAGGAATATTACCATATATACATAATAATAATTCAGGATTACCAGTTTCATCAGTATAAACATTAGTCCTTGGTCTTAAACTGGGATACTGTAATAAAACTGCAACGGTATCATTATAAGTTCTATTTGGATCTTTATATTCCTGTAAAGTTAGTAAGAGGTGATTAATGTAAACTCAGAAATTATAACATACAGGTGATAATACACGATATAGCCATTGAAGTAGTTCCTTTGGCAGCTGGGGAGGAGGATTAGATTGAGATAGATTAGGTTGTACACTCATTAAGTAAGAAAATGAAAATAGAGGTAGGAAAATGATCACTACTACTCGCTGCTGTATTTATGTATGACTTAAGCAGGCAATTTAACCACCCACCGCACAGTACAATGTTTATATGCGCTAAGGTATGCCAGCCAAAACATAAGATATCCCTTATAAGAATAAAATGGTTAATGCCGGATACTTTAAGGTTTCTGCAGGGAAGGTGGGATTAACGTCAAACTGCTATGCAATAATCAACAATCCCCGCTTTGTTTTGTTTATTAAAACGTAGATGATTACTGCGACGGGAATCTTTTTAGATCCATTTCTCAGCTCTATTTCAATAAGAATACAATTCCTGAAACTGTTATCGTAGCTTCTCACGGGTCCGGGCAGAGCCCGGCCGCAGGAGGCAATCAATCACAGGAAGATTAAAGGTGGATATAGCAGCGGACCCACGGGGTAACATACGCTGACGCGGCTATAAATTACCCGGCCCAAGATATAAGAACCTAGTTAATTATAGGAGGAAGGTAAAGCTTGTGGACTTCTTGTGTTTCATTCTCTTACAATCAATCATATCAAATCATTAAAAAGGAATCAACTGATATTGATAAGTGAACAAGTTTATTTGATTGTTTCATCATAGATTAGGATTCAAAGGACAAAAGTATAAAAGGCAATTGAACGCCATTGAAGTTTTAAATTCACAGATATTTTTGTGGGAGAATATAGAAGGTATTTTAGACAGTTGGTGTTTCGATAGAGAAGAATACGAAATTTGAAATGAGTGGGTAAGTGTGAAGGGAGTGATTGGTTGGAAAGATAGGATTGACGAATACAAGGATACTGGAGCACCTAACTAACACATATTTAGTTGGACAGTAGTTATAATCTTAATTCTCGTAGCAGGTGCTTCAACTGCTGCTTGGGTATTTGCACCAAAAGGCGATAGTACTACAGTTTGGAGAAGCTGTATTATTTTAACATTAGCAATGTGTTATATTATGTGGGCAATTACATACTTAGCACAATTACATCCGTTGGTTCAACCTAAAAGATCAGATTTACGACCTGAATTTGCAGAGTAAAGGAGGAAGGAAGTAAAACAAAGATGCATGTATTATTATATTATTTTTGTAGTAGTTTTTATTTTATTTTATTTTATTTTGATTAATTACGAATAAATGGGAGGAGAGAGAGGGAGGGAGTGGAAGAAGGGAGTGGAAGGAGGAGGGAGGAGGGAGGAGGGAGGAGGGGAGAAGGAAGAAGTAGAAGGGAAGAGCTTAAGAGGAATATAGTTTTAGGCTAAGGATTAAGATAACGTATGTAATAATTAGGTCTAATCTATAAGGGAAAATTGTATAAGATGTTATAAATATAGAGAGAAACGTTATAGTGTTAAGATGAGGTGCAACAAGTTCTATAAGTTGAGCTAGATATCCAGCCTGGATTTGAGTATCTATAAAGGTAGAGGCTATTCCTAAATTCATTACGGCCCATCCAATATTCATTAATAACGTTAGCGTTATTGCAGTGAGAAATATACATTTGATGCCGGACATAATTATGCAAAATTATTTGAAAGGTGGGTTATATATATCTTGGCACTATGGCCGTGTTATTACATTTCACGGCAATAATATTATAGGAATATATATAAGACGTAACGATCCGTGCGCAATTATTAAATAAAGAAAATTTATTATACAAATTCAGAGGAGTACAGTAGGAGTACAGTAGGTGAACGAAAAATTATTTTTACCTAGACGCGGTTAGCAGAAGCGGGGGAGTGAAGGGGAAGAGGCAAGGCAGTTAAGCAGTAACATAACGTTACATAGGAATTAATTATGAGTATCAAATGTAAAAGAATTTATTAAATATAAAATACAAGAATATTCAGCTTTCAGGGGTGAACCTACCGGCAAATTTTGGCAAGTTTTTTCAAACCTTAACGCCGTTTTGATTTAATAAGACGAACGGGATAGGAAAGATTGGCAAAGTTAAATGAAATTTTGATAAGGTTAATATGCGGTTATGCGGAAGTGTCAAAATTTTAACAGTGCATAAAGGTGGGGAAGAGCGGTATGACAGTTTCAGAGATCGAGGCTGGAACGCAATGTTTCAACGGGGATCCGGGCAAAGCCCGGCCGCCGGACGTAGTTGTAAGCAGTGTCCAGTTATAATTACCGCTACCTGAAAGCCCCCGAGCTAACGGTACGGGCAGAGCCGGCCCATCGTCAGATACATAATTAAGGTCAAAAAGTACTTTATTTTATTTAATTATAAACAATCTAATTACCTAAACGATGACCTTTTCCTTGAAATCGATTCAAGGAAGAGGAGAATCCTGATTTAGAATAAGATGTAGAATTTGAAGATGGAGGAGTATTTGATGATGAACTGGTTGATTGATTAGGTTTACTATTGAACGTAGTACCAAAATCACGCGCAGCGGTGGAATCAGTAGCTGGTCCACTTATAGCGATTTGTGGTTTACCAGGAATAAGATCATAAAGAAATTTAGGGGTATGAATAAATCGCCTACCACCAGACAATGGTAATAAAGTATTAAAAAATAAATAACAATGAGCAGATGCATAACCAACACCTAATTGGAGTGCACCTTGAGTACCTTCCAATAATAAAGCCAACAATAACATTAAAACTGGCAAGTAAACTGATCTTATTGATAAGAAGTAAAACGTTACCAACTGATTAACATTATCTTGAGCCCATGTATACGTTAATGCCATCATTAACGTTGGCATGTAAACCCATCCTTGAAGATAAATGTTGGCAATCTATATAGTGTTAGTATAAGGTATTTTAACTTGTATTGTCTCCAGCGACTGAGTACAGCCCGGAGCTGTTGTTCCGAGCTATTGCACGGAGTTTGAGAGATAATAACCTGTTAGAGGTTGAACACATGTAGACATTACAACTGGCTCTAACAACATAAAGTTGAAAGAACACAACAAGTCATAAATGTCACGATCTATAAACTCGTTCATTCAAAGTATCAAATCAAAAGAACAAATTCATAGCTTGATCTTCTCCATATACAGAACCCATAGACCTATAGTGCAGTGAGGAATTGGGGCAGAAACAGGAGATATCTACTACAACTTACAATAATAAAAGTAGCGTTGAAAAGAATGAAGAATACATAATCAGCTGTACTCGACGAGAACTTTTCAACCTCTAGTTTAAGGCTATAAGTGTATACTATATAAGTTAGCTAAGAACCATAGCTTGATGTGGTATTCAGCTTTGTATATAATGCGGTGGGTGTTAAAGTAATCATCTACTCGTATTCACACACATCAATATATACAAAGTTGAATATCCACATTCAAGTGACAAGACTGTATATGATCAAACAAAAATTTTTACTACAGAGCATAACAAGATGGAAAGAAAGAAGAAAAGTATGAAAAAATCTCTCCTATCAGCTTATGAAGTAAAAAAAATTGGTTGGTTACATGAGTTCGTTGTCAAAAATGTAGATATACTTACAAACATGAATATCCATTGCTCGTTTCATTGGATGCCCTAACCCTATGAAGAAAGCAGTGACTTGATATGGTTGTTAGTAAGGGCCACCGAAATGGAGCCAAAAATGACAAAAATTGGGGTTAAAAACTTACAAGGTCTCCATATTTCGAATTGAAAAACTGTTAATGGCCAACTATTGATAAAATATATCACATTCACGAGTTGAGTAGCAGTAGCTATGAATACTACAATTGACGCTAATACTAGAGTTCTAGTAACAGGTGGGATAGAAAGAAAGAACCTGGTAATGGTTAGATGATTATAAAGGAGAATTATGTAATGGGGGTTCATGTTTGAGATCCTTCTCTGAAAAGTGAAATCAAAAACAGTACTTACTCTTGAATATCATTGGCCATTGTAGATGAAGGTGATTAACCAATATGAGAGTATAAGAGGAATTGGATGAAATACAACAGTATAATGAAATGTGATTACTTGAATAAATCGACAACAGAATAAGTTATTATGAGTTTTTGACTGAATTACGTAACACTTTGAAAGTAAAAGTAGAACTAGTCGTTATTGTTCAAATAAATAAGGTGATTGATAAGGAGAGATAAAACTTTTCTTAATAATTTCTATAATTCTTTTTCTATAATTTCTATATATTAATGTGGCAAATGTAATAATTTATTTAATTACCGTGAAGGGTAGAGGTGAAAGATGTGAATTAAGTGTTCAAAGGTGAGTGTGCATTATTTGTGCATTATGTGTTCGGTATGTGATGATCTGATTAGATAAGTGTAAACCGTTATAGCTATGTGCCAGGGCTGAGCTCGGAGAGGATTGATATAAGAGTTGGAAATTTAAAAGCTATTGCTATATCGCATAGGCACGGCAGTAAGTTGAGAGAGGTTGAGCGGGTAGCTATAGGGTTGAATGTTGAGAATGGGGATTGGGAGTAATACACCGCTTGAGTTAGAAGTTTAGTACCAGCAAACGAACGGTAGATGAGTAACATGTAGTTAACAGTTACAACTGGTCTGCAGGTAAGAATTGACAGATTATCAGTGAGAGAGATGGCTCAAAGGTCGAAGGTAGGAGATTGATAGTGCTGTTTCGTTAAACTACATTACGGAAATAATTAAATCATCTAATATAAGATAAACTGATAATCGAATATTACTTACAAATGTTTTACACTGTCTTACTTATAAAGCGAGATACTACTACTCTTCCCATTATCACATGAAATTTTCAATCACCTAACTAAATGTGAGCTTAACTGTTGAACGTGTATGCGTGAACGGCAGGCAACAACTCCGAAATTAGGGCATCGAGCCGATAACATTTTTATGCACTCCCGCTGTTCGATGTTCCATTTGATGATATTCATGTTCACACCACCACCGGTATATCGATTTACTCAGTTATAAAATTATAATTAGAAGTTATAGTAGGTGAATATAAAGATTTTTAATTCAAATTCTCAAGAAATATTTTTAATTCAAGTGACTATAGTGAAATATTATCCGACAATAATTAGCATTATTTGGATACTTAACGCAACTACGTTTAACAGGGCTGGTTATAATATAAATAGCATTACATAACGTTAAAATATCCCCACAATAATTCTAACGGTAAACGGTATACTGGATTTTTTGTTATATTCACCATATTAACCTGATCAGGAATTATATACTCTAAGCTAGAAGATTCATTCATTAATTCGTAATTCTTAATACTTTGTATTTTTTATATTTGCATTCATAGTAGAGTAGTTACATTTATTTGTATCATTAAGATATCAGCAACTTATAATCACTCTTTTACTCCACTTCATAATCCTTAATTTCGTAACCTCAACCAGTAGTACCAACATTATCGCTACTCCTATCTATGTTCTATAATGGAAACACTAGATGGTTATTTATCTCATATTAGAAGACCCTTATCAAGCTTATTTCAAAGAGAAGATGAACATGGTGTTGAAGAATCTGTAAGTGATTTGAATCAATCATCTATATCTCCTACCAAAGGAAAAGAAAGAATCAAAAAGTCAAAATCTCATTCTCAACCATCTCATGAATCCCCACTAACAGATTCATCCGATGATTCTGAGGATGAAATGGATTTAATTGGAAGATTTTCATTTGCACCTTTTTTTTCATCTAATTCAACGGCAACAACAACAACGTCATCATCAACATCAAATCATGGATTTATGTCTTTAGAACACTATCATTGGCTTATACAACGCTATCTTGCTCCTTATGGTGAACCTAGTGGAATTGTTGCTGCAAAAGATCCAGAAATTCCTCCTCCAATTGATGGTATTGAAATTACTGAACAAAATGGTAAACCTCTTGTTGATCCTCAATCTTCATATCAATCATATCCTTCCACTGCAAGATCTATACTTTCAAATATTCTCTCTAAAAAAATCAGCATCTCACCATCATCTCAAGATGAAGATGAAAAGCGTAAAAAAGATCGTATAACGCGTAGAAAACGTAAATTACGTCAACGACGCCTTTCAAAGTATAAATCTAATAACAACAACAATAATCATGATTCTACTAATCTTCAAGGTCCACCACCAGTACTATTAACAGAAAAGGAATTACGACAAAAAATACTTGAAATTAAAGAACTAAACTTATCTGATAGAGAAAGAGATAAATTGGTACAAACTTTAATGACTGAAAATTATTATCGAATTAGAGGATTAGAAGTGGAAAGTGAAAAAGAAATTGAAGTTGAAAATGAATATACTAATATTAATGATTCTGATCAAGATATTAACTCAACTCCCAATATAGATAATGAATCCGATTCTCATGAATCAGATTATGACGAGGATGAATCCGATTCTGATGATATTGCTCTTTCTTTAACAAGTTCTGAAGATAAAGTTGCAAGCTATTATGATATATCTGATCATATTCTTGGGTGTGAACATTATCAAAGAGGATGTAAACTTCAATGCTCCACTTGTGATAAATGGTATCCTTGTCGGATTTGCCACGATAATCATGAAAGTCATAAGTTAATTCGCCAGAAAACTCGCAATATGCTCTGTATGTATTGTAAAACTCCTCAGCCTGCTAATCAAGAATGTAAAAATTGTCATGAAACACTCTCAAGATATTATTGTGATATATGTAAATTATGGGATGATGATATTCATAAATCAATATTTCATTGTCAAGATTGTGGAATATGTCGTATAGGAAAAGGATTAGGAAAAGATTTCTTTCATTGTACAACATGTAATGTTTGTATGTCTATTGAATTGGAAAATGCTCATAGATGTATAGAACATTCAACCGAATGTGATTGTCCAATCTGTGGAGAATTTATGTTTACATCAACAGAAACTGTAGTATTTATGAAATGTGGTCATTCAATTCATCAATCTTGTTTTCGAGAACATACAAAATCATCATATAAATGCCCAACATGTCAACGGTCAGTTATCAATATGGAAGCAAGTTTCCGTATTCTTGATACAGAAATAGCAAGTCAAGTTCTTCCTGAGCCATATTGTAATTGGAGAAGTATAATAGTATGTAATGATTGTTCAGCTAAATCCAACGTTCCCTTTCATTTTCTTGGACTTAAATGTATGACTTGCCGATCATACAATACCTCACAAATGAAATTAATTAAACCAGAAGAACTTGAAGTAGCTGAATCGGTTCGCCCATTAATCAATTCTGCAGTTGATCTTTCAGACGTTACTATTGAATCTGATCCCGAATCCGATAGTGAAGCTATAATAAGTAACCATTAATTTATTTCTTATTCCTGCACCGATTCATTTTGTACCTCCGGTGGCCGGGCTCTGCCCGGACCTGTAGGTTGTGGCATACATTGTAAGCTTGTAGTGACATTTTTCGCAAAAACTTTTATGGCATATAATACTGTATTCAATATAGAATATTGTATAGAAGGCATATCATAACTTATATACACAACTCTCTCATGCTCTTTGGATATCAATTGAATGTAATGAAAGTACTCTAACAGTATATAATTTAATGAATACCCTATCAACAACAGTAATAAGTAAACCAATGAACAAACTATTGAACATATGTATCAAAGAACCATTTTAATCAGAAATTGTACTAACAATTAACTATAGTGATAAACAAATAATAATACATAAAATATTATAACTAAAGTAATCAATTACAAGCAAAGTTTGATAAACCAATTACTCTATTCAACAAACTACTTCAACATCGGAACTAGTACCACTACAATACCATAATCGGTTATAATCAACTGGTCCAGGCAGAGCCCGGCAGTTGAAAATATAGACAATAAGGAAGACAATAAATGTTTATTTAAATTCTGGATGAAAGATGAGAACCTCCATCAACTGGAAGGACAACACCATTTATATAATTAGCACCTGGAGATGCAAGGAAGAGTGCAGCAGTAATGATATCTTCTTTTACACCTAATCTACGACGTGGATTGGCTTGAATCATTCCTTCTCCAATACTTTCAAGAAGTCCATTAGCCATTTTAGTTGGGAAAAATCCTGGTGCAAGAGTATTAACAGTAATATTACGAGGCCCAAGTTCAACAGCTAATGATTTACCAAGATGGTGGACTGCTGCTTTAGATGCAAGATATCCATAAGTACCTCCGCTTAAACCACTTGAAATACCAGCAACTGATCCAGTGATGATAACACGAGCAGGATCTTGTGGTGTACCACTCTTTTCTAAAAATGGTGCAAATAATTGAATTGTTGAAAATACTCCACGTACATTTAAATCTAATACTTTTGAGATAGCAGAATCTGGATGGTTATCAAAATCAGCTCCCCAAGTTGCTCCGGCATTTGCAAGGAGAATATCAAGTTTTGATTCTAATTTGGAATATTCAGCTACCAAGTGTTCAACACCTTTTCTAGTACCTAAATCAGCTGGGATTGCATAAGCACGACCTTTAAGTCCTTTAGATTTAGCAAAGTCATTTAATTCTTGAACTGCTTCATCACAAGCTTTTGCTTTTCTTGAACTGATGTAAATTTTTGCTGCTCCAGCTGCTAAGTAACCTTCAGCGATGTTAAGACCAAGACCTCTTGATCCACCAGTGATAACGGCAATTTTACCTTCAAGAGAGAATAAAGAATCGGTTAAGTGAGCCATTATGATTTATGATATAATGATATAGTTAATACTAATAGAAAAGGTGGAGCAAATGTCTACTTTATATGTTTTCGTGATTGAAAAACTCCGAGACGGCTTACCCCACAAAATGTAGATTTTCCAATGGGGGTTTAATAATGGGCCACTGTATAGTTTGTTAGACTAGCCGAGGAACTTGGTAGCCGTGCTTAGTATTTAAATACAATGGATAAGAGTTCTGTCTCGGTTAAAACAATATCCACTGGCTGGAGTATTTTCATATAATTTAACGAATAGATATATATTAGTTGATATAGAACAATTATTTACGCAAGCTTAGAGAGTTTAGTAATAGAATTAATGATTTTTCGTTCAATTTCTCTTCTTTTCGTATTCTCGTGCAAAAGGTTTTACCCGTGCTTGGATTGCCTCGGTTTTCAATCATGGTGGACGGTACACCGGCTCAAGAGTGGAATATGCAACTACCATGCAAAATTACAATTCAAGTAATTAATTAACAAGCCCTTATCTTATCTACCGATGAGATCTACTATGCAGCATCTGTAATAGTATAATGCTATCACAAGTAAGTTATCTTTATTGACTAACTACTTCACCAAAATTGTCCTCCATTGTCAATCTTTAATTCACAATTTTCAGTTAGAAATTTACTCTTTTGCAAAACGCTAATTACACACCTACCCATCTTCTGCTTAATGACATCTCCTACTATTACTTGTCAATCTGAACCATTCACGGTTCTTGCAACTGATTCTAATATTGCTTTAACATTCTCTTCAAATATTTTAATTACTTCTGGTAATTCAGATCTTGCTATTTATACTAATGACCTTCGTGTTCGTGTTATTATAAATCACAATGGCTCTCCTTGTTCAATAATTGAATCATCTACTATATATGAATCATTTTTTAATAAAGATACTCTTTGGTCAAATAGTCAATTAACTTCTTCATCACCTAAAGATATTGTAGTTGATGAAAATGGTGGCTCTTATCAATTAACTATTAGTTGTGGACAACTAGATAGTATTCATAATCGAAGATATTTTAAAGAAATATTTATTTATTTAAATTATTATAGTGAATATTATGATAATGTTTATAAGGAAATAGTACAAACGGAAGAACATAGAACTAAGGATATCTTAACAACAATGATTAATCTTGCTGATTATTCCATGGCATGTTTAGTTGAAAATAAGTTACGAGAGTTAATACCAATGTTTTTCAATCCTGGATTATATATATCATGTCAAGAATACATTCCATTATATCGACCTTTAATCAATTCATTAGCATTATATAATGTAAGTAAAAAAAAAAATTACTTTTAAACCTACAACACCTACTAACCCATTAGAATATTCCATTGTTGAAAATTATTGAAAGTCAATTGATTAGCAATTACCCTTTATATGAATTTAAAGATTACAAACAGCAACCTAATTCTACAAACCTTCAACAAAGAAAACCCAAATCAAAGTTAATCCCTGCATACCAATACAACCAATTTTTCAAATCTCCCGTCACCAAAGCTAAGATCCAGTTTTAGCCTCTTCTTGACCTCGATCTTCCTTTCTTTCTCGATTCCCCCCCATGACTTCGCTTCCATTTCCATTTTCATCCTTCAATCCTTACCCAATTTACAGCATGCAGGTAAAATAATCTCAACAGCTCTCAACGAAAAATGCCCAACTTTTTTCTGGCATGTGCCTAACCTTACTGTTATGTGCATGTGAAACTACTTCATTAGGATAGAACGGAAACGATAAAAAAGTTCATGAAAGAGAAGAGTTTTGGTGAAGTGTAATTTTGATTATAAGACAAGATTTTTCGGAAGGTGATTCTTTATTTACAAGTTAGGTTGTGCCAAGTTTGAATATAATATTGCTACTTTATTCGGGATTATTCTCTGGCAACTATATAAACCCAGCCTCATCAGTTCAACATAAACAAACAATTCCCGACGTCGGTTATAATCTCCGAATATTCAAACAGCGGAAAGAAAGTAGAAGATAAAATTAAAAGAATAAGAGAGAAGAAAAGAAAAGAGAAAAGAAGAGTTTGAAAAGAATTAAAAGAAATATTAACAACACAATTACAACTAAAATCAATTAAGAATATATACTTTAACTGTAAAAACATCAACCAACTATTTATAAATCAAAACAACATCTACATTCCTTGCATTAATTACAACCACCCTCTTCAACTAAACACATCTATGTCTAAATGAATTCTCTCAAATACTTATCATCTAAAGTTGACAAAGTATTCGGTCAGGAACCTCAAGATTTTGATTTTATACAACAACTACCTTTTGAATCAATTGAAGAAGATGACAAAGATGAATCAGCTATTGTTGATGATGATACAAAGTTAATAGAACCAACTCCTAAAACAACTCCTTTTATTACAAAAGTCATTTCCAAAATCATGTCCTTTATTTTATTTACCATTAATCTTTTCAATCCATTTGCATATTTTAAAAAACCCAATAACTCACCCAATGAAAAGAGTTTAAATCAAATACCAGGTAGAAATTTACAATCTCCATATGTAAAATCTCATAAACATTCACATTCATTATCAATATTATCTCATTCTCCTCGTTATTTATTACCTCCTAGACCACTATTAATGAGACGACCTCAACCAAAAACTTTGGTACTTGATTTAGATGAAACATTAATTCATTCAATTTCACAAGGAAATAAATTTAGAACTGGTCAAATGGTGGAAGTTAAACTGGAAAATCAATTAGCAACTCTTTATTTTGTTAATAAGCGTCCTTATTGTGATCATTTTTTAAAATGTGTTTCTGAATGGTTTCATTTAGTTATCTTTACTGCATCAGTACCAGCCTATGCGGATCCAATGATTGATTGGTTAGAACAAGAGAGAAAGTACTTTTCTCGTAGATTTTATAGAAATCACTGTACTGTTACTCCATCTGGTTATATTAAAGATTTATCAAAAGTTGAAAATGATTTGTCAAAAGTGGTTATTATTGATAATTCACCAATATCATATTCAAAGCATAATGAAAATGCCATTGGTATAGAAGGTTGGGTAAGCGATCCAAGTGATCATAATTTATTACATTTAATACCATTTCTTAATGCATTAAGGTATTCAATGGATGTAAGGTCGGTTGTATCGTTAAAGATGGGAGAAGGATCTTTCGAGTGATCCTATAGCGATAGCAATCAGCTCTATATAAGCTAGTTTTATATAAGATTTGTGTTTTATAATATATTCTAATTATTTATATATGCTATGAATTTACATAATTATTGATTCTTGACCAAATCCCTTCTTTATTAGGAGTATTAGAATTAGAAGTAAAACTCCCAAAACTACCAGCAATTCCATTATCATTACCATTTACACCTGCACCTGCTCCTCCACCTCGTAATGGTTTTATAATCTTCATTGGTAAATCATCTCTTGGTTTAACTTCTGCAAGATGTTCCCGTAATAATGAAAGATTCTTTGCAAATATTTCTCTATCTTCACTGGCAACTTGTTCAGATTTTCTTAATTGATCTTCTAATGTTTCAATTCTTTCATTACGTGCATTTAATAATTTTTCATCAATAACAACTTCCTTCTTTAATTGAGAATTCTGCTCCATCAATTGCTTTTGTACTTTAGTTAATTGTTCTAAATTACGTTGTAATAGTGCCATTTTCTTTTGTTGTTGCTTATTATTACTATTTCTTAATGCTAAATCATATTGATCTCTTGCCTGGTCCAATGATATTTCCAGTTCAACAATTCTTTCACATCGATCTTGTAAATCTCTCATTAATGAGGTCTTCATTGTTTCAAACTGATTAATATGAGCTTGCAAAGCAGCAGTTTTCTCGAAATTTGGTTTTTGTAAACGAATTGTATCATTAAGATCATCAATATTTGTTTGTAAATCAGCCTTTTCTTTAGTTAAATTATCAATTTTAATCATCAATTGTTCAATAGTTTCAGATTGAGAATCAAGTTTTGCAACAAGTAATTCATCAGCAGTAGAATCATTTGATATCCGTAAGTTGAACTTTTCATTCTCTTGTTTAATCATATCCTTAATAAAAGAAGAAGAATCAATTGGTGAACTTGCACTTGAAATACTTGATACTGATGATAATGAACAACCAGAAGAAGAAACAACGTTTGAACTTTGTACAGATTCCTCTTGTCGCTTTGAAACATCTTCAACAATCTCTTTAATCCTACTTTTAGATTCTTCTGGTAAATCATTAGTTAACCGTAAAATTTCATACAATCCTTTATCATAACTACTAGAATACATTTCCCCCAATAATTCATTCATTTTTTCCCGTTTCTTTAAATCATAATCACGTAGTGGTGAACTTGGTTCACTCACAATCTTTTCATTAATAGTTAAATCAACTATTTCTTTCATAGCATTACTTAATCTTAAATTTACATCATTATTATCTTCTTCTAATGCACTAACTTTTATTTCTAATTCCTTTTTATGATATTTTAAATTATCAATTTCCAATAGTAATTGTCTTTTATCACTTTCATCAGATTTATTTTGTTCAAGCTTTTGTTTAAATTCATTCAATTCTACTTCTAGTTGTTCTATAGTTGATTCTTTTGATAACAATTGATCTTGAAGAGAATTTTCTTGTTCGAATTGGTAATCAATTTCTATTGATGATGGAAGAATATCATTTATATTACTAATACTTGATCTATTGCCTTGTCTTGAAGAATTCTTCCTTAATGGAGTAGCAGAAGAACGAAAAGACATAGCAGACGTGCTTCTAGGAGAAGAAGGAGTACTATTAGATGTAGAATTAAATGGAATCAATTCCATCCAATCGGGTCTTGGTGGTGGTACTCCAGTTCTCCATAATAACAATTCACTTTCTAATCTTTGTTCATACTTCACTCTACTATCTAATGTTGATTGACATTGTCTTAATAATTGCCGTAATTCACTAGGACTAAGTTCAACATTAATCTTTGCTTTATTCTTAATAGTCTTTGCTCGTACGCCGAATCTTAGAGTAGACAAAGTCTCTTGATCATTATAAGTTGACGGTGAACAATTAACAATCAAAGATGTTCGCGAATTGCCTCCTAATGATTCTTGTAATATTCTTGTTAATTTTGAATCTCTATATGGAATATGTGAAGATTTATGATCAGTTAATGAATTAATAACCATTCCTAATGCTGATAATGATTTATTAATTTTTTTTGCTTCTTCTAATGTTTGTCCTGATGCACCAGTTTTACCAACCTTTTCTGATCCTGCTAAATCAACTAAAAACAATTGCCCACTCTTCTGTGATCCATTTACTACATTCTTTTGCGAAACAACAATTACAAATATTGAATGGGATCTACTACTTTCTTGATTCATATTGGTAGATGCTACTGATCTTATCCTTGACCCTTGTTTCATTACTTGATAAACATCATTTGCACAACTAACATATTCTTCATTTAATCCTTTAACATAAACACCCCTAGTTTTATCTTCATGAATTGGTAAATTATCATTGATTGGATTTAATAAATCTTTAATCTTTTCCATATAAATTTCCATATAGCTAACTTTTACAATATATTCAATATCTGATGAAGAAGTTTTAATCATATTAAAGACTTGATCAACAATTCTTGGAATCACTCCTCTTGAACTTGGATCATCAATCGATGGTCCCATCATTGTATAAGATTTACCTGAACCAGTTTGACCATATGCTAATACAGTACCATTATATCCCTTAAATATATCGTCGACGGTTTGTTTTAAACTATAATTAAATATATCTTCTTGTGTAGTATTTGTATCAAAAACACGATCTAACGTAAAAGTACCGCTAAAATCTTTACTTTCAATTTTACAAGTTGAATCAGATAAAAATTGGACAATCCGGGAGGAATTAACTTCTAAACTATTTTCAGGACGAAATCTAGCTATTACTTTAATGTTGTTTGAAGAAGGTGGTACCGATGGAGGTGCTGGAGTTGATGAAGTAGTGGTTGGTGCTGTACTAGGGGCTGTGGTGGTTGTTGAAGTAGTTGTTGAATTAGGTGCACTATTGAAAACTGTATTGGGTGATATACTTCGTATTGTATTTGCTATACTAGCAGAGTTAGCAGTACCATTTGATGCCATATTAGAGTCTTCGCCTGCTTTAATAGCAGACTTTCGATTATCATCAAAAGTCACATCTCCTCGACCAGAATCACTTGATATACTAGATTTACGTTCATAAGACATTTTTTTAAATTGAAGAAGAAACCGTTTATAAATTTACACCATCCAACCTTGATGCTGGGGATTTTTCACGTCTTATCAAAGTTATATAATGATCCCAGTTTGATTCAAGCAGCTTCTACTGATCCAAGCCCAGGCTCTTCAATTAAGCTTTTAAACAAGCAAACAAAGTAGAAAACAATAAACTATTGGGAGCAAATTTAAATTCCTTAATATATTTGTTAGTATAATCTTCGAACCGCGTAAATCAGTAAGATAGAAAACTAGATAACGATATAATCTATTATATAGTAAACTATACACTCATTTCACACCCCATAACCTTTTCTACTTACTTAATAACACTATTTAATAAAGATATCCTTAGTAGCTCATGATCTTTAGATTAATTAGCGACCCCCTTCTATGTATATCATTACCTAAAATATTTTTTTATGTTTACATTCTGATTCAGTTGAACAGGGATAATTGAATGATTAGCGAGATTATTCTATTAGTGGGGTTTTGAATAGTGGTTCTACTAGCAGATAATTAGGGTCGGTTGGGTCGACGACGACATTGGGAGTTTGAAAAGCGCGTCTGGCAAGAGACCTTTCTAGGCAGAGTTTAGGCTAATTTTTAAGTCTATCGAATTTGAAAGGGAGGCTAACTTTTTCTGACTAAATTTATAGGAGGGGGGGGTGTGATTTGTTCAATTAACTATCTCAGCTTGCTGTCCTAACTATTTAGCTACGCATACAATGTTAATCTTAGGGACAAACTGAGTAAGTTGTTAAGGAACCATCTACGAGGAGATTGTATCACAACTATCTTGATGATAACAAGATTACTAGACTAGATTAATTGAGATAGTTAAAAGCAACCATTTGTATATAAGAAGAAGAATAAATTGATTATATCCGTTAAATAACACCATCTTAAACTCTGTGGTTGTAAAGTGGGTCTTGAATCGCCTAACTAAACTAGCTGCAGGGGGAGGATGTCTTTAAAACGACTATTGTTTCCTTATAAGAAGCTGTTTCACCGCGGATAAGCATTTCCCCTCCGTTATAAGAAAGAGTATAAATAGGAGTAGAACTAGGTGAAAGTGTTTAGCCAATGGTTGATAAATACACCATTAGATTGAGAAATACTTTTATTATAACTTTTTATATACATTAACTAGGTAAAAATATTGGGTGTCTGTATATATAGTAATTGGTAAATTAAGTCTCGTGGCAATCGTCCCACCATCCCATTCAATCTTTCAAGATCGAAAGCGTCATTGCTAATGCCAAAATCTACGAGCCCAGTATGTAACGTTTTGGTTTAAATTTACTTCCTGTAAGACTAATATATAATTAAGAGTATGATAAATGATCTTATATGTCTTGTGATTCCCTTAGTAGGGATTAATCTTGCTGCTAATTGCTAGATTACAGTAATACACACGAACTTCTTTCCTTTTCTTGATTATATAGCTATATACACTTCATTAAATAATATAAATTAATTCCCAACACAAGCTACACTGCAACCATACTTTCTCCTTTTATCGTAATATATAATTGATATAGCTTCTTGAGAGAGGCACATGAAACCGCCATTAGGCACCTTTTAACTTGTATTGTGCTCCTCTTAAACTTTCAATTTCTTCATCAGTTTGGGCATTTAAACTTCGATAAACAATTGCACTCATTGCCGAAATAATTGGCAAACTCCAAATATAATCATAACCTCTCCAAGGAGCGTGCTTAATATATCCATTTAAACCTACAACAAAGGACAATAAAACAGTAGCAGTTGGTAGCCATTTACTTAACAGACTTAGTGAAGATATTGGCAAATAATATACACTATAAGCAGAAAGTATAGTTGATACCAAAGCCATTAAAGATAATAATGGATTGTACCTACAATAAGGAAGGAAAATATATAAAGGAGAAGAGAATAGAATCATAGTAGTAAAAGCAATCTCATTTAGTTAGTAAACAGATTTCTTGGTCTCTTTAAAAGCAAATTACTCACTCTAAAATTTTCTTGTTGTTTAAGAGCTTCCAATTCAAAAGCAGCAATCAACCGTTCCTGTTCTAAAACAAAATGTTAGATAATTATCATCAACCCAGAGTAACAGTTCAATTTTCAATCACCACCAGTTACCTTGTTCATCAATTGGACCATCAGGAATCTGATTATCATTTGGATCATCTCTTAGTATTTTATTGGTTGCCTTCCTAAGTCTTGACATTATGAAATTAATCTCAGAAAACGAACTTCGTGAACTTCATTCACATCAAACTACCTTCACTTGCCAGTTCCACATACCCTTACCCTAGCCGTTTTTCCCGCGTCCAGCCGTCGTCCGGCGGGCAGGTCCCTGGTGCTTCCTGGTTCGCTAAAAAATTACTTAACTTAATGAACATTCCTCGCTTGCGAGGAACCACGGGTCCGGGCAGAGCCCGGCCGCCGGAGGCAAAGCAAAACGAGAATGAGAAGAAAAATGTATATTAAACACAAAGAAAGAAATTAAGCTATATTTATAACATATAAAACAAAAGGTTTATAATCAGTTTCTACTAATGCACCATATTCATGTAAATCACTATCACCTTTAAGCTTACCTTTCTTATCCTTATCAAAAGCATTACCACCTAAGTAACCAAATTTGTCAATTAAAATCTTTTCAGATTTTTCTAATGAACGATTTTGTGGTACTTCAAATATACTGGTTAAGAAGTTAGGGGGTAAACCATATCTTAGAACACTTTCAACAAAAACTCTTAATGCTTTAATATGAGACCAACCTTTTAAAATATCACTATAAGCAGCTTTTGATAGTCTTGCAACTTCAGCAAATAATTTTCTTTCTTGTTCCGAAGCAATTGAAAGTTCTTTACGAAGATCAGATACTAAAGTATCAGAATATTTAAAATCACGTGGTGTCCATTTATTATCACGAACTTTTGTAATGAATTGTGGAACATATTTTTGAAATAATGTAACATTATAAAGAATATATTCTGAATCTTCAGCAATAACTGATGCACTACGTGGTACAACCATTGGAACTAAAGTTTCATAACTATTGAGAAATTCTTTACCCTGAGATTTTGGAACTGCGACTAATAAAGTACGTAGATATTCACTTTCAAGGACAAAATGCTCTCTTTTGACAACATCATGTAAAGATCTAACTGATAGATTACCAGTTTGCTTTCTATCAACTGCTGATAAGTTTGATTTAGCAGTAGAATAAGAATTATAACTTGTACGTACATCAGAATCTAAAGTGTACACTTCTTTTGAAATTAAATCAACTAATTCGCCAATTGATTTATCAACTCTATATTTACTTGTATTCCATTGAAAATTTCTAAAATATTGTGAAGAAGTAAATCTTCCATCAATTAATTTAACATTGTTAATTTGTGATTCATTTGAATATAAAGAATTAATAATATCAGAAGATTTAGCAACAATTGATTCGATTTGACTATCAATTTTAGCCAATTCCTCTGATTGTTGAACTAAATTATCTAAAGTACCAATTTTAAAAGAAGGAATGATAAAATGAGATAATTCATTTTGAGGAATAGTCAAATTTTCTGCCAACCATTTATCTAATTGAGTTTGAGGGTCTCCACCAATTGGTGCAGCGTTATAAGGTAAGGAGACAAGTAGTAGTTGTTTTTGTGACATTTGTCTCTATATATATTAACAAGGCAATCTACTTGTATCAATTTAAACATCGGTATCTCTGCCTGTTGTCGTTCGCTACTTCATCATATGTAGGGTAACTCTTCCAATCACGTGGTTGACATTCGGCGGGATGGGCACCTGCCTAGCACCCCCGTTGTCCGTACTCCTAGCCGACGATAAGGTTTATAACGTGATTGCAAGAGTACAATGATTAAGATTAGTATAATAAATTCAAATTCTATTAATTTTCAACAATTTGTTCCTCTTTGCAAGGTGAAACGGCGGTCGTCCGGGCACAATCCGGCGGGATCCAAGATGATTCTCCCTGCATATGCTCATCGCACACAGTTTAAGATTATGTACACACACAAAATCTCCCCTGAGAAAGAATTATCAAAATGCTCTTAATTAATAGTATAAAGATAATAGAATAAATCGAAATGAGTTCTTTCAATTATTATTCGTGTATTCCGAATGGTTTGAAATTATTAGATGGTCCCGAAAACATTCGTGGCCTAATTGCTGATAGAAATTTTAAAGCTGGGGAAATCGTAACTTGTTTCGGTGGGGAGACTGTAATTAGTTTATCAAAAGATTCTTTTGTTGATAATTGTTCTAACTGTGGTGGTGCCATTTTTAGTAATGATATGATCGAAAAAAAATATATTTATTGTCCTTGTTGTAAAGCTTTAATTCATAAATCTTGTTTTATTTATCATAATTCAGAGTTTCAATGTAGAGTATTATCATCATCAAGTTTCAATAATATTAATAACCATCAAACATTTATTGCAGTATCTCAAATGGCTTTAAAAGCATCAAATGATATTAACTATTATAATAAATTAAAATTTCTCGTTTCTCATGTTGATAAGTTTCGCAAATATGATGATGGTAGATATTATCAATTTGAAGATCTTGCTGATTCTATTATTCAATTATATAAAATAAGTAATCTCAGTAGAGAAGAGATTACTATTATTGCTTGTATTTTTGCTATTAACTCGTTTAATATAATAGATGGGTGTTTAAATTCAAAAGGAATGGGTTTTGATTTCATTGTTTCTTTATTGAATCATTGCTGTATCCCAAATTGTTACATTATGTGCTGTGGTGTTAATGGTTTAGATAATAATTCCAATTTCATTCTTATTGCTTTAAGAGATATTAATTCTGATGATCAAATTACTATTTCTTATACAAATATCTTTGATAATTTCAAACAAAGAAATGAAACTTTGAATTACTATTTTTTTTTTAGTTGTACTTGTCAACTTTGTAATGGAATAGAGCTGTCTTTGACTGATTGTTTTCAATGTCCAAATTGCTTTCTTCTCATAAAAGGACTTGAATGTAAATGCGGTTATCATGTTGATATGATTAGATACATTCATTCAACAATTTCAACTGAATTATTTCTCAAAGAATATGATTGCTATTTATTTAATCATTCTTATGAAAAAGTTAATATTAAGAAACTTCTTATTTGTTTGAGATTGTTCCTTTCTTTTAAAGATATTCCTCATACAAGACAACCTATTATATCACTGTTTGATTTATTAGAGAGATATTATATAACAACCAAAAGTATTAGATATTTATGCTTATTGTATTTTATACAATTGGTGCAAACCAATCTATTAATTGATATTCATTTACACAGTGGCTTAGGAGTTCCGATATTAGTATCAAAATTGAAAACTTTTGTCTATCATTCAATGCTTTACCTTAATGAAAATGATATCAGAGAAGACTATGGTCTATCATGTGCTATTCATACTGTTTCAAAATTAGTATTAAAATATTTACAAGTTAAATTAATCTATATTCATTGCCCTAAACTTCGCAATGATATTCTTACTCTCAATATTCCTGATCAATCTATATATAAAACTATGGATGAATTAGATGCGTTTCAATCCTTGAGTCTGGCGTTTCTTGAATTAGTTTTTGGTGAATCATCATCACAACAATACGAAGGAGTTATAGAGAATTATACGATTGCACTATATATAAAAATTATAAGTGGATGTGATAACCGTATATATATGTAGATTATAGTTTTAGTTGTATATAAATATATATATATATTAGTCACCGTATTTCGGCTAAATTTCTTTTATTTTTCATTATCCGCAGTATATAGTTGTTCCAGAAACTTGACTTCAATTTTATCCGCAAGATATGAGCAGCGTCATGAATCCAGCACTTAACTGCTTTTCAAGCATACCGATATAACCACCAACAACAAGTTAAATGAACAATCAATGAGTTGAGCTAGTCTCTCTTCACCTACGACGTAACCTTACTGATATAAATGACAGTGACTTAAATCAGATAATACAAGAATGAATATATGGAATACCATGTCTTAAACCTGTTTTTATCCAACTGATGGTCACCAGCAGTACTCTGCAATCGGAGATGAAATTGGCAACTTCCGTCTAAACATTACGTATACTATTATATCGTATACTATAATATAATCTGGATCTTCAGCGCCTCCTCGTATAGAAGCTCTACTTTAGTAATACTTCCAACTTTTAGCTGCTAAAACTTCTATTTCGTTCCTTCGTGAAGCATCTCATCGCTAACGTCTACGTTAACGGAGATCATTTTAAAAAGAAATTTATAGCGCCACAATTTTTCTTCTATGCATGGAACAATTACTGTTAAAGTAAGGATATGTAAGTTATTATAAGCGAGAAGGCTGGTTAATTTAATTAATTTACCGATTAGGAAATATTGGTGGCTAAGAGCTAGGGCTATGCATGGAGAATCGCGCCGATTTTCACCTTAATTGGTTAAACCCTCTACAAGTGTTTTTTAACGGCCACTTACCCGGTAGTGGGGGTTGCATGGGGGTTGCATGGGGGTTACCAATTAATAGCCGCGTATGTATTAATCCGGCCGGAAGCGGATGCTTCAAATTTGCTGCGGTTCTATGCAATAGAATAATAGAACAATAAAATAGTTGATGGTTAAGAAGTAAAGATAAGACAAAAAAAATATATCCCAATATAAAGTAGTTGATTTTGATATCAACTTCAGAGTTGACTCTATAAAATTAAAACTTTTCCCCTTACCTATGGTACATAGCTCTTGCGCATACTGAGAACGGTTTGACTGCTGTTGTATTATACGAGAACCTTCTTATGTAATTAAGATTCTATGCACGATGATCAACCATGTAGGCAAACTTTAATCTCGTGCTAACGTTAACTGGCCAACTTTACCGATAACCTTTTTCTATGCATGGAAAATTATCCGCGACTGCGGTATAACGTTTAACAGTTAAGCGACTAACGAAGAAAAAGGCAGTAACTTTTTAGTCAGCTAGCGTGACTTTACTTTTTGTAGTGTACATTAGCCTTGCATAATGCAAGATAACTGAAAATTAGATCAACACAGATTGCATTAGTGCCTCATTTGACAGTATACCCCCACTCTCAAGTAACTGTTGGAGTTTAAGTAATCAAAAACAGTAGAATCAAGGAATGGTCATACCCCACCATAGCCTGTATGTATTTGCATTAATCCGGAGCGATGATCCCTAATACAGGCGGGGTTATCATTAAGCGGGCTTGGCTCATAGTCTTTGTTTACATTCACGAACCAAGTAACCAGATGCGAAGCACTCCTATCGCCATCTATTTAGGGATAACGGATACTCATCATGAGGTCATGAAGTAAGTGTTTATCACTAATATTGTCTCGGATGTGGCACTACTTCCCTGATGCAAGCTATCACAAGTAACTAGATGCGAAAATACTCCTATCGCCATCTCTTTAGGGATAATTGATACTCATCGATGAGGTCATGAAGTAAGTGTTTGTTACTAATACTGTCTCAGAAGTGGTACCACTTCCCTGATTCAGGCTATCTTCACCGCCCTGCCGGCTACCCTCAATGAACGTCATTAGGTGTATGGAAAGAAATGCTGATATCCTGTTACCATAACCGAAAATGGTATTCAATTCAGCAATCACTCTTGAACTCATCAACCTTAAATACACCTTTAAACTCCTTTCTTAGACATTTGTTTCAACCCCACAATACTTATCAAATCTCCAACATGTATAAACTTTATTTGCTACTATTACTTCTACAGTCATTGCTATTTACTGACTGTACGCCAATTCCAAGCGAAAGTGTATCTATTCATGATGAGTACACTAAAAGACCTCACCGTATAGTTCCTCTTGATGAAGATGAGTACACCAAAAGACCTCACCGAATAGTTCCTCTTGATGAAGATGAAGATGAATACACTAAAAGACCTCACCGTATAGTTCCTAGACGTCTTACTACCATTGTTGCCACTTCTACATTAAAGTCAAGCAGTGTAATTTCCTCCAAATCAACTTCAGTAAGTATGACATTAGAGTAATGTTATCAAACAACTACTAACCTGAATAGAAAACTTCATCCGCTACCTCGAATACATCTAAAGTAAATGCCAATACTGTAAGTTAGAACTTTGGGTAAATTTATTTAACTCTCAATTAACACAAACAGAAAACAACGGCTAAAACATCAACGACCACGTCCTCTAAAAAAATAACATCGGTGAGTATAACATTAGAAGAAGAAAGTGAAGTATTAGGACTAATAACAATAGACTACGTCAAAAGTGACTACTGCAGCTAGTTCAAAACCAACTACTAGTTCGACTGTTAAACCAACTACTACTTCTAAATCAAGCAGTACTAAATCAACTAGTTCCACGGTTAAACCAACTACTACTTCTAAATCAAGCAGTACTAAATCAACTAGTTCCACGGTTAAACCAACAACTTCCTCTAAATCAAGCAGTACTAAATCAACTAGTTCTACAGTTAAACCAACTACTACTTCTAAATCAAGTAGTACCAAATCAACTAGTTCTACAGCTAAACCAACAACTACCTCTAAATCAAGTAGTACTAAATCAACTAGTTCTACAGCTAAACCAACAACTACCTCTAAATCAAGTAGTACCAAATCAACTAGTTCTACAGCTAAACCAACAACTACCTCTAAATCAAGTAGTACTAAATCGACTAGTTCCACGGTAAAACCAACTACTACCTCTAAATCAAGTAGTACCAAATCAACTAGTTCTACAGCTAAACCAACAACTACCTCTAAATCAAGTAGTACTAAATCGACTAGTTCCACGGTAAAACCAACTACTACTTCTAAATCAAGCAGTACTAAATCAACTAGTTCCACGGTTAAACCAACTACTACTTCTAAATCAAGCAGTACTAAATCAACTAGTTCCACGGTTAAACCAACAACTTCCTCTAAATCAAGCAGTACTAAATCAACTAGTTCTACAGTTAAACCAACTACTACTTCTAAATCAAGTAGTACTAAATCAACTAGTTCTACAGTTAAACCAACAACTTCCTCTAAATCAAGCAGTACTAAATCAACTAGTTCTACAGTTAAACCAACTACTACTTCTAAATCAAGTAGTACTAAATCAACTAGTTCTACAGTTAAACCAACAACTACTTCTAAATCAAGTAGTAGTAAATCAAGTTCCACTAAATCAAGTACTATAAAATCAACTAGTTCTACAGTTAAACCAACAACTACTTCTAAATCAAGTAGTACTAAATCAAGTTCCACTAAATCAACTAGTTCTACACCAACGACTACTTCTAAATCAAGTTCCACTAAATCAAGTTCCACTAAATCAAGTACTATAAAATCAACTAGTTCTACAGTTAAACCAACAACTACTTCTAAATCAAGTAGTACTAAATCAAGTAGTACTAAATCAAGTAGTACTAAATCAAGCAGTACTAAATCAAGTTCCACTAAATCAACTAGTTCTACAGTTAAACCAACAACTACTTCTAAATCAAGTAGTACTAAATCAACTTCCACTAAATCAAGTACCACTAAATCAACTAGTTCTACAGTTAAACCAACAACTACTTCTAAATCAAGTACCACTAAATCAAGTAGTACCAAGTCAAGTAGCACCAAACCAAGTAGTACTAAATCAAGTAGTACCAAATCAGGTAGTACTAAATCAAGTACCACTAAATCAAGTAGTACTAAATCAAGTACCACTAAATCAACTAGTTCCACAGTTAAACCAACAACTACTTCTAAATCAACCACTTCCAAATCAAGTAGTACCAAATCAAGTAGTACTAAATCAAGTTCCACTAAATCAATTACCACTAAATCAACTAGTTCTACAGTTAAACCAACAACTACTTCTAAATCAAGTACCACTAAATCAAGTAGTACCAAGTCAAGTAGTACTAAATCAAGTGCCACTAAATCAAGTAGTACCAAATCAACTAGTTCCACGGTTAAACCAACTACTACTACTAAATCAAGTACTAGTAAATCAAGTACTAGTAAATTAAGTACTACTAAATCAAGTAGTACCAAATCAAGTACCACTAAATCAAGTACCACTAAAACAACTAGTTCCAAGGTTAAACCAACTACTACTACTAAATCAAGTTCCACTAAATCAAGTACCACTAAATCAACTAGTTCCAAGGTTAAACCAACTACTACTACTAAACCAAGTTCCACTAAATCAAGTACCACTAAATCAACTAGTTCCAAGGTTAAACCAACTACTACTAAATCAAGTACTAGTAAATCAAGTAGTACCAAATCAAGTAGTACTAAATCAAGTACCACTAAATCAAGTAGTACTAAATCAAGTACCACTAAATCAACTAGTTCCACGGTTAAACCAACAACTACTTCTAAATCAACCACTTCCAAATCAAGTAGTACCAAATCAAGTAGTACTAAATCAAGTTCCACTAAATCAAGTACCACTAAATCAACTAGTTCCAAGGTTAAACCAACTACTACTAAATCAAGTACTACTAAATCAACTAGTTCTAAAGTTAAACCAACTACTACTAAATCAAGTACAACTAAATCAACTAGTTCCAAGGTTAAACCAACAACTACTTCTAAATCAAGTTCCACTAAATCAAGTACCACTAAATCAAGTACCACTAAATCAAGTACCACTAAATCAAGTACCACTAAATCAACTAGTTCCAAGGTTAAACCAAGTACTACTAAATCAAGTACTACTAAATCAAGTACTAGTAAATTAAGTACTACTAAATCAAGTACAACTAAATCAACTAGTTCCAAGGTTAAACCAACAACTACTTCTAAATCAAGTTCCACTAAATCAAGTACCACTAAATCAAGTACTACTAAACCAGCTACTACTACTAAATCAAGAACCACTAAATCAACTAGTTCCAAGGTTAAACCAACTACTACTTCAAAATCAAGTACCACTAAATCAAGTACTACTAAATCAAGTACTACTAAATCAAGTACTACTAAATCAAGTACTACTAAACCAGCTACTACTACTAAATCAAGAACCACTAAATCAACTAGTTCCACGGTTAAACCAACAACTACCTCTAAATCACGCACTTCCAAATCAAGTACTACCAAATCAAGAACTACTAAATCAAGAACTACTAAATCAAGAACTACTGATCCGGTAACAACAGACCCAGCTACTACTGATCCAGCTACTACTGATCCATCTACTACTGATCCAGCAACAACCGATCCATCTACTACTGATCCATCTACTACTGATCCAGCAACAACAGATCCATCTACTACTGATCCATCTACTACTGATCCAGCAACAACAGATCCAGCAACAACAGATCCATCTACTACTGATCCATCTACTACTGATCCATCTACTACTGATCCAGCAACAACAGATCCATCTACTACCGATCCATCTACTACTGATCCATCTACTACTGATCCATCTACTACCGATCCATCTACTACTGATCCATCTACTAC